>WEKX01003536.1:37095-99826 GCA_013390025.1 Pitta sordida | reverse complement strand
AGGCGGGGGCGGCTCTTATCGACAGCGTGTAACTTTCTGCAGAAAGCCACGTGTGGCGTGTTGCAGTGAGCGAGTGTGTGTGTGTGTGAGTGAGTGAGTGTGAGGTTGTTGTTGGAGCCCCCAGCGCTGACCCTGACCCGGGAAGGGGTCGGGAGGGACCGCCGGGATATCCGCATCTCCCCGTCCACCGACACAGCTGTGCCGGCGAAACGGAACCGCGGAGCTCAGTAGCGGGNCCATGGGGAAGCTGGAGACATCACCTTCCAGGGGCCGGGCATGTCACAGAGCAAAGCTGTGCTGCTCTGGAGGAGGGTTTGTTTCCCTGTGATTCCCGCCTGTAATGAGTATCTGTTGTGAACAGTTTAGTGTCGGAGGATGGACAGTTGTAGTTATAACACAGGAAACTTTCTAAGCATGGAGTTTGCGTGTTTAGCTAGTGGTAGTGGGCAGAGCAGAATTGTTATTCTAAGAATTTAGTGACTTTTGTGGTGGTTGGTTGCCTTTCAAGCTGACTTTGTGGACACATTTACTACATGGATATCTTGTCTGTCAGTTACTTAAGGCTTGAATGTTTCTCAAGACACGTGCCAAGGTGGAAAATATTAGCAAGCTCCACGTAGGTGCCCAAGGCAAAGCCGGAAGAGCCAATGCTTCTCTCTTCAGATAGTCTGGGTAACAATGTAGCAATAAGGTGTTGCTGCCCACTGTTGCACAGGACCTTTCTGCCAGCTGTTGCTGCAGTTCATGAAACTTCTGCTGTTGCAGAGGTAATCCGGTTGAAGGCGCAATTAATGAAACAACAAATAGTGCTGAGGTTATCATGAGCTGCCTGTAGCAGACTGATAGCAAGAGCATCCTTTCTAGCTGTAATTTCTGGGTGCTGTGCAGCAATTTTTTGAACGATGGGGTAACTTATGCTTGGAGCTGGAGTGGGACAACACTGGTTTGTTGAATTAGGATGTGCAAATGTGGAGTGGCCCTGTTGCCTGTTAGGACAGGAACTGGTCAGCCTAGGAAGTGCCTGTCTTTCCATGTGGTTCTTCAGTCTGTGTTCTTGCACACTTATGTGACAAAAATGCCTTCAGTACGTTCACAGCTGGGCTGATCCTTCGTAAAAGGTTTGGAAGCAACTTGTAGTCCTTTATTCCCTTCCAAGTGCTTGTATACTATTTTATACTATGGATAAATTGGTAATGGAAGTGCATAAATAATAAAAACCAACACCTTTTGAGAATCATTACAGGCATCAGGAGAATGTGGGTTTGGGCAACCTTTGAAGTCTTGTTTCTTGTGGAGAACATGCAATTATCCCTTTAATTCTGCACATATGGCCTGTATGTGGTTAGGTTGGGATAATAAACATCATCTTGCCCATCTTGCTTGACGCTTTAGTTGTTACATCCTGAAAAATGGAAGGTTACATATGTGCGAAGTTTATATTTGTTAATGAATGTCTGCAGGGGTGAACAGCTTTAACAGAGGGATACCTGATGTGATGGGCAAATTTACTTGGAAAGATCTACAAGGAGTTTGTAGCTCACATCATATCTCCATTGCAGATTAATAATTCCCTTGTTCATGTGATCTCAAGCCAGAGTGCTTACCCTGGGAAGTGAAGCAGGATGTTAGAGCTTTTTATTCTGTATTCTGTATCCCATGGACTTTCAGGGCAGTGCTGTTGGGACATTTTTGTTCATTTAGTATGGTCTGCTATGGACACTCTATGTCATATTTTGAGTTTCAGTAGAGTGTAAAATCAAGGTAATTGGTCCTGGGTCTTGTTCCTTTTAATCGGTTTTTGCCTGACCAGAGGTAGGATCAGGGTTTGTAAACAACCAACCACAAAAAAAAAAAAAAGGCTGACCTGATTTTTCCTGGTTTAGGAATTTCTCCAGGCATTTTTTTCATTTATTCAGTAACAAACTCTTGCACCTTGTTTGCCAAAGAATTATGTGAGTTGAATGCTGAATTAAGATGATGGTGTGCTTTATAGCCAGGCTAACTCCCTGCCTCCTCCCTGCTTTTCCTCCAGTGGCAGAGTTCAGCACTTCCTAGCATGGCTTTATTAGTCAATCTTCTTTGATTTCTGAGGTGGTTTTGGACCTGTCTACAGACTTAATTTCCAGCACGAAAACTGCATCTTCAGTGTTCCAGAGCACGGCTTCAAGTAGGGGAGTCTCCTAATAGAGGAAGAGTCAGGTGTTACCCATAGCAAGGTCAGGTAAATTGGGATGTGGTGGGCTTGGATCTATGCTGTTTGTAAAACATGGAATTCTGGATCCCTCTGGCACTGATGGCCACCTTCATGATTCCTACTCTATTTCCTGTAGATTTTTGAGAGACTGCTGCAGAAGCACAGATTTTGAGAACTGAGTAAGGCTCTTGCAGAGATCTGTGCTCCTGCGGGCAGAAAACCATACAAACCAAGTGGCATCTGTCCAGCAAGGCAAGCTGTCGAGAAAGCAGGATGGACTAGGTGGGGTGCAGGATTACAACCAAAGGGTGAATCTTCGCTTCCCAGTGTGTATGAGTAGAGAGTTGGGAAGCATGTAGATAAAATGAGCAGTAGCCTATAAAGAGCAGGACTGGGTCTGGGAGGGCTCTGATAGCCTGTCTGGGCTGCAGATCTCAGGGCCAAAGAGTTGACTTAGGAAGCTCATTAAAGCAACAGCAAGCTGTGTATGTGTCTCACTGGGCTGTAGCTCTTGCAAAGCACATGAGTTATGCTCCATGGGAGTCTGCATTGCAGAGCTACTTTCAGATACAATTTTTCGTGTCTTGCTTCTAAAAACCTTTAGCTCAAGGACCAATTTTATTTTCATGAATAATTTGATGGCTGAAGTGAGTAGGCTTAAGCTCTTGTGTAAGAACCTGCTGGGCCTGCCTGTGTGGTGTTAACACTTTCAGCTTGAAACGAGGCTGGCTTGCTTTTTGGTATTTTAATCTCCCTTCAAATGCTTCATACTTGTTAGAGAGCAAATTTTGTTTGGCTTCTCTTCATGCCGAGACTGTATCTGATTTAGAACTGTTTTTCAGAGTGTTTGTATAAAAGTAACCTTGTAATGCTTTCCTCTCAGCCTCAGCTTCACTCCATCACATTGTTTTTTAGCAGTACTGATGTCAAAACAGAAGTTTCATTCCAAGAATGCAGAAGGAAAAAAGTCAAATCAATTAGCAATTGCCAGTGATTTTTAGGGACTAGTGTGTGTAGTAGTAAGTTAAGATGTAATGGGACATAAGGATATTTTTGTGCCTCAGAAATCATTATTTTTTTCCAAGGGTTTTGATCATAGTTCCTAACTAGAATGCAAATCAGGTCTTTACTTAGAGTAAGCCCAAGCTGAATGGGTAGTTGAAAAGTAGCACATCATTCATCCATGTGTTTGTGACAGGTAAGTGTGGTCCTGCTCTTGTAGTTTGGGGTTTTGATAAAGAGGGTGTTTCATTGTTTTGCTTTATGTACTGTATCTGAAGGGAGGGTGCCAAAAGGACGGAGCCAACCTCTTCTTGGTGCTGCCGAACAGTAAGACAAGAGGCAAAGAGCGGAAACTGATGCACAGGAAGTTCCACTTGAACATGAGGAAGAACTTCTTTACTGTCTAAGTAACAGTGCACTGGAAGAAGTTGCCTGGAGAGCTTTTGGAGTCTCCCTCACTTGAGATATTCAAGAACTGTCTGGATGCAATCCTGTGCCATGTGCTCTAGGCTGATCCTATTTGAGGAGGAAGGTTGGACTGGATGACCCACTATGGTCCCTTCCAGTCTTACCCATGCTGTGATTCTGTGTGTTTGTCTTCATTCTTAAATGATTTGTGTATGCTCTAAAGAGAAGTAGAATTACTTTTGTTGTGGTCTTGGGGGTTTTGTAGTTGGGTTTTTTTGTTGTGTTGTGGAGGGGTTTTTTATGCCTCAGATTATAGTTCTGGCTTTTTGCTTAGTGTTTGGGATGGGCTTTGTTTGGGATTTTGAAGTTTTAGAGTACTGCATCTCATTTCTAATGATAGCACTGACATTTCTACAGTTTTCTCTTTCAGTCATGGTTAGATTTAGCCTGTCAAGCGTCTTATAGTAGCATGGAATTTGCCTGTTTTATTTTTTCCTGGTGTTATTGTGGAGAATAAAAATACCTTTTTGTGTTTGTGCAAAAGGAAGTAAAGCCTGGCTATTATCTGTTGGCATATCTTGACGATCGCCAAGTTGTTATTTACTACTGTAACCCCAAGTGAATTTGGGACTGGGTTGAAGAATCATTTCTGCTTGCTGAGTTTATCTTTCTCTATAATTAAAATACAGTTAAAGTAGGAGTAGTTCTTTGTTTTTAATGAAGTTTACTAATTTCTTCATTTCATTTGTGTACCCCTCACCATCCAGTGTCTGGTACCGGGGGCAGCTCTGCGTTGCTGTTCAAATGGTGCTCAGGTGGAAGTTATTACACTTTTCAGTTTTGGAAACTAGTTTATATGGACAGTTTGGTGTATGCCCTTGTGAACTTCAGAAAATAATTCTTTTTGCAGTTGACTGTGGGCAGGTGACTGTACTTAGGTACAGAACCAGTTGAATCTAATTCTATTTGAATCAGTTGAATCTAATTCTACTACTTGATGCCAGGTGATTGGAGCTGTAAGTGAGGTAAAGTAATTATTGTCTGTTTTCAGTAGAGGATTAGTTATTCTGTTTCTTGAATGGGAAGAGATCAGGTGTACAGATAAGGAATTTCAGAACTACTTAAATACTGTGTTTGTTTTCCTACAACAGATGCCCCCAGAAGCGTGGAAGATGAAATTGAATCCGTTCTGCAGGAGCGGATAATGGTTTTGGATGGAGGCATGGGGACCATGATCCAGCAACATGCCCTGTCAGAAGAGGATTTCCGAGGGCATGAATTTAAAGATCACCCCAGACCTTTAAAAGGCAATAATGACCTTCTCAGTGTAACACAGCCTGATATAATCTGTGACATACACAAGGTAGGTGGTTCTGATTTCCGTCTCTTGACAAGAGAAGGAGAGAGAATTTG
Source organism: Pitta sordida (assembly GCA_013390025.1). Classification (NCBI taxonomy): domain Eukaryota; kingdom Metazoa; phylum Chordata; class Aves; order Passeriformes; family Pittidae; genus Pitta; species Pitta sordida. The sequence continues at coordinate 94,809 of WEKX01003536.1, read as the reverse complement.
GCTTCTGCACTCCCTTTTTCCATACCACAGGCTACTGGCTCTCCCATGTCTTTTGGGGATAGGAAAGAGTGTGCTAGGTAACCATGCGAAAAAGAATGAGCAGATTTGACTGTTCTGGTTCTGTGAGCACAGCATTCGTGTCTTGGTTCCTGATGTCGCACAGGCAGTGCCGTTTTTAAATCCCTTTTTGACTTATGTCCCTGATGTATTTCTATTAATTGTAGATTCTATTTTATTTCATTTTGATTTCCTTTTCTTCTCCTCAGCCAGCACTTGAAATGCATCTAAGTAGGACATATCTGAATTCTAGATGTGTTTCTATAATTGTGTATTAAAGAGCTGTTAAATGTGCAGCCTGAAGCAGGCCCCTCCGTAGTTAATGAATGTATGGGCTTCCTAATGAGTATATGTGCTTCCATATTCTTGGTTCTTCCCTAGAATATTAATGTGGGGCCCAGAGAATAAAACAGTCTAATCTGCTGGTGATTAGGAATTCGCAAACAGATTTCATTATTTTCCTGTCTTCAATTAGACTTTAGAAATTAACTTTCTAAGTCTTGTATTTATTGAGTTGGAGGTATTTGCAGGTCATACTGCAATATGTAATTGGAATACTTGAAGAGCATTGCAGCTGTTTGTTATTCAGTTGAAGCCTCACATCTATTCTGGGTTTTTCCGATTATTTATTAACAAGGTCTGTTATGTTGGCTCATTGATGAGGATTGGTTTTGGTTTGTTTGTTCAATTTGGTAGGTAATCTGTATGTTTTGATTTATATGTTCTAACTGTATATATAGTGTATTAACTATATAATATAATGTATCTTATACATTCTAGCTGTCATTCTTTGGATTTTAAGATTGATGGGCTGGAAAGAGTCAGTCTTTGACCTATGAAAATTTCAGGAGAAAGTATTTGTAGGTTGAATTCAGTCCCTAGACTATCAACTGTGCTGTAGTGGTCATGACCTTGGAATTCATAATAGTTTGTGGTTTTAGTAGGATAAGCTGCTTTAACACTTGAATTTTGCAGGTTTATTGGAGCAATAGAATGTTTGTACTGAGTGAAACCAAGTAGCCTGCTGTTATGTCTCCAGTGCCAGTTGGAGGCGCTTTAGGAAGAGTGTAAAGAAAGAAGTGTCTTTTGTTGTCCTCAGGCCTGCAGCAACTGTTGGGCCAGATGCTTTCTGAGCAATGGGGGGTGACTTCATATTTTATGGTACCAGTGGTTATTTCTTCTGAGCATTGGACAGAAGAAACTTGAAATAATAGATGAAAATACTTCTACAAGGTAGCTATGATCCCACTATATGTATGAAGGGTTGTGTTTTTGTTGCTGTTGTTGTTTGGTTTTGGGTTTTGTTGTGGTTGGTTGTTTTTTTTTTTTTTTAATTAATGACACAGTGAGTCAGGTTACACAGATATCAGTAACTTCAAAAGTAAATGTTAGCTGTACTTTGTCTGGCAAAGCCAGATTTGGAGGTAAGAGAGTTGATATATTTTCAAAGGTAAAAATTATCTCCTTGCTTTGAGCGTATTTTCTTCTGTGGTGGTAGATGGTAAAGTTGAAGAGCCTTTGCTAAAATGATAGATCTGAACTAAACAAAATCTAGTACAAAGCTGTACACATTTAACATATTTAGATGCTTTTCAGAAACTTTATTACTTCATTATTGGTGGACAAGTAAGAGCTTGTATATTTTCATGTAGTTATTTGTAGGTATCTTCGTATGTTTTCAGGAGGAGCTGTGAGAAAGCATGCTTGTCTGTAGCAAAATATGTTTTAAAGCAAATTTAATTACTTTCTGCTTTAAGTTGAATCAAGACTTTATTTGCACTGTTGAGCTCACTGAGTTCATCTGCTTCTCACAGGAAATTCTAAGTGATTTGTGTTTAGTGCTTGCATAAGTATTTTTTACTTACTAGCACTATAAATGTTTTAGATTTCTTGAATATACAGGGATAACATAAACATTCAAAGAGATCAAAAGGAGGAGTTGGAGAGGGAGGAGGGCAGCTGATAGAGGTTATAAAAATGCAGGCAAGAATCTGCAAAAATATTTCAGTTTGCATTGATTTCAGTTTACTTCAGTGGGAATTAGATGACCAAAATGCAGAAGGCTGAAATATTTTGTGAATCTCTGTCATTAGTTAAATTTTAAATAAGATCTGCACAAAACATGATTTTCCTAAGCTTGTATTTTGTCCCTGTACGCTCTTTTGCTGTTCAGCTCCTTTCAGAACATTTAAATTTTCTTAGCTTTTCTGTTGTTGTGCATTTCCTGAAAGGGTCCACAGCAGCCCTTGGTTCTGATGGCAATTGGACTGTGTCCTACCATGTCTTTATGCAAAAAATTTATAATGTGCTCCAGGTGCTGGACTTGGTGGCAGAAGTAACTCTATAAATGTCATTCCTTAATAGAAAAATGTGGCTGACACTGAAATTCTGAAAATCGGTCACACGGAACTATTGCATTGGTCCTGTGCTTTTGCATGAGGCTTTTAGAGGTTGCTCTGCTTTGAATTAGAAGATGATTTGTGACTTTTTGTCAACTGGAGGAGACCAAGTAATTGCATTACTTTCATTCTGTATCTCATTTCTGGAGGTCTTGGAGGCTTTTTCTTTCCTCTCTTGCAGGAATACTTGCTGTCAGGCGCTGACATCATCGAAACTAACACTTTCAGCAGCACCCGAGTTGCACAGGCTGACTATGGCCTTGAGCATTTGGTAAGAATGCTGAACACTAAAATATTAAAAAAGTTTTTTTTCTTAGAAGCAGCCAAGATTGGCATAGTCCCAGAGTTCATTGGTATTGTGTTTATTGGCTGCATGCTGCCTCTTGAGCGTCTTGATGGGGCTGTAGCTCACTTCAGCTGCTGTGGGCAATTGTACTTGCTGTGTGTCACAGACACAGTGTGCTTCTTGTTGACAAAGGCACAGGCAATAATAGTCCTAGATTTTATTTGAGCATTCACAGCATCTCTCTGTTCTGTGAACAGGCATGTTTTGCCAGCCCTTCCTACTTAACACATACCACAATGGAACTGCCTTTTTCCTGGAAGCACAACTTGTGTGTTATGTTGGTGTGTGTAGAAGTCCTTTCTAGCTTGCATTTGTCATACCTGTTCTTTGTTGTTTTGAGAATTTGAGGAAATAGATGAAAGAGAATACTTGGAAATATGCTATTTGAATAAACAGTGAATTTAAAAGTCGGTTAATTTTGTCGTCAAAGTCCTGTTCTAGAGCCGCTATTGGCTTCAGCAGGATTTAATTAGTACCTTACAGAAAGAAATTTTATGATTAGCATCTGTAGGCTTGGGCATGAGTGAGATGGGACTCTGCTGTTGAGATGTACAGAGCAGTTCCTTGAAACATTGTAATAGTGCCTATATGTATTTGTGTGACTTGGGGAGCCTTCAGAGTGTAGGGCAAGCTACTGAATGGAAATGTCGTGTTTTTCTGAAGATGACTTACACTTAACTAAAGGTTACTTGGTAATTTTCTGTAATTGTTCTAGGCGTATCAGTTAAACAGAGCCTCTGCACAGGTGGCCAGAAAAGCAGCAGACAGTGTAACAGCTCAGACAGGTAAACAAAATTTACTTTGGTTTCTCACTCATTTGTGGTTTTGACTGTTTTGCCACAACCTTTGATATGTTGTTCACTAGAGGATAACTTGATGGTTTACATTATGGGGACCTAACAACGGGGCTCTGCATGTCTCCCAAGTTAGGCACGGTAGCAGCAAATTCATATCTCTCTTCATGTCACACTAATTTCATCATGTTTGAAGGGTCTGGCCCTTAATATGTTCTGCAGGATTGCTGTCCAGTGCCTTCCTGTTTTGTACTTCTGGTCATACACATCTTCAGATGTGTTTTAGAGAAAATAAATCCAACAAGGACTGCTAGAAGTTCCTTAGGTTTGTACAGCACAGGTCTGTACTAGAAAACTAGGATAGCCGATGGTAGATAAATGTGTTACCAGTAAATCCTAGCATATGTCTAGTGGTTTAACTTTATTCAGCAACTACTGGAATGGTTTTAATATGTGACTGCATCTGTAAATGTTCAATATTTTACCTTCCAGGCATTATATGAGGGAGGTTATAAGTCATTTGCACTGCTATAGCCAATGCCGTCTTTTAAAGGCTAGTAATTTCTGCTTGTATTCTACAATCAAACTGTATTTCAAGCTAACAGTGCTGCTGTTGCCCAGATAACACCTTACTGATGTGATTTATAGTATCCAATAAGAATGTAAGATTTGAAATGTGCTTTAAAAAAGTAGTTTTTTTATGACACATGCTAAAATATTCAAATAAGCTTATCCAATGAAAAATGCCCGGACAGTTCTGTGCTGCGCATTTGAAGTAATTTATTATTAAAAGTAATATATTATTAAAGTAATTTCATGTAGTTTCCTGTGTCAGAGACAAATGATGAAGAAAAATTCATTGAGCCAATTGCCCTTTTCATACTTGTCCTTCTCTCTTGTGTGGATACACTGAACAACCTATTGGATAGGATTAGGACAAAAATGTCAGCTGTACTGGGTGATCTTGTGCTGACTAAACTCTGGATTTGAGACAGGTGTTTCCTGTTTTACAGTTCTTCATCCTAATTGATATGCATGTCTAGGCGTCCTTGGAGATAGTATTTTACATTGACTGTCATTGTAAAGCCAATTGTTTAGTTTTCTTTTCTTTTTTTTTCTTTCCCGCCTTCCTTTGTCTTGGTTTAGGAATTAGAAGATATGTTGCTGGAGCCATGGGTCCAACAAACAGGACACTCTCTGTGTCACCATCTGTGGAGAGACCAGATTACAGGAACATAAGTAAGTATTTATAGCCATCAAGTTATTTAACTTAGGCCATGGTCTTGTAAGAGATGCCTCCAAATGGAATTAACATCACAGTATCACAGTATTAGCAAGGTTGGAAGAGACCTTGGAGATCATCAAGTCCAACCTGTAACCCAACACCAACCCATTGTCTAAACCATGGCACTAATTGCCTCATCCAGCCTACTCTTAAACACCTCCAGGGATGGCGACTCCACCACCTCCCTGGGCAGACCATTCCAATGAGCGATCACCCCCTCTGTGAAAAACCTCTTCCTAACATTGTCTAAACCTCCCTGGCATAGCTTAAGGCCATGTCCTCTCTCTTCCTGGTTTTACAGCTTTTGATGAACTGGTTGAAGCCTATAAGGAGCAAGCCAAAGGACTTTTGGATGGAGGAGTTGATATCTTGTTAGTGGAAACCATATTTGATACTGCCAATGCTAAGGTGAGTCTTTTGGAAGAAAACCCCACAGTATGTGGTGTACTAACTAAGGAAATTCAACACAGTAGTTTTTAAGAGCCATCAACTGCTGCTTACTAAGTACATGAAAGTCAAGAGCAAATGGGTAGAATGTGAGGAGATGTTCTTTTATCAACCTTTTCCAGAATGTTTCTTTTGCCTTTTAATATGTGCCATTTGTATCTTTCTGTTTGTGCCAGGAGTCCTCTTATTCCCAGAAGCTCTGCTTTATTGCAAAACATCTCTGAATGCATCTGATGTTTGTATTTTTCAATGTAAGCATGTCTGTCCAAAGGATGCTTGTGATGCAGACAGCAGAGGGACTGCCCAGTCTATCTGGCTGCAGGCATGCAAAGGCTTGTAAGACAGTTCTATTCAGAGGTGTTTCTTGGGGGGAACTCTGCCATCTGTTTTAAATAACAGGAGTTTGGAGCAGAGGATTAGAAGGGCAAGAAAGAAGGAAGAAAATGTTGAAATATACAATTCATGTGATTTTTACACCTTCGTTATCTAATAGCTGCTCAGTACAAGTGATGGAGTTAGGGTGCTTAAAACTGTCTTGCAATTTGACATGGAAAAGTCTGGCAGGATGTGCACAAGGCATTTCCTTAGGCTTTTGCCTCAGGCTGATTAACATGAGCAGTGGCATGACTTGTCCTTTGCCGATTTGACCAGTCATCATGGAAATTTGGCCAGGAGCCTTTAGGCTTAATATAATGCTGAGATCATGTTCACATACAACTTTCTTACCCTAAGGAAGCAGGACATTTTCAGGACCTTCCGAGGGGTTGCTTGCAGTCCTTGCTGTAAAGACTTGTGGTGGTTAGAACCCTTTGGAAACTGCATGTCTAAACAGACCCCAAGGGCAATGAATGTGTACTGAGAATGGTACATGCAAGCATGATTTGGGTGGGAGTTCACAGATTCATAGAATATTCTGATTTGGGAGGGACCCACAAGGATCATCGAGTCCAACTCAAACGGCACCACTGCCTCCCTGGTGGGAGTCGAACCCCTGGTCTCCCGCGTGAGAGGTGGGGACACTCACCACTGTACTAAAGTGGATTTTAATTTGTGCTGCAGATGTGAGGGAGAAGTACTTGCTGATGTGATTTGGGCTTCAGAATAGCCTTGGTCTTATTTGGTTACCCTATGATATTTCCTTTATACTTGTTACCAAAATATGTTTTGGAACATCTGTCAAATGCTAGAGGTAAGGGTAGAACTCGTTGAGTGTAGTGAGTTCTGGCAGGCTGTATGAGGTAGCAAATTGCATGAACAGCCAAAAAAGTAATGATAAAAATGGCAGCAAACCCCCAGAAACAGAACCCCCGCTCCCCAGACAACAAACTGAAGAACTCCCCAAACATAATTAATATTTTGCATCATATTCTTCTACAGGCAGCTCTTTTTGCACTCCAAATGTTGTTTGAGGAGTACGATCCCCGACCCATATTTGTAAGTATATTTTAATATTTTACCTGTACTTAAGCTTGGTTTGTGAACAAGCAGTTGATTAAAGTGCTTTGAAATGAAGGAAATTAGTGCATTGGAAATGTACTTTTTTCACATGACTCTGAAAACAAAAACTCTTACATGAGGAGCTTTGTAAAATCAACCTTGAGGAGCCTTGTCCAGCTGATCAAGCCAAAGACCAAGGGATGTCTTCATTCCAGTGTGTATTCATTCTTTGTATTTCCACAGGAAAGGTCCAAGGATGATTTTTTTTCCAGGCTTGGTATTTTAGGAGCAGTATGAACCAAGGATGAAATTAAGCAAATTCTCCCATATTTTCGAGTAGAACAAGTGGCCATTTGAAGTCAGAAAAATCTGTTTAACTCCGTATTCTTTCTCTGGTGTATTTCTGGCAGTTACTGGTCATGAATGTGTTGGAACAAATATAGAAAAAGAATAAACTTGTTTTGAAAGGTCTCGTGTATTCTTTCAGTTTTCTGCAGTTTGCAGCCCAGGCTTTCTCATCTGCAGTTTGTTTGTGCTTTCTGTTGAATGTGTTTACTCCTTCCTTGAACCTACGTTCAAACCTGTGTGGGACTCAGGCATCCACAAAATAATCTGTTAATAACTTCTGCAGCTTATAAATGTGTTGGTTTGAAAGTGTTGTTTGCTTTTGGGGAGTCTTCTGGTAACTTCTACTGTGACTTGCTATTTGTCTCTTGCAAATGACAATGAGAAGCTGTTTTGTGTTCCTTTGGCTGCATAGTCATGGCATTTATAGTTCCTGGTGAAAGCCTCCTTTAGTCATCTTTTCTCAGCCTGAAGAGTTCTTGTCTATTTAGCTGCTTTGTTCTGTTCATTCGTTAATGTGTCCTTTTTGTTTTCCATGTCCTCAGGTCAGAATGGAATTACAATAGAATACAGCATTCCAAGTCCAGACATCGGGGATTTGTGTGATAACCTAGTGATAATTTCTGATGTTTTAATTTACTGCTAGTTAGCTTGGAAAGTGCATTAATAAAAATCTCTTTTGTTACCTTAGTTTAGCTTCTTAGACAGTAAAGACTAGTTTGGAGGTGTCATTGTGTAGAATTGTTCCTGTGTTCACAACTTTGCTCTTGGTCAGCAACGAATTTTCTTTTATTTTGTCATTCAAGTCAGTTAGCGCGGAAAGTTTTCTGATTACACAGAGCTGAGTTTGTCTTCATTGTCCTGAACAGAGTGGTCCGTGAGCTTTGTTGCTTCATTCTTTGCTCACCTTTCAGTTCAATTATGTTGAGAAGTAGAGCCTTTAGCAGAGCTCTGTAGGATTCAACTGATGACCTTCCTTTACTGAGTACTTTGAAGGGAGGTAACATCAATATTAAAGCATGTTTTGAAGTAAATAGTGGATTTACCTTTGCATGGAGTCTCCGAAAGTCATTCCACCTTCTGGAAAAAGATTTTCAGACCTGGGAAAGCATTTCCGGCTCATCCAGATGTCTCCCAAATTATCAACTTTGTAGTTATTAGTTTAAAACATTATTTTTCATTTGCACATCTCTTTGTATATAGTACTAAAGATGTGTGATTGTACAGTTTAAGACTATGAAGTTGCAACATTTAATGTTCCCTTGTGGCAAAAGGAGTAACTTGCTCTTAAGGTCAGCCTCACCTTTCCTACCAATAAACAACTTACTAGGAGTTCTGAGACCTGAAATAAAATAAATTAGGAGGTCAGGAGAAGGTGACTGCAAATAGCTGCCTAAACAAGAAACTCCTGTGGATCATTTCAGAGGCCATCATCTGAATGGTGCCATGATATTCATGCTACTTGACTGCTGAGTGGTTCATAGCAGTTTTCTTTCTCTTTTTTTCTTTTTCATTTTTCACCCCTGAGGAGCAGGCAGAGGGAGAAGACCAGTCAAGGGTTTTTCTTTCCCCTAGCTAAGTATTTAAATGTTTATAGGGAAAAAAGGGTTTCATTTTGCTGTTTGCATTGCGTCTTGTCACTTTGAGTGGAGCACGGGTCCCTCCACTTAGAGCAGTTCAGCCATTTAAGTAGTTAATTTTGTTCTGGATTTAATTCTGCTTTCTCTGTGTTCAATTATTATTTAGGTTTCTGGAACCATTGTGGATAAGAGTGGGCGTACCCTCTCAGGCCAGACAGGGGAGGCATTTGTCATTAGTGTTTCCCACAGTAAGCCACTTTGGTAAGGAAATGTATCATTACTTCTTGTAGTGAGTTATCTGTAGATTGGTTCTTTTCTATTTTGACCCCTTGCTTGCAGCTAAATGGAAGCTATACAAACTCTGATAATATTTACTCATATGCATTGCTAACATGTTCTGCTATTGTTCCCTCAGCAGAAATTATGGTTTTGAAGACAGATGAATTTTTAAGTAATTGTTTTAAATAATCTGGGATTTTGTATTTACACTGAAATCACAATTGGGTCAAAGTACGAAACTGTAGTTTGCTGTCTCCTGCTGTCTCCTACTGTCTTGGATTGTGCAAGGAGCCAATCCCTGGTATGGGCATGGCTTACTTCTCTTGCTTAGAGGGAAGCAGTGCCAGCTGAGAATGTTTCAGGATGTCTTGAAAGAGAAAAACATAAGATATCATCGAGGTGTTCTTTTTAATGAACTCTTACAAAGTATGCTCTGAGTGTTTTTCTCAAAGATGTGCATGGTTGTTTTGAGAGCTCCTGATACCTCCATTTACTTGCATTCTTCTCTGCTCAGGCAGAAAAGCTGAAATAAGTCTGAGATTAAGATCAGTGCAAATGGATAATGTGGTAGATTTGGTCGTCGTACAGTGTTTTGCATGTCCTTTTGAATACTGTTCTCTGTTTCCCTCTTCTTCTGTGTTTCTACACCCTGTTCTACTTTCTTCTTGCCTCCTCTTCCCTCTTGACCATTTTTACTCTCGGGTTGGTTCGTCACACCAAAACATATCAGAAATGAATAGTCTATATGAAATCATTTAAGTCACTGTTAGTAGTGCACACCATGCACATTGTGGTGAGCCATTGTTTGTTTTTACAACAAAATTCCATCTAAACTGCTCAGTCTGTCATCTCAGCGACGCAAAAGCGGAAGACTGCATTCACAGCTTTCCTGACTGCCCTTGAGGCTCCACTTTCCCAGATCAGACGGTGTTCCAGAAGTAACATATGGAGCCTCTTGGAACAGGGTGGTGGTTGACTCCTCTCAGCATCACAGCCTAGTGAACCATATTTGGCATGGGTCTTTCTCAGATAATCTTGCTCTAACTTTTGCTTCTGAAGAGAGGGGCATTGGAGAAGAAATCAAGAATTTATTAAAGCATGCTTCAGAAAAACTCTCATATGGGGACTGAATGCTTAGGGGGGCTGTTTCTCATTTATTCAAAGGCTACTATACATCACTGGCAGAAGGATTTTAGTGGGAACAGATTGCATTTAATGCTGTTTCTGTGGCCAGATTGGTATAGAGTGGCATTAGAGTTGTGAAAAAGCTGTTTAGTTCTAGTATCCTAGGAATCATGTTATTATGTGTTCGCATGTTTCCGTTTAGGTTTTGTATGCTCTGGTCAGTATCATGCTTAAGTCAGTTTGTTTTGAAATCCACCCTTAAAAGTGTGTGCTTTGTGTCTGCTTGATAGAGGTGGTAGCTAAGAAACTTGTGAACTGTACTTACTAAGTGCTGAAAGATGTGTGGCAAGTTGCTTGCCATGAAAGATGCTTAGATGTGTTACAGTCATCCCTCTGTATTCACATTATGGGTCTCCCGTGAGTCACATGGAACCTTTAATTGGCGAATACAGGTCAGACATTAATATGGCAAATAACTGCCAGAAACGTGGCAGCTTTGGAACACTGTCACATCCTGGGCTCCTTACGGCAGCAAGGAGTGTGGGAGGCAGGGGTTTTTCCCTTTAACTGCAGCAGTTAACACTGGCAGGAGTGCTTTGTCTGAGGCTATGAATATGTGTATATGCGCTGGCAAGTCCAGTCTGGCTGCCAGAGGTGGAGGGCTGGAATGGGCCCCATGTGGATCCCTATGTTACAGTTAAAGTCTTCCTGACTCTTGGCAGGGCTGGCCAGGGGCAGCGCCGTGCGGAACTTCATTGCTCCATGAGTAACTGAGTAACAACTGGAGGAAAAATTTCCGTGAATACGAGAAGCCCGGGAATATGACAGCATGAATAATTGAAGTATGACTATTTCAGATCCTATGATTGTTTCTACTGTAATAGTGTTAAGAAGACTGAGTTTCAGGCCCTAATACAGATTTTGTTCTGGTCCCAAGGGCACTCTGCAGCCTTAGAGTCGATGTGCAAGTGCTGTGAAGAAATGAGCAGGCTAGGGAGGTGATGTTTAAGATGAGGGTATGATGGTTATTGCACTAGGATAGCAGTGATAGCATACCAGCAATCCGGCTAAGGGCTGTTGGCTTTTAAAGCATACTTAAAAATTTGCTTTTCTCAAATGTCTTCTTTAATGATGCTGTTAAGTCCTGTGGGGAGGTAATATTGGCCACAGAAGCTACTTTTTGCTTCTGAATGAATTGGCATGTCTGTGCTACAGTTTTGAGACCGGTAATGCTTGGATTGTGTCATGCTTATGAGTATACCTGTCACCAACCTCAGTAATGGATAAGCATTCAGGCAGCTTGGAGTGTGGGGGAGTATGAACTGGGAGCTTGTAAATAGAATGATGTAATGGTAGGAAATGCGTTGTATTTGTCTGCATATGGTAAGGACAGTCTTGCTAACCATTCTTGCTTTGCTTTGCTTTGGAAAGCTAGAGAGTTGAGTCCTCACTTTGAGGTAAATTCCAGGGCCTCATTGCTGTAATGAATTGTGTATTCCTTGTGCATGCTATTTGTGTTCAGGGGATCTGTATGATAGATGCAAATATATGCAAACATAGAACTGGGAAATGAGAATAAAAGTGTTGTCTTTAGGTTTTTCTGGCCAGTATTAGAAAACACTTGGAAGGTAGAGCTGGTTGTTTAAAATACCCAAACATGTATACCACCACCCCTCGCCAAGGAAGAACAACTCCCTCACCCCTAAGCTATTGCAGGAAGGGGTTTGTGTATTAATTGATCTTGGTCTGTGGCCCTGTGATCTTCAGGGCCCTGGGTTTAGATGTTGCTGTGAGCCCCTCAGATCTCAACAATTTGTCATTCTGTTCAACAAATGACTCTGACTGCAAGCCTTTATTGCTACTGCTTGTGCAGTTACCAAGGTCCTGCCTACTTCTTGGAAACAGGAGAAAAGTCAAAACCCATTTTGTGCTCCCACTCCTGTACAGGGTTTTATTGCTTTTGACCTCTGTGAAACTAAGTGGGCATACTACAGGCACTTAATTAACTTGGCTACCTCTAAGGCAACCTCTGTGCCTCAGTTAGCTGGGAGATGTGGCTGTTAATCCATTCCCGTGTCAGTGTGGTAGCTTGCTTTTTCTCTGAGTCTGTTATTCCAGGTAAGGAGAAAGCTTTTTTACATCTTACTTGTCCAGCAGTGTTATGAGCACCATTGGAATTTTGCAGTGTCCATAAGGTGATTTCTAGAATGGTGGAGAAAGATCCGAAAAAATATGTAAAAGATCTCTTACATGGTTTCTTAAAGAGAAGTTTAACAGATGGAGACATTTTGTGCGCAAGTCTTGTTTATTTATCTGTCACGGAAGGAAAGAAAATATAGTTGTATCTCTTATACTGGTAAAGTTGTTTAAGAAGCTTATTCATTCAGAAATATTTCTGTGGTAGTGCTGTCCTGATTACTAAGATGTAACAGATTCAGTTGCCCAAGCTTAGTGCTGCTATGAGGCGTCTTGGGAGGGGTGCTTGGTCTCTTCCAAGGTTGATGTAATTTATGTATAATTTTGAAAAAAAAATGATGAGTTAGAAGCTTGAAGCAGGTCTTCTTTTTCAACCTTTTCTTACTTTTTCCTGTAGCACAAGGTTCCTTTCCAATCTGTCATTCTCATTCCACATGTTCTCTCTCTCACCTAGAAAATACAGAGCCATCGTGTTGCTGCAGTTGCTGTCAAAATGCTGCCACTTTCCTCCTCGATTTTGAAATGAGATCTTGATTTACTGTTCCCAGTTCAATTCATTCCAGCCCCTTTCCCTGTCATACTTTTCTTCCACCTGGGGTTTCTCCTTTTGCACCATCTTGCTGTAATGATGATGATGATGATGATAAAGAAATTGGACATCAGGTTGGTTTGTTTTTAGATGATTGCGGAAGTTATCAGTTACCAGCACTAACATTCATCTGTTTTGTGTGTAAAAGGTGTTTTTATTTCAACATAATTTTTGAAAATTTATTTTCCAGTATTGGCTTAAATTGTGCTTTAGGGGCAGTTGAAATGCGTCCATTCATTGAAACAATTGGAAAATGTACATCATCCTACATCATCTGTTACCCCAACGCAGGTGTGTTGATGCACATGTTCCTCTGCTTACAGGCACATGAAATGTGACTAACTTTGTCAAGCTCGTTAGCAATAATAGAGTTGAAGTAGCTTTAAAAGGTGATTATTTTTACTATTAAAAAGAGAGTAAAAATATTTTAAACTGATGAAAGTAACTCTTGCGAGTTTTGTGGTAGTGAACTCAGAATGCTTTCTTGCATAATTAATAATCTGTTGAGTAATGATTGCAAGGGTGATTAGGCATGTTAGTCCTCGTATAATTGTAGCTACTTTAAATGTGTCTTTTATGGAATTTAATTCTGTTCTTGAGGGCTTTAAAAAATTGTAATACTAAAAAATCATGTTTCAAGGTCTCCCCAATACTTTTGGTGGTTATGATGAAACTCCAGAAGTGACTGCCAAGCATATAAAGGTATGACATTCTTCTTGTGAATTTCCCATATCTGGTGTACTAGTAAACAAGAACTTCTGCTTGTATTCTATGCATATTTGTTGCAGTATTGTGGTCTGGTTTTTTCCCTTCAGATGTCTATATATGTAATTTGAATTATTTATAGGCAACTTGCTGGATGATAGTGATTCGAGATATCAAATCAGGCAAAAGTACTTAGGAAACTCTGAAAACCTTAATTATTTTCATGCCCTAAACTAAGCTTTCCTGCAGCTTGATCTGTGGATGTAACTCATTGCACTCCTATGTTCTTGCTTTTACATTTGGGAATTCAAAACCTAAGCGGTATTTATGAACCTGGCAGGATTTTGCTGAGTTGTGTGTATAGGAACCACTGATGATGGTGGTGTTCCCATGCAGGATGTCCTTCCTCATGGCGTTCGATCTGTACAAGACAGAATTGTGTGTCTGGAACTTCAGTGTGTCAGTGAGAACACAGTATTTGCTGCATGTTAAGTTCCTTTTTAATACAGTCTGACTAGTTTTTGATACTCATCCAAGTTTTCATCTGGGTCTTCAGTATAAAATAGGCCAGATTCAAATGTAATTTCCTAAAATTATGTCTTGAAATTGCTAGTTAGCCCTGGGAATCCGCATCTCAAAACAGATCTTAAAGAGAAGATACAGCACTGATTGTTTGGTGTTTTTTAACTTACTGCTTTTCTTGTGATCTCCCTGAATAGCTTAATAGATTGAGATAAAGTTTTAAATATATACGTATATAATTAAAATCATGTATTTATTAACTTTGAATAAAATTCTCTTTCCCTTTCTTTTACAGACTTTTGCTTTGGATGGTTTGGTCAACATAGTTGGAGGTTGCTGTGGTACTACACCAGCACATATCAGGTACCTCGTGTGCTACAGGTTTAGGTGGACTGAGAAACAAACTAAGTGCTGCTTCTGTGGAGCAATATTCCATGGCTTGTCTTAGAGTTTCCTAAAAAGATGGATGACTTGAATGCCGATCGCGGCAATGTATGGAGTGGGAGCAACAGGCTTTCCCAATTGCATGTACCATGAAGAATGAGTGGAGGCATGAGTCAAACAAGGATTATACCTCTGCAGTTTTGTAATCTAAAATTGTCTTGGAATTGCTCCTCTCTCTTTACTGTTGGATAGAATAGACTTCCCATCTCTGCTTTCCTGTGCTGTATGTTCTTTCTCTTTCTGGCAGCCTTAGCCACAAGGTGACATTTAAGGTTTCCTTTGATGGTAGAACGAAGGAAGGCATATGGGTGTGTCAGGGAAGTGCCTGAACAGAAGATCCAGGAATGCTGTACAGCTGGTGCTAGTCCTGGTTAGTCAGAAGGAACATTTCATGTCTTAGTGGAAGTAAGTCAATGGGAAAGCGGCCCTTTATCACTTAGGCTTGTAAAAGAAGGGGCCCTTATGATTCCTTTTTACCCTGATATTAGCTGGGAAGAGGTGACATGTAAACATGTAGAGGACACTGTGTGTTACTCCTGACTGGAGAGAAAAAAAAAGTGAATGTGAGCAGCATGAGTTATTCTGGCATCTGAGAAACATCTCAGTACAAGACAATGTTAGTTGTTTGGGGTTTTTTTTGCTACAATCATCAGCCATTACTCAACTAAGGACATCATGAATATGGTAGAAGTCAGTGTGGTTGAGGAGTTCTGTTATCCTTCAAGTATCCCGTTGGTATAAGTAACTCACATTCTGTATTGAAAAACCTTCAGCCTTGTACATTCTCTGCAAATAGCTATGGTAGGATCTTCTGAGAATATGTTTTTGCCTTTGGCCTCACAAAGTGAAACTAACTAATTATTCTTGTCTGCTAAATTGGAAATGTCGGCTTGTGTCTACTATATTCTGTTTGAGTCTTGTCTGGAGTGATTTCATTTTAATTGAAAACATAACTCTTTAATTTCTTCTCTCTGTAACTCAGGAAGATTGCTGAAGCTGTGAAATTCTGTAAGCCTCGGGTTCCGCCTTCTCTCTCTCAAGGATACATGCTGCTTTCAGGTAAAATGGAGAGTAACCGTTTGAGCTACATAACTAACACAAGTTTCCTTTGTAAGTTTATTGGCTGTTTTCTGATGATCAGACCAACAGTATGGATGTGCTTCAGTCTCTGCACGGGTGTTAGATGGTGAGTTGGACTAGATGATCCTTATGGGTCCCTTCCAACTCATAATATTCTCTGTGTGTGATAATGTCTGATTCTGCATGAATCCAGCAAGCTTATGGATGTGTAACCATATCTAAATCCTACTGTTTTGGCCAAAGGACTAATGAAACATTTTATTGAAATCTTGAAAAATCTAATGAAGCCAGCATTATTTATTCTGCCAGTCTCAGACGCTTTGTAATGGTGAAGTGAGTATCTTTATCCTCGCTTTGCAAAAGGGCAGAGTCAAACACGGGTAATCTGACTGTGGTTCATGACAGAGCTGGGACAAGATCCTTGTACACCTGCTGTGCGAGTGCTGCCCTCAGTCATATTGGGACAGTGTTACAGCAGTCCACCCAGGTTGAGAACATCTTTTGTTTTTGCAAAGTCTGGGTCTGTATGTTCTACAGGCGGGGCCTTCTTTTAAGCCTTTGAGCCATGTATCAAAGTAAAACGGTACCTTCTTTTTGATCTGGTATTTTAATCTCCAAGTCAAATAACTTTAGTGCAAATAAATCATGGTTGGCCTGTGGTGTCATGCATTAACTTGTTTAGCTGTGCTGTAAAGTTTATTTTCTCTGCATGGCCTACTACCCAAGGGTCCAACTTGCTTTGTGTCTCTGAACATGGTTCTGTACATGGTTCAGAACTGTCCTTGTTGGTCAGTCAGTTCAGCGGCTGCTGCTTCTGTGGTGGTGGTAGAGTCATGGGGTAACATAGTTGAAAGTTGATGTAAGTGTATGATGAAAGCATATGATGAAAGTATATGTGCATATACACAGATGTCCAAAAATTGAAGCTTCACTTCAATATTTGACACATTGCGTGTTATTTTTTGTGGGTCACATAAATTACTGTCATTGAGGAGGGATAGAAAGCTTTAGAATATGTGTTTGAAGTTGCTTCATTGCGTTACTTTGTTAGTTACTCTTAGAGCATGGATGTGCTCTGTTAAAGAGAGAATCACCCCTCTATTTCACAGTTTAGAGGAGGGATTTTGTCTTTCTTACACAGTTTTTTCTTTTCTGCTTTTACAAATATGTTCAAAAATATCTTTTTAAGGTCTGGAGCCATTCAGGATTGGGCCCTACACCAACTTCGTTAATATTGGTGAACGCTGCAATGTTGCAGGATCACGGAAGTTTGCTAAACTCATCATGGCAGGCAACTATGAAGTATACATTTTAACGATAACCTTTGTAGATGATGCTCTGATTTTTCATTGCTCCATTGCACTGTTAGTTGTTTGTTTTGTTGCACAAAGCACTATTCTAGACCAGTTACAAGAGTAAGGAAACACAGAGAATTTGCTTTCTCACTGTTCTTTTTTTCTCTGCTTACCAGGTTATGACAGAGGCGTTTTACAAGGACTTTTTGGTTTTTTTGACAAGTGTCATAGGAAACACGACTTTCCATTTTTAACAAGTTGTATAAGCTGATGATGTTTTAGAAAATGTCCTGATCTGTGGTGCATATAGGGTCGATTTATAGAGAAGGGAGGAAGGAAAGTGGGTGTAATCCCCTCTTTCAACATATGGGGTACATCTGATTTAGGATAGATTGTGGCACTGTGCAACCCTCGCTCTCTTCCCCTCCTGTCTCCGATCCTGGTCAGCATTATGGTTGTATCTAATTGTTATAACCTTTGGTCACTGACTCCAGCATAGTAGGTGAGAGGCAGACAGGAGGACTCATTCTTTACTGGTGTAAATTATTACTGAAATATAGAAACAAGTAATAGGATAAGTTGAGAGCTGAGACTCAGTATGCTCTGATGTTACAGTTGATGCAATCAAAATTAAAGCCTTCCTAGAGGAAGTCTGACTCTTAAGCTCTTAGAAGTCATGAAGCAGGTTAGACCTATTAAATAAAGAGAGCTTTAAACACAGGTGGTTCGGGACTCTGCAGAATGACAGAAAAGAGAAAGTGACATGAGTATTCAGATATCATGTACATTGGAGGAAAAGCTTTAGTTTTCTTTCTTAGTGCTTGTGATAATTCTGCAGCTGGCAAAAATGTCAAACATCCTCCAAAAGTTAAGTACCCTGTGTTACATAAAAGCAGAGTTTATGATGCTAGATCCTTATTTCATATTCATCGCAGAGACTGTTCTCCTGCCATCTTGTGCAGTCAGAAGCTCTTGTTACCTTGCAAATCTGAAACCATTCAGTTAAGCATATCTGGTGTCATGTTCTGTGTACAAGTTAGTTAAAAGTTGTTCCATACTAACAATTGTTGCATATTTCCTTGCAGACCATTTCCTTATTTTCTTATGTAAAGTCTTACAAATTTTTAAATATTTGACTGCATGCTTAGTTTAGAGAAGTGAAATGTTATCTTGAGAATAACAAGGATTTTTTTGTACTGATTGTTGTTTTGGTTTTCGATTTTGTTCTTTAGGAAGCGCTGAGTGTAGCCAAATTACAAGTTGAGATGGGGGCCCAGGTTCTTGACATCAATATGGATGATGGGATGCTGGATGGCCCTGCTGCAATGACCAGATTTTGTAACTTGATTTCTTCAGAACCTGATATTGCAAAGGTTGTAATGGAGTCACAGTAAGAAACATTTTACTGAGGTGTAAATTGGCAGTGAGAAGATGTTGATACTGTTTAAGTACCGCAGTAGGGAAGGCCCTTGAGTGGAAGGGAGGTTGCAGTTGGGTGGGTGTAAATCTCTGCTCTCAGGCTGCCAGCACGAGAACCAGAGGACATGGCCTTAAGCTACACCAGGGGAGGTTTAGGCTGGATGTTAGGAAGAGCTTTTTCACAGAGAGAGTGTTCTCTCAGTGGAATGGTCTGCCCAGGGAGGTGGTGGAGTTTCCATCCCTGGAGATGTTTAAGAAAAGACTGGATGAGAGACTCAGTGACATGGTCTAGATAATGGGAGGCTTGGATGGATGGAGTATGGTGCCAATGGCTCCGGGATTGGGGCTGCGATCCCTGTGTGGGAGTCACTTGGAAGTTGGACTAGATGTTCCTTGTGGGTCGCTTCCAACTTGGAATAAACTGTGAACCTGTGAACAGAAGTTTTAACATTGTTTTGAGATAAATATAAACTAGTCCTTTTCACTGGTTAGAAAAACTGAATGCAGATTTTTTTTGCAGAGGTTGTGAGCCATAATCTGTATATTTGCTGTGCATAATAGTATTGCTTTTCACAAAACTCAAAGTTGCTATGAATATAGAATGGTTTTAAAGGGTAGTTCTGCAAAGTACATTCTCTAAAAATGAATATCTAAATCAGAACGCAAAATAATACAGGGAGAAATAGAGATCTCAGTAAGATATGGGATTGAGTTGCCATGGAAGCTCTTGAGTTAAATTTGCTCTGAGTTTTGCATTTAAAGCAAAGTGAATCTACAAATATCATGTGAAAACCTCTATTCATAAATGCGGATTATTGTTATGTGCATTTTTATGTCCACATGAGCAAACGGCACATAGAACTGTAATTCCTAACTTGTGTGTGTTCTCCTTTACTTGTGTTACTTATAGGTGCCATTATGCATTGACTCCTCAAATTTTTCAGTGATCGAAGCAGGTTTGAAATGTTGCCAAGGGAAGTGCATTGTAAATAGCATCAGTCTGAAGGAAGGTGAGGAAGACTTTTTGGAGAAAGCAAGGAAAATTAAATTATATGGAGCAGCTGTGGTTGTTATGGCTTTTGATGAAGTGGGACAGGTGAGTGTCAATTTAAAGGAGAGGTGTTTTTCTCCTGGAGTGTCAGACATTCTTAGCCTTGTACAAGGCAAAGTTGTTTTGTTTCATTGACACAGTTTAGTCAAAGATGTCTGTATAACCTTAGCAATAATTTTGAACCTGATTTGTAAGCATTTCTTATGCTGCTCATACATTTAAGGAAACCAGGTATTGGTTTAAGTGTATCTGTGCTAGTGTAAGAGCATGTCACTTGCTATTCAGCCATGCTGAATTCTTCCTTCCTTCATAAAAGATATCTTTAGTTCAGAAACTATGTTTTGCATGAGACTGGAATATTTGTGAATTTAATTATGTTAAAACCTACATATTAAGTTTTGCATAGGATGAGGAAGCATTGAGCAGTGAGATTGTTTTTTATAAGTTGACTCAAATCTCCAGATATATAGTGGTGGTGATATTTTTCGTACAAAAGACGTATATGTAATCCGTTTCTAATATTTGTGATGTCCAGATTCTCAGTCTTGAGTCAATTGAGCTATAAATGATTTCTGGAGAGTTTATTTTTTGTGTAGTCTGTAAGTTTCATGCTAGAATTCTTTTTCTTCACTAGGCAACAGAAACAGAAACCAAGATTGCAATCTGTTCCAGAGCTTATCATCTCCTTGTGGAAAAAGTGCACTTCAATCCAAATGATATAATATTTGACCCTAATATTTTGACCATAGGAACTGGAATGGAAGAGCATAACCTTTATGCCATAAATTTTATCAATGCTACGAAAACCATTAAAGTGAGTTGTAAGCTTATTTAAAGTACATTGCTGAGATTATTTAAAGACCCAACCCCCTGTAAAAGTGGAAAACACCCTCCTCTCAAAAACAACAACATAACAATGCTGCAAAATATTATGTTTTTAGCTTATCCAGGGGGGAACTGTTCCTCTGAAGTGGAACCATTCCCCCATATTGCTGTATTTCCAGTAGAACAACCTCAAATAGTTCTATAAGTATATTTCAATCCATTTTCTGTACTCTAAATATACTACCTTAATTAAGGTAACAATCACATGCATGTACTTGCTGAAAGGACCTCTTTGAAGGTATGCGAAAAGCTGCCTTTTTAAATATAATTCCTCCTTCTGTGGAAGGGATTTCTGCAGTAACCAGACTTTTTACTTAGCTAAAATGAGTGTAAGGAAGTACAGCAGTGAAGAGCATCACCTGAACACAGCCAAGGAAACTGCACTATGGGATTTCACAAGACACTTTGATAGGTCTGGAGATGCTCTGTCAGTAGCAGTCTGGGGCTTGAACAGCCCACAGGCTGTTTTGTCACCACAGGGCTTCTGGAAGGGGGGCTGCGTCCTTGAGCTTCACTGCTCAGCAGCAGCCTGCTCCTGAGACATGCAAGCAGGCAGGCTGGCTGCTCCTGTTTCCAGAGTCGTGGGGAAAGGAAGAGCCAAAAGTAGAGCTGCATGGCAAAATATGGAATGCTGCAGTGGGAGGACTGGATTCAGTTGGATTCAGAATAGCACCTATGACTATGGAAATCACAGTAGCTGCTTATGCATAACTAGGCTGGGTCTTTACTTAATCTTCTTCTGCAGAGATTTGAATTGCTTTTTATGAATTTGAGTAACTAGAAGGATCTGGAACAGGAAAGAGAGTAAGGGTGCATAACCAGTGCACTGAGCTCAGGGGCCAACTGTGTGTGAACTAAATGCTTTGCTTAGATTTCCTTTTTGGAAAGCACTTTTCTAAAAATCTGTGTGTACTTCCTATAGGAAACGCTGCCAGGAGCCAGGATAAGTGGAGGTCTTTCCAATTTGTCTTTCTCCTTTCGGGGAATGGATGCCATTCGAGAAGCAATGCATGGAGTGTTTCTTTACCACGCGATTAAGGTAGGATGTGCTTTTGGCTTCCATATGTTTGCACTTGGCAGATGTGCAGTGCTGTGTCTGACGGCCCTGTTTGGGGATTCTCTGTGGGGTTTTTTTTCAGTATGGCATGGACATGGGAATTGTGAATGCTGGGAATCTGCCAGTGTATGATGATATCCACAAGGAATTGCTACAACTGTGTGAGAATCTAATCTGGAACAAAGATCCGGATGCGACAGAGAAACTTTTACATTATGCTCAGGTAACTTTGGGTCTTAAGCTTTGACTAGTAGTTAACTTAGCACCTGGGCTTGCACACCTCCCTGCAGATGATAGGTAAAATGGCCTATTAACTGCATGTGTCAGTATAATAGTGGGTGTTAAAATTTACTAATGATACTACAGCAATTCAGTTCTTAATACAGAGTAAAAAGAGGAATCTGGTAGATCAAACCTCTTCATGGAAGATCCTGTACCAGAGTTCTTCATATGCTTCAGGAGACCAAGCTGCACAGTCGTTCTTTAAAAAAACCCAACAACAAAACCAACCTCCCCTAAAAATAGAAAGTAAAAAATCCCCAGCAAACTTCCCCCAAACAAAGAAAACCTTCATAAACTAACAAAAAAACCCAAACAAAAACCAGAAAAGGCCAGCCCACAACCAAGCCGATCTTGGTGCTGGAACTTAATCGACAAGTGCACTGTGGGAGACAGAGTAAACTTGTCTCTCTGGTGGTAACAGTTTGCTTGGAGTATATGTAAAAGCTGAAGTAGTTGCTTGTGGTTCATGGCTGTGCCAGACTTCCAGTTCAGGTAACATGTCAAGGGTGAGGATCACCTGTTTAGTATTTTTGAGATGTTGTAATGGTGGTGGCGATAAAAGACACAAGATTACACACCTGAAAGTTTGCAGATTATTATCCATAAGACAACTGGTGAGATCCTGTTTAGAACGGAAGATACAGCAAAAATTTCTCGGGGTTTGGTGGCACAAGAAAGTTTATATGTCTCTTTTGTAGCTCCTGGGGGTGTTATTTCTGTGCAGAGCTTCATTTGGTTTGTAGTTTGCCCTATGGTGATGCAACCTTTATAGCAAAAGTGGCAACCTTTTGAAAACCAGTGCAGGAAGGGTCTTTCTCTCCCTTGTACTTCAGCTATTTCAGATGGTGCTTGTAGTGTCACCTGTGAGTGATCTTGTCTATAAGCAGAGTTGCACCATTGGGATATTCAGGGTTGCATAAAGAGGAAGGAAAAAAAAAAGGAGAATTAGCAGCATTTGTGCAGAAGGCAGAACATGAATTTAAATGGAGCATGAAAAGTAGAGGTGGAAGTGAAGGATGACTCCTAGGTCTGTAAGTTTGGGAAAGCTATTCTTGGAATCTCTGCATTTATTTGTGGTACTCCCACTAAGGCCCAGTTGCAGAAAAGAGAAACTTAACCGTTGTAGATTTATGGGATCAGTCTTCATTTGGATTTTGAAATTAAAAAACATTTTCCATGGAGTCTATAGCTAGACATTCTCAAACTGAAACTGTACCTTTTATGGCAATGGGAGCTGTGCTTCCGAATGCAGGATTTTTCATCTTGAGCTTTTGCTATAATCATCCTGTGGTCCCTGCATACCCACCCTACAGCTTCATGTCGTTCTTAGATTGGAATGGTTCCCTTGCTAAAGTGTCTGGCCAGAGATTGAGGAGCACTTGGTACCATTTCAATGAGTCAAAAAAGGTTTGAAGTGGAAAGGGACTTCTGGAGATCATCTGGTACAACCTGCCTGCTCACTGCAGGGCCAGCCAAGAGCAGGTTCCTCAGGGACATGTCTAGTCAGATTTTTAATATACATAACTTAGAATGAGGACTCTACAACATCTCCAGGCAACATTTTCCTTCTTTTATTCCCTTTTTACAAACTAGACGTATGAGGGGGGTAAGATTAGGCAACAAAAAGCTATGAAGTTAGCTTCTTGTTCACATAAACATGAATGAAAACTTGGTCTAGTTTCTGTTCCAGTGAGTGAGATCTTATTTCCATGGCTTTCTCTTTAAAGGCTTGGTGATGAGCACTCAAAAATATGGGAGGTTCATAAGGCCTGAAAGATGTCAGATTATGTTCAATAACTGAACAGGGAAAAGAAATTACTTGCCTGATGTGTGATGGCTAAATTAGTGGATAGGGAGCTCTTCCATGAGCTTCTGAATTTTCTTGCACTATGAAGCCCTTTTGGCCTCTGCATTTATTGCCTCTGCATTTATTGCGTTTATTGTATGAGACAGAGACTATGTGGTGGTTTGGGACAGTCTATGTCTGTGACAAACAGTACTTTTGTAGGCTGCCTGATTGAAAACACGTCTGTGATATGGAATAACATAACCTATTCCAGCAGAAACTGAATTAGAGCCAAATTAATTAGAATTTTAAAATTAAGTGTAGTGTGTGGGCCAGGAATCAATTTAAATTATGTTCCCAGAAGTGAAACCCTTAGGATTAGTCATTTCATCATTTTTAGGAGCGTGAAAATTATCAAACTGCTGTTTCTTTTTTTTTCATAATAACTTATCTTTTTACTTCATTTTGTTTATCTTTTCATTGAGGTATATACCCTGTGGGATGTGGACCCCGTAAGGGCCTGTAGTACATCACAGTTGTTTTCAACATGATTTGCATGTATCTAAAAATCCTTTTAAACAGTCTAAAATTTTTGAGTCAGTACTTTGAATTATCCTCTTTTTTTTTATAGTAAATTCCGTACTTTTTATGCTTGCAAGCTCCTGTGGATGTCTTTCTTTTTCAGAATCATACCCAAGGAGGAAAAAAAGTTGTGCAGACTGATGAGTGGCGTAAAAGCTCTGTGGAAGAAAGGCTGGAATATGCTCTCATAAAGGTGAGTCTGTGGAGAAAACTGTCCTGCCCATCAGCTCTCAGAGACATGATCTCAGCTCAGCCTTTAAGGAACGTATTTGGTTTTAAAAGTTCTTCAGCTTCCATTCTTTAACAAGTTTAATTAATGATGAGCAAAATATTTTATCTAACTCCAGTAACAGAGAAAACTGTGGAAGTTTATCTTTAAACTTCACAAGTTGAAGTCTTAACATTTCATTTCACTAGTGTTGGTAGAAACATACTTTTACTTTCTGACATACTGCTTTTACTTCCTAGGGCTTTTTTTCAATCCTTTAGCACTGCACTGAGTGGCTTTGCACTGTAGAAGCAATCTTTTGAGCATTGTTTTTTTGTTGTGCTTAAGAAACATGAACACATCTATTAATACTGGAGACTTGCTTTGAATAACTTTATATGCCTAAGAACTTCAGTGTTTTGTTTCTTAATAAAGCCTATTTTCAATACACACCAGAGATATTCTTAAAGACTAGTAGTATCTGAAGTATCTAGTTGTACTTTGATTGTTTTGGGGGTTTTTTGGAGGGGAGAAGGCAACGAAGTAAAGGTTGCCACTTTAGTACAGTGGTAAGTGTCCCCACCTGACGTGTGGGAGACCTGGGTTCGATTCCCACCAGGGAGACACTGTTAAGAGTTGGACTCGATGATCCTTGTGGGTCCCTTCCAACTCAGAATATATTCTGTATTGCTAGCAAGATAAAAGCATCTCAATTTTTTTTCTCAGGGCATTGAGAAGTATGTCACTGTAGATACAGAAGAAGCAAGATTAAATCAGGAAAAGTATCCTAGACCTCTAAATGTAATTGAAGGGCCTTTGATGAATGGCATGAAAATTGTTGGTGATCTTTTTGGGGCTGGCAAGATGTTTCTGCCTCAGGTAATGAGAAAATAATTTCATATATTTTCATGTTTTTCAAAATTAGCATTGTAAAATGTAGCCAAAACATTCCATGCTGGCTCTTTTTTTTTTTTCCAGATACAGCATAGGAATTGTAAAAATTCAGGTGCTGTTTAAGAAGTAACCATTTCCTTATTTTACTTTGGAACTTGACTTTCTTTATGTAGAATTACATGTTTGTATTACATGTTTTTGCTTTATTTGAAATGCAGTTTTAAGTTTGAACCCATGAAAAAGAGCAAGAGAAAAAAAAGATCCAAATAAAAATGACTTTTTTTAGCACCTTCCAAGTCTGGGCCTGTTAGTAGCTTCCAGTTCTGTTGTGAGTGGTCCAGGAGGATGTACTGTGCCAGAAATGGCCACATGTAGAGCCTTAGCCCAGCAAGGCCAGCAGCCTGCTGCCACAGAATGATCCACAAAGCTGGAAGCTGGGTCTGCAAATGAAGTTTCATTTATTTCTTGAATGAGTATGAGAGAAGGCTCGGACAAAACTGAGGCTATTCCTATACCTTGTTTTATGGTTTATTCCATCCCCCTCCTTTGTGCAGGTGATAAAGTCTGCTCGAGTTATGAAGAAAGCAGTTGGCCACCTCATTCCCTATATGGAAAAAGAAAGAGAAGAAAGGAGAGCCAAACAAGGCAGCATGGAAGAAGAGGCAAGACACAGTCCTTTGTGCTGGAATGCTGTCATAGCATACTCTGATAAACACAGGAATTATTTATTACTAGTTACATTTATTGTGCCAGTGAGTTGATGCAGTCATATGCAGATTTGAACTTCACTTGGTGTGTGCCTCAGTTGTTGTCACAAGTGGTCTGAACTGTGCCATAAGCTTTTGTAGGCCCTTTATACCAGTGTTACTAATTTTTTGTGTTTTTGTTGGGATTTCATTCTAGTGTTATTTATTCATGATACTTCTAATTTTATGGCAGATTTTGCCACTTGCTTCTACTAGTTCTGCCCACAGTGAACTCTGTAACTCCCTTTTGTGTGTTCAAAGCCTGCCACCCTGTTTCTCTTCATTCACCTCTTCCTTTCTCCATAGCCCTGTTCATTCTCCTATCTAAACAAACCAATTTCTTCTACCCTTTTTCCTCATAGATTGTGTCTTCAAGACCTCTTGTTGTGATAGAATAGTGTGCTCTTTGTATGTGTAGCCATGACCAGCTTTTTCCCATGCTCTTTTTGGATGCCTTCTCTGTTGTATCTCAAGTGGGTCCGTTCTATGGCTGTCAAGAGTTACCTTTCTATGTCTCATCTCTCATCAACTCATGATGTTCTCTTTCATTTCAATTCAGATGACAGTGCTGGTATTTAGCACTTTCTGGTTTGTTCTGGTGGTGTTTGAAGTCACTGAAAATTGTTGCCCCATTGCTTCTATGGGCACTGGATGAGGATCTTGTCTGAACACTGTGGGACTTAATTCTCTGGTTAAAATAAGTAAAAGAGAATTTGGGAGGTTGTATAAAAGATAGCAAATATCTTGAAGTGAGTGTAGATGTTCTGGTGGCTGAGGAGAGCAGGAGGGAAAAGGCAGGACTTCTGTCCTCCACCTTCTGCTGTGCTGGGGATGTAGTGCCTTCCTCTTAGAAAAATACATCGTCACTGTATAGAGAATTGGTGAGTGGGAGAAAAACAGCTGCATCTATCTCCACAGTTTTGCAGATTCGGGTAACTGATCTGTCTGATGTTACCCGGGCTCCTGTAACCTCCGGGTTTTTGTCACAGACTGCCAGGAAATGCAAAGCATTGGTAGTTACGTTTGAGGATAAATAGCTGTGGCTGTGGCTCTCTATCAAGATTAAAAACCAGAAGCCTTTTGGATGTGTGCCCAGAACTAGAGGACCTCCTTGCTTAAGACAATTGAAATCACAGAGTGCCCTAAATAGGGTTTATTTAAAGTGGCATGTGCTCTGGTCCATGTTGGTTGCTGCCCAGCACAGATTTTTCTTCCTCTCATGTGCAAATCCAATTTGTATTTTTTTTCTGATATCTATCATTAATTAAATTATCAGTAGTTACTAGGTATGATACGATATGGGGCAGCGCTTTCTGTTCTTTCCCCTGTCCTTGATTAATCTCTTTCCCTGGTTTTCTCTTACATTCCAGCAGTATATTTTCAGCTGCAAAATTTTTTACTCATGTGCTGAGATAGCTGACTTTCAGATCTCCATTTTGCCTTCACTGTTCTCTAGTCTTCTGTAAAACAGAAGTGCTGGAGAAATGATAGATTTTAGTATAAACAGCAGCATTGGTGGGCATCCAGGGATTTTATTTGACAACTGTGTTAGGACTATGAGAAACACTAATATCACTCCTGGTAATATATAAAGATTATTTTAACCTGTAACACTGCAATTACAGAAGGCAATGCAGGTTCATGAAATAGAGAGCTACTCAATATGTCCAGAAATATAACATGCTTCGTAGAAGGGTTTAATCATCCAGTTCTTCCATCTGCAAAGGAGATGAGATACTGTCTGGAAAAATATTTTGTGGTTTTGCATAGAATATCCTCTGTGCAATTTAAGTAGTTGCTTACTGGCATCTGATCCTGCACCAACTCAGACATACCACTGTTATAGCCTGGAGCTGCTCCAAATGACAGCAGTGATTATGCAACTAAAAATGTATTGCCAAGTCGCTGTGTCCTGGTGCAGAATTGCTTTGGGACGTTTCACTGTTGTGCTGCTGGTAACACACTTTGTCAGGCTGAATTCCGTCTAACCTAAGACCTCCTTGGGACAGATCAGCTTTCCTTCATTAAGGAGATCCTTCTTCCAGCCCATTTGATCAGCTTGGCTAGTCTGAAGTAGACTGATCACTGCACTGAAATGTCTCCCTTGCTATTCATGTTGCATAAAACCCCAGTCTTTTTGCTTTTGCTAACTCCTTTAATTTTCCTTCTAATTTCGCTAATTCCTCATTCTTCTCAGCATTGCATTGAAAAATTGATCTTGGTGCACAGACAGGCGTGTAGTTATGAGTATTCATATGGTTTTGTTCTAGATATTGATTTAATCTCTTCATTGTTGAGGTGTATGTTTAGAGCAGAGGTCCCTTGGAGTTCTGTTATTGCACTGCTCAAAATTCTATTCAGGTCTGAAATTGTTTTATCTGCTATGTTGTTTTTTTAAACACAGATTTTTGCATAGCTTCTGTGCAATTTGCAAGAATGATTTATGTGCAAGTTTCTATTACCTGCATCTTTAAAAATATTTTTTACTGTTTTTACTGTATACTTCCGCTATGCTTTGCAATTACTACCAGTAGAGTCTGGGACATGGATTAGGGTTGCACTGTGGAAGAATCTGTACAAACACACTGAGGCTTCTGAGTAATTTAACTCTCACATTATTTCTTCAACTTCCAGGATCCTTATCAGGGTACAATAGTACTAGCAACTGTGAAAGGAGACGTACATGATATTGGCAAGAACATTGTGGGAGTTGTGCTGGGCTGCAACAACTTCAGGTAAAGAGGCTAACATGAGGTAGCTGGGAACACAACTGTGTAAGGGTAGATAATGAATACCTTAGACTAGCTCTAGCTGTGGTGAGAAAAGAGGTGGGCATTTCTTGGAAACTGTCCTCCGTGCCCCAAGGTTGTGATTGGAACACAGATCATAGCAGCTGTTACATAGGGAATTGTACGAGCGAATATTGCCTCCTCCTTTAACACTAGTTTTCCCAATAAAAAATTGGCATCTGAGGTGGATGCAGTTTAACATCAATTGGAACATAAATAAAAACATGAATCTTTGTATTTTTTATATTTATTAAATATAATAAGTATGATGTCTTATATAAGTATAATGTCTGAAGAAATCACATGACAATTGCAGTAGGCAGCACTATATATAGGTTGTGTTGGGAAAGAGGAAGTCTTGTAAGATTTGAATGAAATTTGGAGTGTGTTTTTCCACCTGTTTGTAAACTATGAGGTTTAAAAACTTGCTGGGGTATGTTTTGTTAAATAAGAGATAAGTTTCTGAACTTCAAAAGTTAGAACTTCAAGAAAAGTCAGGTCTTTTGTGGCTTGTGCCTGTGCAGCATGGTGGGCAACACTTGGAAAGAATGGTCATGTTTCCATCAGTGCCCTTTGTCAAGGGTCCATCAGATGTTTCCCAAAGCTGAATCAACTTTGGAATGCTTGTCTTATCATTCATTCCTTCAGTGTTGTTTTGACTTTGGGTTGCCATTTGCTGTAAAAAAGATAAAAAATATCCATTTATTTTAAAACACAAAGTGTTGAAGTGAGTAGCTGTGCTGTGTATGTACAATATATTCCATTTAATTTTCTCTTCAAATTCTGGCAGTTGGTTTCAGGCTTTCTTGAGCTTTATGTAGACTTCCTGAACTGGAGCCATAGAGTTTTCTGTCACTGTGAGAGTGAGTGAGACTGAATGAAAACAGCAGGCTGGGGTGGTTTACTTGAAAATATGAAAACCTTAGTAATAGCTGGGGTTAATAGGATTAAAATGCCAACAAGTGTCTCATTTCATCAAATGTGTGCTTTAGCAAGGCACAGCCTTAATGTGAATCATCTCATTCTTGATACAAGATGTGATGTCCACAAAACCTTTTTGTATTATCTGAATAACTTCAGAAATGCTATTGCTGTTGGTGGCCTTGGCAGGTGGCTAAGCAGCACAAAACCAGTAACTTCCACCCAGCCAACATCCGTGGGATGGGGAAGGAGGAAAGGCAAAATGAAAGCAGGAAAAATTGTGAGTGGAGAATAATGTTCAATAAGTGAAGGAGAAGCTGAAGAAGATAAAATGAAAAAACCAACTAAGTGATGCAAAGGCAACCCTTGACACCTCCCATGAGTAAACTGGTGCCTAACCAGTTCCTGAGCAAAAGATGGGTAACCCCCTTACTCTCCCTCTTTATTGCTGACGTTGACATGATATGCCATGGAATATTTCTGTAGTTGTGAGACTTAGTGCAACCACAAAAACTTGTTTAGCAAAAAACCCTGTCTTACACCTGAATTTTCTTAACTACTGTGCCATCTGGAACTGACTTATTGAAAATTTTGCCAAACCCAGAGGTATTTTGTGTACTGAAATTCCCAGAAGTGGTCTAAAGAGAAACAAACAAAAATCTCAAGTTTAACTCCAATTTTAGGTCAGGTATTTGCAGTAAGAGAAATGTATTTGACCCTTTAGCAGTAATTTGAGTTATTATTTAAAGGATCATGTGTCATCTCACTTCTTTTCACAGAGTTATTGATTTAGGAGTCATGACTCCATGTGATAAGATACTGAGAGCTGCTGTTGAGAACAAAGCAGGTATAAAGAGATTTCATTAGTACTTCTGAAATGTTTTATTTTTATCCACACTTGCATTTTTTGTTGCTGCTTATTGCTTTCCTATGCTGTCTATGATGTGGTCAAACCATGGTCAGAGAAATCAGGCCTTCTGCATTAACGATATTAATTACTTAGCATTTGGCACTTTCGCGAAAACTAGCTGGAGGAATTGAAACACTCTATCAAAATGACAACTCCTTGAGAGATGTTTCAGTATTTGTTTTACAGATGGATAAATGGAACCTTGAAAAGGTCTAGGTAACTCCTTGTTGGGTCTTAAATTTGTGATAGAACTTGGCATTTGGCCTGGCAGATCAGTGGGTGTGAAATCAGGAACGAATTGTTGTAATAAATAATGGACTTTCTGAAACAAGTTGCAGTTGCTTTGAAACGGTTTACTGCATCCTGGAAAAGATGAATTGTGTGGAACATAGGTGGTGAAGTTTGAAAGCATTTGCTGTTTCTAAGGGCAGAGCAAATTATTTTGTCTCATTTCCCTCCTCAGTGCTGAACTTCTGAGGCTTGGAGCTTGCTAATCAAAAGTGCTGCTTATTTATTGCTGAAACTAGAGCATTGTTAGTGTAGAGCATGTTTAGCAGCTGTAAAGACTAGGAAATATCTTAAACTGGGGATTTGGAATCACTGTCATTCTTGGAAAGCTTTTACTTTCTAACTGGGTCAAACCTCCTTTCTAGACTTGTGACTCCCTTACTTTTATCTCATTATTTTCCATCTGATACATGAAGCTATCTGATGTATGAAATAAACTTTTCTGCAATAATTTCTCTGTTTCTAGAGTGGGTTTGCTAAATGTTTTGTGTATATGTGTTTGTAAATCTGCAATAGATATAATCGGCCTGTCTGGTCTCATCACCCCATCTTTGGATGAGATGATTTTTGTTGCTAAGGAAATGGAGAGATTGGCAATAAAGATTCCTTTGCTGATTGGAGGAGCAACTACTTCTAAGTAAGATATCTCAGTTGGGAAGATGGGCAATATCTATGAAAATAGTGTTAACCAGGGAAAAAGAAAATTTATAGCCTTTTCTTTACCCTTTTCCCTCATTTTTCTGTAACACACATGCAGGTATGTATTTACGTAAGATTAACTGTTATTCCTTGTCTCAGAAATCCTAGTATATAGAGGTAAAATGTAGTCAGGACATAACAAATAATAGACATCTTAAACATTTAAATTTTGCAAGGGTCGTGTATTTTGCAAGCATAGTTGGAAGTATTGTATTTCCTCTAAAAGTTCATGCACATATGATTATGAATACAGTTCTGTTCTAAAGGGTTGAATGATCTGCTTCGCCTCACCATAGCATTCTGAAAATGCGGAATTTTGAGACTAGAAGTGATCATGTTGACATCAGGGAGCTATTATCTTTAAGAAAGTGACTGTATTTTCTTGGATCATCAGCAAGATGATGACTGAGTTGAGTCTCCAGTGCTGTTCAAGCAGGCTGATAGAGAGTAAAGTCCAGCTGCTTCCCTTGAAGTACTTGCCATGTTGCTTTTGAAAGACTAAGCTTTTCTGTTGAAATCTTATCTTCTCATATCTGTTCAAATGACGTGGCAGAGTTACTATGATTTCCTGAAGACCAGTGTTGACAGCTCACTGACACCTAGTCTTGGCATTACCACACACGTGTTTTGGGCATGTGTATTGGCGTTGGGTCATGCCTTGCTGACTGGTTTAGCTTAGAGTATACTTGAGTAGGTGACAACTCAGAAGACTGCAGAGATCATTTTTTATGTAACTAGAAGCAGTTAGCAGTGCTGCTTTTTTTATCAGAGTAACATGTATTGTAGGCAGACCTATTGTATTCTGCATTTTTAGCTTTAGCAAATCTTCTCATAATTTGACAGACTGGAGAGTAGGATCACTGCCAGTCTTTATTGTTTCTGTAGCTATAATGCAGGGTTCACTGTCTCCTTTTTCTTCTCCCTATGAGTATCTTTCTATGGCTTTGATACTGAGAACAAACATGGAGGGGTTTTTCTTAAAAAAAGAAAAAAAAAAAGCAGGAGGGTTAATGAAGGGAAGGCTTTATTCTAAATAGAGGCCTCAGGAGAGCCCTTTCTTCAGATCTTATCAGTGTTTCACACAGGGCCTTGTGGCCTCATAATCAATGTCAAATAACCAGCATCAAACAATTTTGTCGAATTTACTCACAGAGATAAATGTGTGTAGCTAACAGGGAGGCAGCACTAGTTTTATCCTTGAATATGGAAATTACGGTAGAATATATGTATAATTTTGAATACATAAATAATAATTTTATTCATGCCAGCTGTATACAAATATTTGCTTATGCATGTACCCAGACACAATACAGTGTCTATAAAATCTGTGTCAGGTAAAAGTATTCTTTATGGAATAGTTTATTTGTAATACATATGTACTTAATTTTACTTCCCCAGTCTTAAGTTTAACCTCATGTGTACATTCTCCAAGATTGTGTATGTGTCAGAGGTTGCTAATGAAGGACCATCTGCTTTTTTTTTCTCTATCAGTAGTAGACATTGTTATTTGGAATAAGGAAACTAAGTATTCTGAAGGGTGTAAAATGAGGTTAGTTTGAAAGAAAGCGAGGCTGGAATTTTTCTTCAGAACGTACAAAATAGATTTCTTCATAATATACAGTAATGATGATGTTTGCATTCTTACTATGCTTCTTTGGTAAATTCAGATACTAAGAAATAATGTTGGCATTCTTGTTGTGGTAAAGTTTATTAAAAAAAAAATACAGTTGACCCTCTTTATTGGTGGTACCATGGGTCTGATCCTCCCCCCGTGAAGCCCTCTGTCTGTATACATAGGCAGCTCATGAATATGCAGATTTCTGCCCCACCATCGCCTCGTCCCCTCATCTCCAGAGCAGCTGCAGGGCATTCCCAGAAGCTCCTCACGCAATGTGAGTGGTCAGGGGAGTGAAGGGGACCTCCTCTGCCCTGTCCATGTCTGGGGAGTCCCCAGGAATTGCAACGAAGGGGTCTCTGAGCCCATGGTGCTACAGCAATGACTCCCGGGCTTCGGCTGCTACTGCTGTGGCAGCTGCAGTGGGCAGAGGAGTCACCACAGAGCTGCACAGTGGTTCCGCACTGGGGCTAGGCTGTACGTGTACTCTCAGCCCTCTCTGGCGTGTTCCCTCCCACTGACATGCCTGGCATGATGCAGTGGTGGTTGGGGCCAGCAATGCAGAGCTCTGCTGGCATTTAAACATGCAAGTGTGGTGGCACTTGTGGCTGCCTCATCACCATGGTAACAGTGCTGCCGATGGCATGCTGGCAGAGTAGTGTCCTGGTGCTGGGGGAGAGGTGCTGAGGGCATGCTGCATTCTCCAGGAATTTTGCAGCCTCTGGGACACACCGCTGGTGGAGGGCAGGGGTGGCCATCACCCTCCCAAGGAACCCGCCCCACTATTTTTGCCAGGGCTGGGAGATGTGGCCAAGGTGCAGGACTAGACTCACAGAGTTTAAACCTGTGTTTGACTTCAACACTAAACTTATTTGGGTGGAGTCAAGCCTTAAGTGAACAAACTTTTATGAGAAACTGAGCTTAAGAACTAAACTTCAAAACCCAAGCAAATAAATAGAGAAAACAAAACCCCTGCTATAAAACAAAAGCTTTATAGAAAAGCCCATGTGACAAAATAGGCGATTAAACTGGAATGCATGTGGCTTTTACTAGATGGTAATGGGGCAGGGGGTTTGTTTTGTTGGTTTGCTTGTTTGGGTTTTTTGCAAGCAGGAATTTGAAGTTGGGGTTTGTAGCTCGATGTCTGGAAAATGTTTGTTCACTTTGGGGTTGAGTTTACCTAAAGTCCCCGACACCACGGCTCTGCTGGGCAGGAACCTAAGAACCTTGCTTGCACTGTGCGTCCTGCCCCACTGCCAGGCCCAGCGGACACACCGGAGCGGGGTGTACAGCCCTGGGGCTGTGGGAGCCACTGGCCCGGGAGGCGTGGGGGACCCGTGGTGGCTTTGGAAGGGAAGCACATCTGTGGCTTCTTGAGAGGCTCCGACTGCCCCTTCCCTCCTCCACCAGTGCATCCCGGAGACTAAGAAGGGTAGCAGAGCCTGGCTCCAACAGGTCCTGAGGCTGCCTGGGCCAGGGAAGAGGGAAGACAACTACAATTCTTGGCTGTCTCCACATGTTTGCTGGGAGTGTCCTGGTCCTGGCCACAACCCTTTCTGTATTGTGAAGCCTCTCCCCTAGGGCAGGAGCAGGATGCTGCTGGATTACCGCGCCATCGTCAGCACCGTTACTGTGGTGATGAGGCAGCCACTGCTGATGCCCCACTGTTACATTTAAATTCCAAGTGGCACACTGAGGACTCACCGCCTGGCTCTGGATAAAAAAAAAGTGTTCAAACCCGGGAACCACTGTGTCCGTTTCTGTGCCCAGTAGACACAGCGAGGCCAGCACCTGGCCCCTGGAGTTTGGAAAACAGCAGGGAGAACTGAGAAGTACATGTACCTTTCTGGCAGGAATTCAGCGGGGCACTGGTGTGTGTGCCCACTGCGTTCTGCACCGTTAGCGGTGTGGGCAGAGCAGTGTGCTGGCGGTTCATGCTGCGTAGGGGTCAGGGTTAATTTGAATATTCATGAGTGTCTACATTGAATATTCGTGAGTGTCAGTTCACGCAGGTGCAGTCGCAAATGCCCCGCGAAACAGACCTGCTCAATTGTGGAAAAATCAGCCCACGAAGAAGTGAATCTGCAAATGGAGAACCATGAAGTAGAGAGGGTTGACTGTATATGAAAATAAGTATGTAGTGGTTGATATAGTGGCATTGCAGGACATTGCCTTGTTTGTTTCTTTTGTCCATTTCTATCCAAATAGGACTGCCAAGACCAAAAGTGCATCTCCTGGAAGCAAATTCAGGAGAAACTGGACAGTGTTTACACAGCTGTGTTGCACAGTCATCAATAAACCTCTATTTCCAAAAGCTTTAAATATTTGACAGAACCTGAAGGAAAAGGAGGTCTTATCTCTGCTGTGGAACATTGCTTCCTGGGCTCTGGTTTAAATTTAATTTTAAAAAATGGTGTTTGGCCTTCTTGTACAAGAAAGCAAATGAGCTTTGGCCTGTAAGGTCTTTGTTCCTACACTTACTTGCAGAGTTTTGGCAGGACTCTGGGGAGACATTATTCTTGCATCACTAGAGCTGTTAGGAGTGTTCATTTCTTTATCAGAGCAGCACATATTGTGACAGACCTATTATATTCTGTATTCATAGCTTTAGCAAATTGTCTTGTAATTTGATGGACAGTGGAGAGTAGGATCACTACCTGTCTTTATTGCTGCTGTAGTGATAATGCAAAGTTCACTGTGTCTTTAAGATGCAAATTTCTAGTATTTATTGGCCCTTGGCAGAATTCCTCCTACAAATGAGTAGAGGACTTGAGCCTACAATTTTGAAGTAGAGCACTACAGAAATGGAATAATCATCACTGAATTAGGTTAATGCTAATCCACAGACCCAGCATGTGGGAGGGAAAAATGTAAGATGAGCAAAAAGGATTAAAAAAATTTGTTTGTTCTTGGTAGACTTAGTATGGAACATTCTCACTGAAATTTTCTGAGACTTAAACTGGAGAGTTGCTAATTTTCATTCAGCTGGTACGACAGTGAGGGAATGTGAGTTGGCACATTATTTATGAAGCATTTTGATACTCTTTGAAGAAAAGTGTTTATGCACCTTTTATTAAAATCTAAGTTTAATGATTCATGCATGGTAGATGGATGAATGAATTTCTTCTTTTGATGTTCTGGTCTATAGATTAAGTCAGGATTTATTTCACTGAGGGTTTTGACTGGTATTTTATTGGGTTTTTTTGGTTTTGTTGTTATTTTTGCTTCAGTTGTGAAATGCTCACTCTTTTTCTTTTTCATTGAAGAACACACACAGCTGTTAAAATTGCCCCACGATATAGTGCACCTGTAATTCATGTCCTGGATGCATCCAAGAGTGTTGTGGTTGTAAGTTCTAAATTATAGTTTCTCATCCATACAAATACTTTCCTCTAAGGCTTAATGTTGTGGCAGAAAATTGAAGAGGCACAGCAGAGACCAGTTTCTAAATTCCTACTGCTTCAGTTGTTTTTTTGCTGCCATGTGGTTCTCTTCCCTGACTTGGGTCAGTTATTGTCACGGGGTACTTGTATTTAAATGCACATTTCTCTAGTGAGGGTGACATTCACTCTGAGTCCTTGACTGTAGTCAAGGATGTGTTATAGTGAAGAGTTGAGATGTGTTATAGTGAAGAGTGGTAGAGTTAGAGATGCACTGCTATCCTCTCTAATTTGGATATATTTCTGAAGTTAGTTAGATGGCAATATTAGCACTGAAAAACATGTGGGATGGAGTTTTCTGGGATGGATTCTCTTTCAGAGAAATGGGTGGTTTTTCCAGGGCCAGACTTAGCTCTGCTAATACTACCTGTGTATCAAGGCAGTGCTCTCAGTAATATTCATATCCTAAATATGGATAGTTTAAGTCTAGTTTGCAGACTATTGTTAAAACTTGCAAAATGCAATTGGAAGCAAGTCTGAAAGAGATTGCTTAGTCTGAAATTCCTGCTCTATCCTTACTACAGTGTGTTACACTATGTTCTTACAGTTTTCTCTTTCCTGTTTTTTTTCAGTGCTCCCAGCTCTTAGACAATAGTATAAAAGATGACTTCTTTGAAGAAATATTAGAGGAATATGAAGAAATTAGACAAGAACACTATGAGTCTATCAAGGTACAAATGTAATTGATTTAATTTCTTGTTTGAAGTGGTTGGCACTTGCTTCATTACTTTCAATTTGAGCTCCTTGTGAAGACCTTCAGGTGTATTTGTTCTTGCAGTAGAATTGATTGAAAACTTCCAAAAGTGGTTATGAAATGAAATTTTCTAACCTAAAAGGGAAACTTCTGTATGAGTCTGACACATATATGGCAAATTCTTGGTCGTCATCAATGGCCAATCAGTCGTATCTAGTGATATCCTTCATGGAGCTGGCAGTCATGTCATCATAACCAACCTACAGGAGGCCGGTTCACTCCTGGAGCAGTAGCTGGAAACAGGGAGCTGTAACTGGGATAATGAAAATGGCCCTGGTACCACACTCTATTGTGTATTTTAAAACACCTTTCCAAATGTCTTATTCTTGTTTAGGCGAGGGATCTGAGCAGTTGATGATTATCTTCCTGTACCTGTATTTTAGTGTATTTTGGAGTAATAAAGGAACATCTGGTGTAGTTCAGAGGAACTAGAAATCTTGTAGGCCAATTTTATTAGAAGTATACTGGAAAAAATAATGGCTTTGTTGTGAAGTAATCTTACTTTACACTTGAGAACTTGGAGTTGTTGGCACTGAAATTATTGGTTGTCATGTTTGTCCTGAAGAGTGTTTTGAGTAAAACTCTACCATGAAGTCAACAGTTACAGATTGTGTCTGAAAGATGGCTGGCTCTCTGAAATGAACTTTTATGTCCATATAGGAAAGAAGATACTTGTCTCTACAGCAAGCTAGAAGAAAAGGTTTCCATAATGACTGGCTCTCAGGCCATAAACCAGGTCAGTTTATATGTTGTTTGTTGCTACTGTCCCTTTTTAAAATTTCATGTATTTATTTTAGATATATTTTTAATTAAATTATGCTTGTTAAAACTTCAGAATATAGCAGTAGAACAGCTTGAGTATATTGGTGTCTGTCTCAGTAGAGATCATTTTGCATCAGTTTGAGCAATCTGGTTTTGCTTTATTTTTTCACAGCTCATTTAAAAAATAAACTTCAAGTTAATAAAAAAAATTGAAAGAAAAATTCTAAAACAGTGATTTATCCGTAACACCATATAATCAAAGAAAAATCTGATGGCCATTTAGCAAAATAATATCCACCTGGCTCATTCCATTGTAGAGCTTACTATACCATATTTGGGTAACACATGTTGAGACATGACATTTGTATGATATTCCTCCTTACACTTTTTCCTACCCTTCCTCCATCAGTTTTTGTACTGGTTTGTTTTGATTTTTTTCTTCCTTCAAATTAGAGATGAGAGATATAAACAGCATTCCACAAGAAGTTGCATCCTGCAGTGACATCAACACTGCTTTCTGTCATTTCACTTATAAGACTCAACAAGATGTTGATTTTCAAGAGTTCATCTTGATATAGCAAAGTATTGAACAGCCCAGAGAAAACAAGTCAAAGCTTGTGCTTTGCACACATAAATCAATTTCTCAGTTTCATTTGTGCACAGGTATCTAAACAAGTGGGTGACGGCTGCAAAAGTTCTTAGAAATTACATAAAAACTTAAATATGTCATAGCATTTAATATGTCTGTGTATAGAAAGGGATCTGTAAATGTGAAATGTATATATACCCATAAAATACATTAGGTATTGCTAAGTTGTGTCTTCTGTTTGGGCCAATATTCTGGCCAATGAAGTAAGTTCCAAAGTCCAACAGATAATAAGTGTTGATTTATATGAAAGAATAAAAGACCTTAATTTTTCAACTTTATATGCCTTTTATACTTTTTTATATTACATTGTAACTGTGGAGTGTATTATAACTTCAGAAAAATATGCAGAATTCTGAGACAGTTACTTTGGAAGAGGTCAATTGCAGTGGTGGAGACTACTGAGCATCAGTCATGCTGCACATACAAAAGCAATGTCATTTTCATCATATCAAATCGTACTTCTGATTCCTACAGTTAAACCAAAATTCATTGGCACAAAAGTCTTTGAAGATTATGACCTAGAGAGACTGGTAGAATACATTGACTGGAAGCCCTTCTTTGACGTCTGGCAACTTAGGGGAAAATATCCCAACCGGAGTTTCCCTAAGATCTTTAGTGATAAAACTGTAGGTGAGTATTGAAATTGGATTTACTTCATGTAAGTAACCTGAACAGGCCTGTGGTGCTGCATTAAGATTCTAAATGTTTTGAAATACACAGGAATAGTGAAAATACATGGAAAGTCGTGTCACTGAAATCGGTTTAAAGCAACAATTGGTGAACCAACTATTGGCATGTGAGGCTGAAAGATAAACGGGGAATAATGCCCAAAGCACAGGGAGGTATTTTAATGACAGAAAATGGCAGCAGAGCACTTGATATACATAATGTGTTTCCATTGTGGGTGAAGGTGGTAAGAGAGCTCTATCTCCTTTTGTAACTATTCAGTAGGCCTTGAAATATGGGATGAAAATGCAAGGGTGACACCGATGACAATGTGCTGGGTCTGCTGCACTGTGGTAGTATAGGTGCAAACACCAGGTTTCTGTTGCTCATTTTATTCTGCATCCTCTGCCTCTACTAGAATGGTACTGGCTGAAACATTTGTGGTTTTTTTCCTCCAAGATATATGTATGTGCCTTTTATACCTTTGCTAAAGGACTCTCTCTTTTTTTTTTTTTTTTTTTTTAATAGGTGAAGAAGCAAAGAGAGTTTATAATGATGCTCAGGATCTACTGAAAACATTAATTAATCAAAAGAAATTACAAGCCAGAGGTGTGGTTGGGTTCTGGCCAGCTCAAAGTGTTCAGGATGACATCCATTTGTATGGCGTAGAAGAGGAAGTGGGATCTTCAGAACCAATAGCAAAATTTTATGGCTTGAGGCAACAGGTACAATGATAGTATATGAAGTGACTTTTTTTCCTCAGCTTTGCAAGAATGTAATAGAAGTGCCCTATTAAAATCTGTAGAAAATGGTCATTATAATCTGTCTGCAGCTGTTGTCTTGCTATTTCTTCCAGTAATTACATGATCTTGTAGTATTTTCCTTTATAATAGTTTACAAAATGCTTTAGAGGTTTGACATCCTGAGATATGATGTGCATTTTCTGTGTTGATTTTATTATTTAAGATGTCCTAAAGCAATGTGCTGTATAAATTAATTACATGGATCTTGTGTTGCTAAATTAGAGCCTAATGAACCTTGGTTTTCTAATATCCCTGGATTCTGCTTTAGATGAACAATTCTGCTTGAATGAATTAAAGGTTAAACACGGATAGAATTAAAAAAATATGGAAAATAAAAATCAATGGAGATAAGTGATTTTGATAGTCTTAATTTTTATGTAAAAATCACCATATGAAGGGGCAGTTTAGAGTTAGTTGGCTGCTAATTCTGATTGAGCTAATAATTATTTTAAGTGTTTATGCTTGAGTCCTACTTATTAGATTTGCATTTAATGTGATAGACTGAACTTTCAAGATATTCTGGCCCTCCTTTTTCCCTGTCATATGATTTGGCTTTGTCATGCTTCACATATTCAGGGTTATCAAACATGGACAGAAAAAAAAATTCAATGACTACCTGAATTTCTGGAGTACAGTATTCTTATAAGGATAGTCATGTGCCAACACTGCACAATTCTACTGAAAAATACATTATTCTCAATTTTTTCTGTTCTAGTTCCCTGGAACAGATGATCTGTTGCATGGAGATGGAACATGACAATCCATGGCAGATGTTTATATAAAATGCTCTCAACAACACACAGGCAGGGCTGTTGCAGAGCCTTATGGACTAGTTAAATATTTTGATATCCCATGTAAATCAAGTTTATTACTGTTTCTTTTCCTGGCCTTTTCCCAGAGTTCTCCCAAGAAGAGTATGTGATTTGATGTTCTTCTTGTAATGGGTTTTATTATTGGTGTACGGTTGTTTTCCTTAGTCTGTTTTATCTTGGATATCCCCAATTATTCAGTCTGCTCTCAGATGTTAAGGCCATGATACGCTGTGCTATTGTGCATAATGTTCTGGGCTCTGTTTTTTTTAGCTGCATCCCTTAAAATCTGCTATATGTAGTAATTCAGCAAAGTCTTCATCGGAGCAAAGTAGAAGGAGATAAGTGTCTTCTCTCCTTTATATAAAATGTTCATTTCAGTTCACAGAGTTCTCTTCATGGCATTGACTCTATTAAGGATGTGACATATAAATCTAAAGGTTGAAAATGCATTTAGTATTTTCCTTAACTCTAATAATTACAAAAGTACCTTAAAAATCAATATAAATTTCACCTGTGTGAAAAAAGGATTTTCTTTAGCTATGGTTATTAACCATAATAACCTAGTAGGTTAATAGACCAGTTTTCTTTGTTTTCCAGACCTGGGGGTGTTTCACTTGCTTTTGAGATGCAGCTGAGGTTGGGTGGAAAGCATTGTTAAAATATTGTCATAGAATAGGACTTCTCAGCTAAGTGATAGCCATGAGGTAACATTTCTCTCTCTAAGTTGGGCTTATTTACAAGAATTGTGCCACTTCTTAAATAGCAATCATGTTTCCACAATGAGTACACTGATATGATTAAAAATTTCTTTTTGGATGCTCAGTTACCTCATTCCATTACCTTTTTTCTATTTTGGAAAAGGATCCAGTGAGCAGTATATTCAATAGAACTACAAAATCAAATAGATTGAAAGAGACTTCTGAGATTGAGTCCAACTTATGGCCACAACCCACCTTGTCATCTAG
Organism: Pitta sordida; assembly: GCA_013390025.1. NCBI lineage: Eukaryota > Metazoa > Chordata > Aves > Passeriformes > Pittidae > Pitta > Pitta sordida. Next base: position 52,901 of record WEKX01003536.1, on the reverse strand, counting down.
ACCATGGTACTTAATGCCACATCCAGTTTCTTCTGAAACATCTCCAGGGACAGTGATTCCACCACCTCCTGTGGCAGCCCATTCCAATGTTTAATTGCCTTTTCTGTGGAGAATTTCTTCCTGAAGTCCAACCTAAACTTCCCCAGGCACAGCTTAAAGACTATGTGCTCTCATCCCATCTGTTGTTGCCTGGGAGAAGAGGCCAACCACCACCTGGCTGCAACCTCTTTTCAGGTAGTTGTAGAGAGTGATAAGGTCTCCCCTGAGCCTACTCTTCTCCAGGCGAAACAACTCCAGCTCCCTCAGCCACTCCTCATAAGAAATGCACTCCAGACCTTTGACCAATTCCATTGCCCTTTTCTGGATATGCTCCAGCACCTCAATGTCCTTCCAAAATTTACAGTTCAAAGAAAGATAATGTAGGTACGCCCAAAAGACCAGGCAGTGGAAGGACTTAGGAAAATTTAAAGGTGAGAATGCTAAACTTGACAGTGTGTACACCGGACATGAATGAATGCAAAACTTCTCCTTTTCCAAGTCTTCTTAACAGCTTGGTTGGCCCCATCTCACCAGGGCTCCAAGGCTACCTGTAAAAAATTAACTTTTCAGGGAGTTAACTGCTCTGCAAGGCCACAGAAGGAGAGACACCCAAGGTGTTTGTGGGAAAAATGAAAAGCATGCCTCTTCCAGGCAGGAAAGACTTCTAAACGAAATGAATCCTAAACCTCCTCATATTAATCTTGCAGAAAAAATGGTTGTCTGCACTTACAGAGGGACCCAGAACTGGACACAGAACTCAAGGCGTGGCCTCACCAGTGCTGAGTACAGGGGAAGAATCACTTCCCTGGTCCTGCTGGCCGCACCGTTGCTGATACAGGCCACGATGCCATTGGCCTTCTTGGCCACCTGGGCACACTGCTGGCTCATGTTCAACTGACTGCTGAACAGCACTGCCGGGTCCTTTCCCTCCAGGCCTTTCCTTTGCATAAACCCCCTTGAACTTTGCTTAGGATTCAACGTTTCAGCAGTGTTGGATGCATTTTGCTTGTGTTTGTGTGTGACTAACATGAGGTCTGCATCCTGAGCACAGTTTTGTCTGGATTACTGAGCACACAGTTTGTAGCATAAGAAACTAGGAGTCTTTGTAAACTCTCACAGCCATTCTATAGTGGGAGTTGCTATAAATAGAACCCAAATATCTCTGTATGTTCAGTGCAGTATCTCTCTTTGTCATTTTGTTCTTTAGTAGTCTGAACATCCCCAAAGTGAGAGAGATGGTTTCCTTCTAATTCAACTATGGGAAAGTCACCATGGCTCAGAGACTAGTTAGGAGTTCGTCAGAAATGCCTTAAGCCCTTGAGTCTTAAAAATACTGGTCTTTAGCTTAGTACTGCACTAACAATGTATTTTTAAATGCTCTGATATATTGCACTGATTTTGTTACTTTAGGCTGAAAAGGACTCTGCCTGCACAGATCCATATTACTGCCTCTCTGACTTCATAGCACCAATGGATTCTGGAATTTGTGACTACTTAGGCCTGTTTGCTGTGGCCTGCTTTGGTGTAGATGAGTTATGCAATGAATTTAGGAAACAGGATGATGAATACAACATCATAATGGTAAAGGCTCTTGGCGATCGGTTGGCAGAGGTATGAGGTTTTATCATGTGTTTCCGTGAAACTTTCAGCAAATTTAGAGCCACTTCAGTGCAGTGCAAATGGAGTTAGCTCTAGATGTGTATTTCAAGCTATAGCAGAGTTTCAGAAATTATGATTAGCTACCAGGTATACTGAAGTGAGAATTCATCATGAAGGGCAACTGATGGCCAAATAACATAAACCGCAAGAGCGGTTCAGAAAAGCTGTTCCCCATGAGCATGTAGGATTTTAAAGCAGGACAATAAAAAAACCACTGTCTACCAAACTAAAGAAGAAACTAAAATACTTGAATTAGCAAAATAAGTATTGCATGTGCATTTTAATTGTATCAAATTTCTCACCTATGTTCAAAGCTCCCTTAAAAATGGGAATGGGGAGAAAGTCTCTATCATTGATTGTCTTAACCAAATAGCTATTGCATCATTCTGTACAAAATAAAATATAAAAGAAATCTTTGCATTCTATTCCAAGGCATTTGCTGAGGAGCTCCATGAAAGGGTTCGAAGGGAATTCTGGGCTTACAGTAGTGCTGAGCAGCTCAATCTCTCTGAACTACGCAAAATTAAATATGAGGGAATTCGCCCTGCCCCTGGATATCCAAGTCAGCCTGACCATACAGAAAAACTCACCATGTGGAAACTTGCAAACATTGAAGAAACAACAGGTAACTCTGCTTTTCTAAGATTCTTGAATGGTTTTTATGTGAATGAAAGTTTGAAGTTCCAACAAAACAACAAATTGGGTGGTGCAGAATTGCATAAAATGCCAAACTGAAGTGCTTCTAGGAATTGTTGTCTTCCTCTTTTCATTGCCATTTTTATTTTGGCTCATTCAAGGAAGAATTTTGAAAACACTGCCAGTGCTTTTGGTGAAGGAGTTGTCCATAATTAGCAGATTGCATGCCAACAGGGTTCTGCTGCACAGAGAAAATTTCTAGCATCCTTATGGTTGCAAGAAGACATCCCAGATAGGAAAAAAAAAAGGCAATTCAGTAGTGTATTTCCTCGTCTACAGGGACCTTGAGATTGTAATTCTTAAAAAGGAATTAATTCCATTTGTTTTCCTCTGATATTTTGCATGTTAGTGTTTCACTGCTCTGAAAATACAGTGAATCCTCTCTGTATCGCCACTTCTCCTTCACGACCTCGCCCTTTTGCGAAGCAATTTTTTCGCAAATATGATTCTGCTGTCTGCGAGCTCAGCTGGCTGAGACATGCACAGTTTGACTCTGCTCTGCCAAGGGGCGGTGCCATGGTGCCTGTGGGGTGGGACTCACCCTGCCCTGTGGGGAGGTCCCTGAACGGGGAGACTGCCTCACGAAAGTGAGGCAAGCTGTGTGCTGGGAGGGGGCTTCTGTTCCCCTGCCCTTTGGGGCCATCTGGGAGCGCTGCCCCTCTCTCACGGGACCAGTGGATGTTAAAGGGAAAGAAACTCCCATACCAACCTGACCCCTCCATCCCCCCCACTGCCATGGCAGCTCGGGCACGGTGCGGGCACGGCATTTAGGGACCTGCGACACCCTGACCCGCTTCTGTGTGCTCCGCTGAGACCTCGCGCGAGCACTGGGGCCAGGCCAGGCTGGCGGGGGGAGCAGCGGCATGGAGTTTGCGCTGGGAACACACATGGTCACAGCAGCCTCTCAGAAAGGGTTCCCTTTGCTCGCTTGTGCCGAGAGAGACAAGGGGAAGGAGCAGAGAATTGTCTGCAGCGCTTCGGAGTTCTGGGGGGTGGAGCGATGGGCGTGGCCTGCATGCATATTAACGACCTGCAGTTCTTTGCGAGATTAATGTTTCGCGAGGCCTTTGGCCTGTCCCTTTCCTCGCGATGGAGGAGGTATAACTGTACCTTCCTGTATTTCAAAATCTCATTTGCCAAAATCTCCCAAGTTTTTTCCCTCAAACTGTTCAGTTACTTCACAGTAATTGCAATGAAAGTTTTCAGTATATTTAAAGCTCTGTGTGATTTTAAATACAGTAATCTCTCGAATTTTGTCGGGGTTCAGGTCTGGAAACATGGTGCGATAAGTGAAATCTGTGCAGTAGCGATTCATATGTATTTGTAACTAAGGCCAGGCCCCCACCCCCTCAGCAGCAGCAAGCAAGAAAAAATGCCTAGCTGCTGCATGCTCCTATTTGTAGCAGGTAGCAACAGCTAGCAGCAGCATCTAGCAGAGGAGGAGGGCTCCACACGTGATGTGCTGAAGCTGTGATAGGTGAAGCGCAAAGTATGAGGGATTACTGTAGTTGATAAGTGGAAAATGGTTTTAATTAATCTGAAAGATTTTTTTTTAATCTTGCTTGAAACTGCCCAACAAAAAAAAATGCTCTCAATTTCTGCTTATTATCAAGACTAAAGTTCTTATTCTCTTTTCCAGGAATTGGTTTAACAGAATCACTAGCAATGATACCTGCTTCTGCAGTTTCTGGCCTCTACTTTTCCAGTCCCAATTCCAAATATTTTGCTGTTGGCAAGATATGTAAAGATCAGGTAACCTACGCTATCCATTGTAGTAGTGTTCGAATATTCAAAAACACCTTATGAACAGATGTCTCAAAAATTTTGTAAACACTAAAAGCTGAAATTTCAAAATCTTCATCATGTTTTGTGGTCCCTTTGCAGGTTGAAGATTATGCACTGAGAAAAAATTTGTCTGTGGCAGAGGTGGAGAAATGGCTGGGACCCATGTTGGGATATGACACTGAACAACCATGATACTCACGGATGAACTTTTTTTTTTATGATCTGTTTGCCAGAAGGAACAGGTCTCCTTACGGGTGTTAGATGGTGAGTTGGACTAGATGATCCTTGTGGGTCCCTTCCAACTCATAACATTCTGTGATTCTGTGAAAATCCTTCCCACTGGAAACAGCTTTTTTCCCTGCCTCCCTCCCTCTCTCCGTGTACATTGTCTGATAGTTTTAAATTTTTGATCAAGGAATTTAGTATTTCAATCAGATCTGCCTTTGGCTTGGGACCATGAATGCATTTCAAGTCTTGTCACTCATAGCAGGATACTTTTATTTATTTTTAGTTTTTGCACTAAGACTCTAGCAGAGAAGCTAAGTGTAGGGTGAGATGTGGAAACTCCAAAGCTCTCCTGTCCTTGAGAAGGCTTTGAAATCAGGGGTAAGAATTTCTGTCCTGTTTACTGTGGATATATGTTCTTCATATATACATATAACAGAATTTGACTTCCCTTGGCTTCTGTTATTTCAATGTATTTTGGCAAATCCAGAGACAGAAATATGATGTGATGTTTCTGTAAAGTCACGAAAGGTTTTATACTGACCACAGAATCACAGAATATTCTGAGTTGGAAGGGACCCACAAGGATCATCGAGTCCAACTCTTAAACAGCACCACTGCCTCCCTGGTGGGAATCGAACCCCCAGTCTCCCATGTGAGAGGCGGGGACACTCACCACTGTACTAAAGTGGATTTTCCGATCAAGAAGAACTGAAGTACAACAGATCTCCCTTTTTAAAATCTGTCTGCTCCGTGTTTAGGTCTTATGATTGGGAACATATGTTGTTCTCGATGGTAGCTGGAACTCTCAAAGTAACACAATGTGGTAGAGCAATATCAGACATCCTGTGTAGTGAAATGGGATGACTGAGCTTATGGAGTTGTTCGTGCTTCTTCCTTTCAGGAAGTCACAATCCATTTCTACTCTCTATAAAGTGTACTGGCACTTGCTACCTTCCAGTTACCTTGTGAGGCTTAATTCACACATAAACAATCATCTCTATGTGAAAAATATGAGAAGCATATTTGTTACTATAGATGGCCAGAAACTTCAGTTTCTGACTTCAGTGTTTTATAAACTCCTGAACCTTCCAGATTTTAAAAGCAAGTAGTAGTAATACTTTTGTTAGTAACTGTTAATATTGTAGACATGTTCTTCAGATTCAATTCTGAGTGATCTTTTCATAGATTTCAATAATCTCTGAAAAGTTCCTCAAGTATTATTTAAATGCTAATTTAGTAAAATGTTATGACAGAACTCCCTAATTTTTTCTGGTCTGTAATTTTAAATAAAATGCCGATATTGTAAAAAGACTGTTCTGTTTAATAGTTGAATAGTTTATTGCAATCTATTAATATAAAATTAATTTTTGTAATGTCTTCATCTGACCGTGCTAAAAGAATCATCTTAGATCAACAGTTTAATAGAAGTTCAGCTGTCAGTGGTGTTACCCTATTAAAATTCTTTAAATGGCAACAATAAAATGTGTGTGGTAATACAAGCAGATAACACTGAAATGAATATGCACATTGTACCATTGAGCCTGAAATTATAAAGGCTGCTATGGGGTTTTTAAAGTATTTGTGTAAGTGTGTTAACTGAATGTTTTAGAATGGCTCATCCTTTATCACAAAAATTATTTCTAAATGGATTTCTGTCCGACTCCCACTCCATACCAAGACCAAATGCTGGTGCAGCCCCTGGGTTGGTAAAACTTCTGGTGTCAGTCCAGGCTCAGATGTGACCAGCCCTGCCGAGAAGGACTTGGGGGTGTTGGTGGATGAGAGGCTGGACGTGACCAGGCCATGGTCACTGGGAGCCCAGAAACCCACTGGGTCCTGGGCTGCGACCAAAACAGTGTGGGCAGCACGAGATGGGGGGGAGGGATTGTGTCCCTTGGCTCCTCTCCAACCCCACCTGCAGAGCTGTCTCCAGAACAGGAAGGACAGGGCCCTGTTGGAGTGAGTCCAGAGGCGACCACTAACATGATTTGGGGGATGGAGAACGTCTGTGAGACTTGGATCAGAGGGTCACCTGCCTGGGCAGGGACTGAGCTCAGGCAATTGTTTTGGAGAGGCATTGGCACCCCTTGGACCTTGGCCCTTGCACCGGCAGTCCTGGGATTTCACACCCCTGTACCTCCCAGCATTGCATCGGGATTTCCCACCTGCACCCATGTGGCTCAGGACACCCTGGCACTAAATCCACTTCCATAATTTCTTCCACATCCAACACCATATCAACTTCCATCTCTTTTTCCTTGTCTGTCTGACCCTGCATCAGGGAGCACAACCTCAGAGTGGAGTCCCTGTCCCAGGCCACCCCCATAGTGCTTCAGCCCACCTGGGCAGTCTGGAGGTGCCCACCTCCATGGAATGTCACTGTACCCTCATTGGGATAAGGCTGCACATCCTGCAGGGATGGATACTGATATCCAGGCAATAATAAACTGCATGGACTCCTCAATGCTTGTTTGCGAAGACAAAGTGAAGACGGTTTATTGCAATATAACGTATCCTTTTATACAGATAATGGCGGTATCTAAGACACTTGGCTACAGGTTATTGGTCATAACATTACATGTTTGTTCTTGCACTGCAATTGGTCAATGCCATTTTTGAGCAAAGCATACTCCATGTCACAATAACAAATTAAGAGTCCATACACAAAGTTAGGTATTAAACTACTGGCCATGTGGATTAAAACATCACTACCTCTACTATAATTCACACAGCTAAATAATAAAGCACTTCCTTATCTTTATTGCTGTGACATCTTAGTTACCATCTCTGATCCCTCAAGGACAAAGCTTTGTATGGTCAAGCTCAAATATAGCAAAGCTTTCACCCATACAGGAAGAGTCCAGGACTGACAGGTGCAGCAGGAGCAGCTGCCAAGGCTGCGCTGGCAGCAGGCGAATGTCTGTATTGTGCTCAACACCAGGCACTTGGAGTTCCAAATGGAACATGGGTGAACCTCTGGGAGCTGTTATGTCATAGGAGTCACAGGGCTGCTCCACAGGATGGACACCGTAGAGCGATGGAGTCTGCTTGGAAGGGATCCTAAAAATCCTCTTGTTCCAAGCTGACCAGCCTTCCACCACCTCAGATTTCTCAGAACCCCATCTTACTGGGCCTTGAGTATTCCCCAGGGATGGGGCATCCACAGAACCTCTGTACAGTTTGTGCCAGGGCCTCACCACCATCACAGTAAAGACTATTTTCCTCACATAAAATCTAACCTCACTCATAGTTTAAACCCATTCCTGCTTTTCCTATAACTAAACTTCCTGACATGGAGTCCCTCTCTGCCTTCTTTGTAGACTCCTTCACAGACTCAAGGGTTTCTCTGAGGTATCTTCTTCAGACTGAACAGCCCGACTTTCTAGCCCTTCACAGATGGCCGCATGCACTGAGAAAAATTATCTTTGCCTGCAAAACTTGTCATCAAGAGTATCTGTTTGGAAGAATTATTATTATGCAAATGTTTTTATCAAGGGCAATTTCTTTAAAACGTTGTTATTTTAAATTGTCAGTTGATGTTTCAGATAAGACAAATTTTCATTCTTCTCTCCAGAACAAATACGAATTGTGAAGGAAATGTGTCTCACAGTTGTACCAGGTAAGACTATTTTACTTGAAAATTCGACAGTTTTAGAATGCATAAAATACTTTTTGTAGTACTTTTCTAAGTACTACTGACAAAGGTAGAAGATACAAGAGATAATGAAAAATTTAGAGTCCTTTTAAACAACTCTGTTTTAGTTCCTGTGAGTAATTGACTTTGGCTGCTGAATTTTTTCTTGTAAGTCAGGCTAGCAACCTGGAGATTAAATTGTGAGGCACATATTTTATGACTGTCAGGAGGGAATACTACCCCTAAGCCTGCCCCTTCTTATCAGACCTGTTTCAGTGCTGCTGTTACTCTTGGGAAGATTCTAGTTCACTGTATTTTGGGATGAGGGTGCTGCTGAGCTCGTACGTGCCATTCCTCAAAAAACAAAACCCCAAACCAAACCTCATATTTATTTTTTGTGCATTTATTTGAGCATTTTTGTGAATATTCTGGTTTCTTGTTCAATAACATCAACCTCACTACACCCTTTCAGTTAATTTCTGCTTATGAAACATGAGTGATGTCCAGGTGAAGGGAATAGTGAGAGGTCTTTGAGTGTTTTCTAGAAAGGAATTTGTTTGCTGGTAACTTTGACTGTGTTTCATTACATTCCCTTTGAAATATTTGGCCTGTTTACCTGAGTGTGCCTTGAAGAAGTTGATTCAGTATCTTAAGAGTTTGAAGAACAAGAAAAGAAATAATTAACTAAATCAAGAGCGTGGTTCCATACAGAAACAGCAGCACATGCTCTCAGTCACTGGAGAAATGGATTTCTGTGCCCACAATCTATCACAACCATGTCATGGCAAGGGCTGTTCAGTCCCACTACAGAGTCATTTTGTTTGATTGTCAGGCTTCTGTAGGTGCCAGTTTTCACATGAAGGTGCACTGTGAACAGAATGCAAATGCAACAGTGCTGCTTTCCCACGGCATTTGTAAGCTGTCCAGCTAAAGTCAGAACCAAAAAACTGGTGCAGCTCTCCTCTATGTTTGTTCTAATAATACCACCATGGATGAATATCCTGAGGTTTCTCCTCATGCCACATGCCTGATTATAAATAGCTGTACAAAGCAGAACTCAGCAGAGATTACCAAACTTGGCGTTTTGGATTTGTGATTCAACTTCAGCCAGGATGGCAAAAGGAAGCTGGTAGTTATCCTGGCTGGCTTGAAGCTGCCATAACTATAGAATGAAAGGCCTCCTTTTCTTCCTCACTGCACAGTGTGTCCTGTGCCTACTGCTGCTGTCCAGGCTCATGGAGAGTGAGCTCAGGCCAGAGTGGGTTGGCCCTACTATTCCTTTCTACAGAAAGAGCATGAAGTAAGTGGAGGAAGCATGGAAGCTCAAGCTTTCCCCATCTTAGTTCTTCGCTCCCGGTCTTTTCCTACCCCATCTCCCTGTCAAATTGGCATCCTTGTCCTCCTTTTCTCTCCAGCACGCCCCCTTAGCTGCGTGTTAGGGTCCTCTGTAGGTTCTGCTAAAATAGAATTGTAGAAGGTTTGAAATAAGTTTTTTTTGAAGTCTGAAGCAGTTATTGTTACAGAAAGAGGAATTTTCACCTGGCAAGTGTTGGACAATTTAATAATAAAGGGTGCTTATAGCTCTGTCTGTAGGAGCCTTGTACTGTGTATGTTAGTAATTCCTAAATAGCTAAAGAGAAGGCCATGAGATGGATTAAACAATTCTCTTGTCTTAACTGCCTCTTTGGTTATGGGGTGGTTTTCATTGAGATAGCAAAACCAAAATGTGTATGAATTGCATCCTTTGTCAGTGTACTGTTTTAAGCTCACTGTTAATAATAAGCTAATAATTATAAAACTGTACAAAACTAATATAATTTTCAACTGAAATGTTTCCACTGTATGAACTGCTAAGATGAAGTAGAGAATTTATCTGTGCCTTGCTGTTATAAAAAATGCTTTAAAAATTCTTTAGGTGGTTGATGACTTAATTATTTTATAGTATAAAATTTATCATGAGCACAAACTCAGGTTACAAAACACTAATCATTTGATTTAAAAGGTATGACAAACGTCTCTCTTAAAAAACTCCAGGTATTCACAATATTAGTAATTTCAGGAAATGAAAATAAAAACCTTTATCTTATGTATACCATCAGAGTATAAGAAATGCAATTTGAGAACAATTTTTAAGGAGCTTTCATTGATCTAATGCATACTTGAGATTGATGAGTTATATTTGCAGTTTGGGAGTGGTAGAAGGAGAAAGAAATAATTATTAGGTTGTGAACCTGTTTCAGGTTTAAGTAACAAGCTGTTGAGAAAAGGACACCCCACTCCATGACACCCCATGCTCCTCTTTGGACTTGTAGGATTCATTACTTAGATAATAGTTTCTGACAGGATTTTCAGTGACATTCGCATTCCCTGACTCTGGCAAAATATTGTGACAAAAGAATATAAAACATTGTGTTGTTTCCACGATTTTCAAAGATGTTCAAACTTTCCATCAAAAACCAGTACGGGTATTAGATGGTGAGTTGGACTAGATGATCGTTGTGGGTCCCTTCCAACTCATAATTTTCTGTGATTCTGTGATTCTGTGATTCTGTATCTGCACATAGGTGTCGGTACAATTTTGACTGGAGAATTTCTTGAGTCAGTAGATGAAACAGCTCTGAATGTGTAAGTGTAATAGAAGTGCACTCAAGAGTGCATCTTCTATTGGATATTTTGTTCTTACTTTGCTCTTTCATATACTTGGACTGTACTTCTTTCCCTTCCTCCAGCTTCACAATATGGCGTGGAGATGTGACTCAGAGTTCTCTACTGGCCTTCAAATTTGTTTGGGTTTTTTATGAAATGAAATTAAATGAAAAATTTAAGTTGGGGTGTTTTTTTTTTTTAAATTAAAAATACATAACAATTTTGGGAGTTTGTTGAATTTCAGCAAGGTTCTTGCCAAATGGCCTCTTCCCAGGCACTGGACAACTTTATTCCTTTTAATCTGGCCATCAGTAGGAAATCTAGGTTGAGGTTCAGAAGTGGAGGGCAAATATGAGGTCTGACAGTTCTCTGTGGTTGGTGGACTCCTTCCGCACCTCTGTTCCTGCTATGACTTTGTGACAGCAAACACATACCTATCTTTCTGTTCATTAGGGCAGCAGTGGGATGGCAAGTAAGGGAGATAAAAAGCTGCACTGTACGGCCAAAAGACTTATTTAGCCAACTGTGCTTTAGAGATACATCAGTACAACATGAACTGCTGCCTGATCAGGGTGTGTTTTCAACTGCTGTCTCAATCTTGTCTGTACTCAGCTGCTTTTTATATCAAGAAACTGTTCCTCGTGAGATCTCACGTTTTGCTAAATGCTGCACAAGGTCCTCCTTGCTTAATCAGGTATTTATAATTAGTAGCTTCACAGTAACTATCTGCTGTTAGAGTTTCAGCTTTTATAAAATTTTCTGTAACCAAATAGACATCTTCAGAATGCTATTATAGAGCAAATTAGCACATGGTTTTTAAGGCCCATAAGATCAGATTTTATTATCAACACCCCATCCAACAAATTTACTTATGTAAAACTATTTAAAAAAAAAGTGAAACTAAGAGAAAGAAAGAGGATTGTCCTGGTTTAGGTGTTTCCTCTGGCAGCGAGGGGGGTTAACAGCTCCTGCCTGGGCCTCCATCACTGCCATGGAGATTAAGGTCAAGCAGATAGAGACACCTCTGTGAATAATATATTTGAGAAAGATAAAAAAAAGAGGCAGTAACAAAAAGTAGATGGCCGGACCAGAGCCTGTGAGAAGCTGAGAGCTATGAAGGCACCACCAGGCCAGCCAGAGGAGGGGTAGGAAGAGTTTCCAGGCATCTCACTGATGCTTGTAGAATGGACCGTAGTGAAGCAGACTGTCTGCCTGAAACCAGCGATACAGAATCCACCTGAGGCTACGCTGAAGATGGAGGATCATGCTGCGAAAGCTGCAGATGTCTTAAGAGCCCAGAAACACGGAGCCGGAGCTGAGCTTGGCAGAGATCCTTTGGACAGACGTTTTGTGACAGAATTGCATTGTGGTAGGATCTGAACCATGTACTTTGGGATGGGCTCATATATGAAGCAGTGAAGTCCTGGATGACTGGAAGCTGGCCAGTGTGACCCCCATCTACAAGAAAGGTTAGAAGGATAATCCAGTAAATTACAGACCTATTAGCCTGACCGCGGTTCCAGGTAAAGTTATGGAGAAGATACTTCTAGATGCAATCATGCAATACCTGCAGGATGATCAGAGTAGACCCAATCAGCACGGATTTAGGAGGGGTAGGTCTTGCCTGATCAACCTGATCTCTTTTTATGACCAAGTTACTTGCCTGGTAGATGAGAGGAAGGCTGTGGAAGTAGTGTATCTTGACTTCAGTAAAGCCTTTGACACAGTCTCCCATAGCATACTGCTGGAGAAGATGGCAGCCCAGGACCTGGACAGGAGCATTCTGTGCTGTGTTAGGAACTAACTGGATGGTCAAGCCCAGGGTATAGTCATGAATGGTATCTCATCCAGTTGGTGACTGGTCACTAGTAGTGTTCCCCAATGATCCCTGTTGGGCCTGGTTCTGTTTAATATCTTTATTGATGATCTAGATGATGAGATCAGGTCCATCATAAGCAAGTTTGCAGATGATACCAAGCTGGGAACAGGTGTTGATCTGTTAGAGGGTAGGAGGGACCTGGACAGACTGGAGAGATGGGCAGATTTCAATGGGATGAGATTCAACAAGTCCAAATGCCAGGTTCTACACTTTGATCACAATAATGCCATGCAGAATTACCTGCTGGGGATCGAGTGGCTGGAGAGTGGGCAGACAGAAAGGGACTTGGGAGTGCTGGTGGGTAGGAAACTTAATGCGAACCAACAGTGTGCCCAGGTGGCCAAGAAGGCCAATGGCATCCTGACCTGTATCAAGAATGGTGTGGCCAGTAGGACTAGGGAAGTTATCCTTTCCCTGTACTTGGCGCTGGTCAGACCACACCAAGTACTGTGTCTTCACAGTACTTCTGGATCCCTCAGTTTAAGAAAGATGTTGAAATACTAGAATGTATTCAGAGAAGGGCAACAAGGATGGTGAAGGGGCTGGAGCACAAGACCTGTGAGGAGCGGTTGAGGGAGCTGGGTTTGTTTAGTCTGGAGAAGAGGAGGCTCAGGGGTGACCTTATTGCTGTCTATTACTACCTGAAAGAAGGTTGTAGTCAGGAGGAGGTCCATCTCTTCTCTCAGACAACTGGCAACAGGACAAGGAGACACAGTCTCAAGCTCCATCAGGGGAGTTTTAGACTTGATATTAGGAAGAAATTCTTTACTGAAAGGGTGATTCGCCATTCGAATGCACTGTCCAGGGAGGTGGTGGAGTCACTGTCCCTAGAGTTATTTAAGATTAGGCTTAGTGCCGTGGTTTAGACAATGGGTGTTGGATAGGTTGGACTTGATGATCTCTAAGGTCTCTTCCAACCTTACTAATACTGTGATACTGTGAAGATTTTAGAATTTCAGGTGTTGGATCAGCAGCATTTCATAGCATTTTAGGCATTATACTGCATGCTTTGCCTCCTTTTGTGTCAGGGTCTCCCACAACTGAATCCTGCTACTGCATCCAAGTTCCTGGTTATTCCACACGAATGGTTTGCCGTGGATTTTGTTGAAGATTTTTGTGTGCATTTTTAGGATTATTTTTCCAAGGGAGTTTAAAGGACAACACTGTAGATGAACATTTCAAGTTCTTGAACTGTAAAATATTTGGTTTTCCTCAGAAAGTCTCCAGGTACTGATGCATTTTTCTATCACTCAGTGAATGCAATCAAATAGCCTGTATTTCCTCACAGCTCCTAGTATGCTGGAAGAGGGAGAGAAAGTTTTTGTGGTACTCTTTTATTCTCAGTTCTTGATTAGCATATCTATCTTCTGTCATATTCATTGCTTGAGAGCTGAAGTGAGTTAAAACATCTCTTAGCAGGTATTCTAGTGCCTGATCCAGGTGCTATTAAAGTTTATGGAGATATTACTACCTCTTGGAAGCACAAGTGTGATCAGTCCTAATGCAGTAATTTGGAAAGAATATTCAATGTTCCAGTCCTGTCATAAACACTTGAGGACCAACAGGATGTGCTGTTAAGTCTCCTTCAGTGCTCAGCTTCATTCAAATGAATGGCTGTGACTATGAAAGTAATTTTTACTCTCATTCTGAAACACTTACCTGAGAGAAAGCGATATCCTATCAAGTTGGGAATGGATGACCTTTCCAGCTGTGGGTCCAGTGTGATCAATGGTAACTATCCATCTCAGGGATGTTTGAGGGAGATTGCTGAACTGACCCAGCAGTACAGGTATTGATCCTGTTCCGCAGTGTGAATGATGGAAGGTATGAGACTGCCTTGATTCAATAGGTGAGGATTGGCAAATGCTCTGAAAATGTTTTTGTGGTTTCAAGCCTCTGGTGATTTTAAAACAAATGCGTACTGTTTAATGAGAGTTTGAACTTTATAGTCCAAGGCAGTCACGAATATACTTTCTGCTAACTCTCTGTATAGTGCTGGAGTTTCATTGCCATTTTTAAAGAAGAGCTGCCTTTTAATTAAATTTCCTTCTTAAATATGTTTCATGCTATAAAATTCTAAAAATTTCAGAGAAATTGCAGTACTGTCACAGCTTTTGTGCTGTTACTGCGCACAAAGTGCTGAGCAATGGCAAGGCAGCTGCTGCAGTATGGATATTGCTAATCAATCTGAATAAATTTGAGAATTGTATTATGTTTTTTCTCCAGAACTGTCAGCATGAAGCATACAAAATCTCTTGCTTTTGTAGCTCAGATGAAGGCTGTAATGATGTGAAATCCATATATTTTGTGATCTCTTGATCTGTCAGTAAAATATGCCTTGATAAGTAATTGGAGAGGATTTCTTTCATTGTCTCATGGAACTTCTGTTGGCTCTGTACTTCTGTGGAACTTTTTATCTTTCATTCATTGTATTCCTGCTACTTCCAATCTTGCCACTGGATTTTTTACTTGGCTTCTAAACTTTTACAATTATCTTTCATTTATGCATATTTGCCAAGTACAGTCATACCTCCAACTTTGCGAAGAACGGGTCCTGTCAGGGTCTTGTGAAACATCTAATTCGCAAACATGCATAGGTCATTAATATGCACACAGGCCATGCCCATCATGTCATCCCCAGCCAATCAGGAGTGCTGGGGAGCCTTTTCTGCTCATCCCCACGGGCTCTCACAGCACAGAAGAGCAAAGGGAAGCATTTCTGAGTTCTCTCCGCCTGGGGAGACCCCCAGAGAATCCCTGGGCTTCTCTTGGGTCACACTGCTGCTTCTGCAGCTGCAGCTGGGCTGCTGCCAATGTGCATGCTTGCATTGCTGCTGTCATGGGGAAACTCCAGGGCTGTGGCGGGCAAGGGGTGTCCCCGGGCTCAGGTCAGCGCTCTTGGACCCTGGCAAACCTTAACTTGTGAGCAAGTCCCAGCACACAGGGCTTGCCCGACTGCTGCTGTGACCAGCCCAGCCTCCACCTTAGTGGGCCACATTCCCTAGGGCTATGTCATCACCAGGTCCGCTAGGCACACAGTCCCTGGGCACAGACTGTACTACCTTCCCTGCCTGTAGCCATGGAAACAGGAGCATGCGTCCAGCAGGGTCAGTCCCCCCACTGGGCTTAGAGTAACAAGGGACAGCGTGACTTGTGGCAGTGCTGCGCTGGGTCTCAGCAGGTGCCTGGGGCATACCATGGCATGAGCCTTCCACTGTAGGGACCAGGCATGGAGACACA
>WEKX01003536.1:22945-35422 GCA_013390025.1 Pitta sordida | reverse complement strand
TAGTCCTACTGGCCACACTGTTCCTGATACAGGCCAGGATGCCATTGGCCTTCTTAGCCACCTGGGCACACTGCAGGCTCTTATTAAGTCTTCTGTCAACCATTACTCCTAAATCCCTCTCCATTTTACCACTCTCCAGCCACTCATCCCCCAGCTGATAGCAATACATGGGATTTTTATGTCCAAAGCGAAGAACCCGGCACTTGGACTTGTTATATCGCATATCATTAGAATCTGCCCATCTCTCTAGCATGCCAAGATCCCTCTGAAGGGCTCTTCTACCCACTGGCACTTCAACATTTGCCCCCAAATTGGATTCATCTGCAAACTTGTTATTGGTGGACTCAATTCCCCTGTTCATATCACCAATGAAGATATTAAACAGTACCAAACCTAACACTAATCCCTCTGGGACTCGACTAGTTGTGGAGTCCAGCTGGTATTTTCATGAACTGTTATATTTTTCACCTGCACATATGGAATAAACATAAAACAGTTATCTTTGTATGGGAATATTTTAAATAAATTATTCTTAGTCTGCTGTTAGTAATGCAAGCCAGTATTTACATATATAAAACACTATCCCTGTATTGATAAACATTCTTTGGAACCACTCTGATGGCAGAGGTGAGAGCAGGAGTCAGCCTGGTTGCACCTCAACACTTCTGTTTCCAACCAATTAAAAACCCCAAGCAAACAAAAAAATCCCCAAACCACAAGACTTTGCTGCAGCCTGGTCAGTGCAAGTTGGTGAGTGTTCACCATGCAACAGTGCTGCAATGGGAAATGGGCTGATTGTCAACTGCAGGATGCATCAAGCTTCTGGACCAGTCAGTTTCAGCATGGCCTTATGCCCAAGTGTATGCAGGAAGAAGAGCCAAGTTTATGCTTGGGCAATGATGTAGACTTATCCTGTCTGATGGCTAGGGATCAGTGAAATCCTGTTCCCATAGGTCCCCTCCTTTGATTTACTATGAAACTACTGTGGAAAAATGTCAGCACAAAAAGCAGATTGCTTCTTTAATAACTTGTGCAAATTTTGTTCTTGATTCTTGGGATTCTTGACCAGCTGTTGAATAGAGTAGCTGTTACAAAGTTTTGCCTGTAGAAGCAACTAGGGTAGCACAGTGTGGAAGATACCACTACTTAGAGGATTGGGGAATCGACAGCTGGATTACCATGGGGCAAAGCATTTGAGATACGACTTAGCAGCCTTTAATTTGTGTTCCAATTTGAGCCACAAGAAGGGTCTTTTAAAACCAATGAATATGACTCCTTAAGGAAATACTATAGATAATGTAGTCCCTGTAATCTTTTGATCCTTTAATCAAAACTCTAAGATTGGCTGAACTCCGATTCATAATATAAACCTGACCCATCTTAGAATGCTACGGGCCTAACTTTAAAATATATTCTGTTGGTAAAGAGCAACCGTGATGCCTTTTCACAGGGAAATGAAACACATCTTAATATGGTTACTGAGTTACTCTGCAGAAGCCAGGTATACTGTACTGTAGGTTGTGTTTTATTAGCCAGGGAAATTCTTACTGATCCCAAAATCTGAAACTGGCTACGTACTTTTTAAATTCTAGAATGCATGAAGACCAGATGTTATATGTTTAGCCACAAAGCATTGCTGAACTTATTAGACTTCTAAAGGCAAACTTCTAGTTTTAAGAAATAATTCTTTGATGGAAAAAGTTATGTGTATGCATAAAATATTTCCTGTTTTCAGGAGGAAAACCGGACACTATAGTTGTGAATAGATGAGGTAAGTACAGTGAATGTATAGATTGGATTTTGTTCCATAAATATATATTTAGCAGGTGTGCCATCCCAAAAGCACAGCCTTATGCTCCGTAAAGCAAGGCTGGAGGAGCACAGTGTAGTTAATCACCAATGCTTGTGTGGATCTGCATGAATATTCTTTAGAAAGAGTGAGAATTCTATATTCAGCTTGAGAGTTTACAGCTTTCATACAATATGCCTTTTGAGTATAGCGAAGTGCACTTTGTAAGTCTTCACATGCTTTGTGGAGAATTGTATTCCTTTTTGCATGTGAAATAGAGAAATCCAGCCTCTTCTGCAATAGAAGTGTTAATTGGGGTGATTAATTTTTCTACTGGAGTGGAAACTTAGGCTTACAACTTTGGATTATATAAAGGATTCTAGTACAATATAGACATGGATAATTACTGAGAGATGCTATTCGTACAGGAAGAACAACATAACTTTCTACCAAAGTCCTTACTGAGGAATTCTTATCATCCATCAGCTAAATGGATTTGGCTTGGGCTGACAGCAACTTTTTTTTCCTTCATAATTCTTGATGCTGCAGTAAGTACTACAAATTTAAAGGAGGCACTATGCTGTTCAGGTACACATTTTAGAAGGTGCTGAGCATCAGCACATCAGAGGGTAAGCAGAAAAATAAATGTATGTGCTGTGCATATGGAAGTTGCATAAACAGTTTGAATCTGACTAGAAATAGAGTTTTTGAGGTATCCATAGACAAATTATGAGAAGAAGAATACTTTAACACACTTTCATGGATGTTTTCTGTACCTCTTTATATTATTTTATACAGTAATCCCTCAAATATCGTGGAGGGGCGTGGGGAGGGAGGGCGGTTCCAGAAAGGTGCCACAATAAGCGAAATCCCTAAAGTAGTGGTAAATAGGGTAAATACAGTAAACACAGTAAAACCGGTAAATATGGTAAAGCCGGGGGAAAAAACTCTGCAATATATTGAAGCCACAAATGGTGAACTGTGAAGCAGTGAGGGATTACTGCAGTTGCTTCAGAAAAATGCAATTTGAGTTCCTTTGTTTCCAAACCTTCTCTTTTAGAGATTAATTTCCATGTGTGTCATTGTCATAATAGTTTAGTAGCTTCTTTGCAGAGTTTAAAAACGTGTATTTTCTGTTTCTTAAATTGGGCATATACATGTCTACTACAACACTGTGGCTTATAATGGAATTCTGTGAAAGATTGCCCTTCAGTTTTATTGTTGAGTAATGAAGGCCAGTTCCTAAGAGTTTCAATATTACTTGATTTACTCCTAAGCCCTAACATGGTACTGAGTTGGATCACAGAATCACCCAATTTTCTGAGTTGGAAGGGTCCCACAAGGATCATTGAGTCCAACTCTTAAACAGCACCATTGCCTTCCGGTGGGAATCGAATCTGTGTCTCCTGCATATGTCATGTCTCCCACATGACAGGCAGGGACACTTACCACTGTACTGAAGTGGATTTTTCCAGATTGCGTTAGGATTTATATTCTTTTTTAGTACTGATTTTCACTGCATTGCAATCATCCTATTGAAAGCACTGGAGTGTAGTGACCAAAGTCTGTCCTCTGGAACCACAAGTCTTGAGGCTTCTCTGCTCTGGGGCCTCAAGAATTTTCCCTTTCTTTATTGTTTCCTACTTGAAATGAGATGCGCTTAGTGCAGAATTAATGATGGCATTAAGGAGCAAGATGCTCTCGTATGAGGCGATGCGAGGCTTGCCAAATGCCTATTTAGACTGCACTAATGCACAGCAGGCTGTTCGAAGTGGAAGCCTGCCAGTGACCTACTGGTGGTGTTTGTGCCTGGGAGCTGGTGCTGTCATTGCCTGGCCCCTGTCCCCAGCCTCCGCACTCATCCCTGCTGGCACTAGTGCCTCGGGCTGCAGGAAAGTGCCCTCAGTGAGCTTACGTGGCTACAACACTAACCCTCTCCCCACACTGCCTGGGAAGACAAAGCAGCTAAGTAACACTGTCTTGTTTCACTATTGACCCGCTTGCTGGGAATCTCCAAGAGATATGCAGAAAGAAAGGTGGGCAACGTGTCAGGACTACTTTTATTTTGTAGGAGTGCCAGCTTAAATACCTTTTATAGCCTAGCTCAAGTAGTTTGCTGAATGGCAGCCCTGACTCCACAGTAATTAAGGTTACAAACGTGGGAGAAATGGCAAAAGCAGCCATCATCTTTTTAGTTGGGAGTTACAGTGCTACTGAGAGGGCACCTAGTTTACCCCATCAATATTCATGTTCCTGGTTTGCTGGTGGAGTTTAAACTACGCAGAGGTCCTTACTTGGGAAGTGTGGAAAGAGATCAAGTAGCTGAAAAGCCCACAGTTCAGACATACAGTTTTCTTTTACTAAAATGGTAATTGACTTTGATTTGTTATTGTTTGTGTTCGTTTATTCAGTATTGAACCACTGACATCTAAGGACTATGTTTCAAATTACGGCATTGCAATTAATTAGAAACATAGAAAAAATACCCATGCGGGGATACCATAACAGCAAGAAGCACTGGGTAAACAAGTATTTTAAACTTTCTAAACTTTATTGCATTCCACTTATTCTAAGCACTGAAAATGAAAGGCTTCAGAATCTGCACTATTTGAAGGGGCAAATGCACAGACAAAAGTCTTTGCAAAATCATTTCTTGTGGGAAGAAAGACCTTCTTGTTAAGATCTAAAATGAAGTCCTGCCCAAATGTGGTCATGGAAGATTGCACAAGCACAGTGGTTTTCACAAAAGTAAAAACATTAACAGCAACTATATTTTTGCCTATTTAACTTAATAGTACTTATCTTTGGCCATGCTAAAGGACTACTACCTAAAAAAGAAAAGGGTCCTATTGGCATATGGCAGAAAATAGTCCATCAGTGTTACCTACTGGGTGAATGGGATTACAGGAAATTCTTTGAGAGAGAGGGTTTAAAAGGACAGGAAGGCCCAGCATTATTTTGATTTTTTCTCAGCGGTGGAGGAAATTTGGACTGCTGCAAGAGGCATCCCTCCCCAAGGTAGCATTTACTGCCCTTCCAGATGCTTTTGGGGGTTAGAAGGGTGATTCTCAGTGGATATGTATCCTTCAAGGAGGAAGGCTTCCTCCTTGTACACAGAAACACATAAGAGATACTGAGGAGGTGAGGCTGAAGGTAGGCTCAGGGAAAGAGGGAGGCTACAAAGAGGATCCTCTCTCATACATGTCATGATGCCCTACACCCCATCACCCTACACTCCTCAAGCCTCATGGGGCTGGATGAAGCATGTGGTACCTCCTTTTCAGTGATTTTGTCATCACAGAAATGTACCAAGGGAGAACTGTGGGGGCAGAGCCTAGAGTGAAACTTTACAATTGCTTCCAGGTCTATTGCCTAAAATACAGCCATGCACACAAATTCCTGATGACTTTGACACCCCTTGTGGAACAGCAGTCCTCAGCCCTAAATCCTACTGTCTCCTCTCCTGTATTTTCACCTCCTTCGTGCTGCTGTTGGGTCTGAGCTCTTTCTTCCCCCAGGCTAAAGCTTCCCCTGGTACCTCATTGTGTGCTGTTGGCAGAGCTCAGAGCATGGGCAGCTCCTCTGGGAGAAGAGTGGTTTTACAGCACAGTGACATTACCCCGGACATACTCTGTTCTCCCGGACCTGTGTGCATTAGCATAAATAGGTAAGTGCAGGCACCTTGCTTTGATGCTCCCTGAGCCTACTGTAGCACCTGGGCCTTGTATCAGACTGAGAGAGAGCATGAAGTTTTTTAGCCTCCCAGCTGGCCATGTAAGGCAAAAGCCATGGAGCACTTTCTGGCAGATCCATGTTGTTTGCGCAGGTTTCCACTGGATGCTAAACAGTGCCTCTGCATGAAACAAGCCTGTCTGGGAGAGCATGCTCTGCTGTCTGCTTCAAATAGCAAAAAGGCTGCCTTGCCTGTGGATGGGAGTGAGTGCTATTCTGTGCACGGGGTAGTCATGTTGTGCAAGTCTGGGCCTAATTTAGAAATGTAGCTGTGCTAGGTTCTCTGTATGGGCTGGGGAAAGAAGCACACTTATTTGGAGAGAGATTCAGGGCAGCAACTGAACTGCTCTTCCATTCAGCACAATAAAAATAACACATTAGAATCTCTAAGCAAATAATTTTTATAAAAGGTCTACTCAACATTAACTGGTCTCTCAAAGTACTACATTTGCTCTTTTGTACACACAGCTGTAAGGTCTGAGTTTCTTTACAGCTTCTTCAGTTTGTTTTGGACCTTCTCGCAGATTGTGGCATATGGAGTAGAAAATTAAAACTTTTGATTTATGTGTTGCTGCTTTGCTACTTTTGGACACACTAGAATACTTAAAAATGTGAGATGACAACAAATATTTAGTTGTACAAGTAGCTGAGATGGCTGCATCTGGGAGCAGAGGGAATGGATAATTCATCACTCTAATAGTTTCTATGTGCTGGAAGAGACTCTGTGGTTTTGTAGCAGAGAAGTAGATAGAGAAGCATTTCCAGCCTCCAAAGCTGCAAAGACTAGATAAAAACTGAGCTGCTGCAAAACAAGTTTATATGAACCTTGCCAGCGTTATGGACATGCTAGGAGTTAGCAAAACAGCACAGTAAGAACAGACAAATGTTGTGCATGAAAAATCTTGTTAATATACAAATCCCTAAACTTTGTGTGGGGCTAGTTTTTCAACATTTTCTCAAAAGTTTTAATAAATATTCTAAGTTTTGAAAATATGTATTATCTTGGGACTTGTCAACAAATGTCAAAAGGCACTGAAGTTTTGATGATCAACTTTTGGGGAAAAAAGGCAGAGCAAGACTTTCATGATTTTTAATCTCAGAAGAGACTATTGAAATCAACACTTACTCTAATCCCTTCTACAGGCTGTAGAACCTTGTCAATTAATTCTGCATAATACCTTTTCTTAAGTTACGACATCTTTCTTAGAAAGCCATGTAGGCTGTAGGAATAAAATATCTGTGTTTAGTTGGTGCTAGGTTTTGCTTCAGAAATATCTATTATCTAGAGATAATATGATTCTTCTTATGTGCTTGCAGACAATGACACAGCTAAAATGCTCTGGCTAAACTTCCCCCCCCCTCCTAATTTTGCAATTCCCTTCTCCAATATATCCTTTGTGAGTTGCACTGTAATAGAAAGGCAGGACCGGGGAAAAACACGAGGGGCATTCCTTACTAACTTTCTCTGTCATCAGAGTCTGTTCAGGGTCACTCTGAGACAACTAGATAATATTTGTTGAGATTTAAGAGGAGAAACAGTTAAAAGGAGGCTTCGCTCATGTTTACTGGGAGGTAAAACTCATTATGCTTAAGTTGACTTTTGAGAACTAAAGCACTAAGATTTTTCTTTAAGAATTTAGATTTGCAGAGGCTTCTCACTACGCAATTATTCATTAGTAGTTGGAAAACCAAAGAGAGGGTATAAAATCTGAGCAAATTTAAAGCTGGTGAGTGCGTTGCAATAATTGTGTTGTTTTTAGCAAATTTTGAAGTGTTCAAATCTTTAGTGTTCAAATCTGTTTCTATAGGACATGAGAGGCTAAAATTGCTGAATATTCTGCCCAGAAAGCTTGGCATCCTTCTTTTCATTTATTCTTTCCAGCAGTTTAGGAAAATTACTCTGAGGGCCAACTAGGCAGGATTTAATATCAAAGTTGGATATATAGCTAGCCACCTTTGTAATGTTAGAGAAACATGGTTCTTGCTTCAGTATGTGACAAGTTACTATTTCTAATCAAAATGATATCTAGTACGATTTTGAAAGCAGTCCGCAAAAGTACCTCTTCAACTAGAAGCAATTCTTACCATTAGCCAAGTATAATACTGAATTTTTCAGTATATATGCAAACACCTGTCAATTCAGAAACAGAACTAAAGTTAGTAAAAGCTAGAAATCAACGGGCTTTGCATGTAGAATTTAAACTCCTATAATGAATAAGTATTTATATTGACTGGGAGAACAAAACAAGCAATCTGAAACAGTAGTTAGTATAAAAATACTGAAGATATGTAAGCAAACATCTTAAATGTTTATCTGAAATTTCAGAGTGACAGCCGTAGGAGATATATTTTTAAATTGGAAAGGTCCACTTTGATAGTCCCATTACCTAGATAGAATCAGTGAGATATTGGGTTATGAATAAGTCCAAAAGGAAAGAAACAGGACAGTCAAACATCTTAATCACAACAGTCATTTAAATAGGCTCAGACTTTAATTCCCTTTAGGCTGTTAATTGCATGTCCACCTGATATCCAGTTCTGAAATTAGGCCTTTGTGTTCTTGATAAACTGGTTATTTAAATACTGAATAATATTACTGAACAAAGTAGGCCTGCTTTGCATTGAAAGGTTTCTTTTATCTGGATTAAAATTTCTCCCATTAAAGTGAAAGCAAAGAGAGTTCCTATAGATGAAAAATTTCTGTCAGTGTTCATCCCTTTCTCAGGCAAGAAACAAAAGACAAAAAAATGTTATCATTCCCCTGATTCTAGTGAGCTCTTGAAAATAAAGGATCTCTTTGTCTACTGCAGTTTGTTCTCAGGGTGCTGCTCTGCCCAAGGTGACTGCAGAGATCCCCGTGAGCCCTGCATTATGAAGAGCAGCACAGAATTAAGGTTGATTTTGACATGGCTTGAATTTTATCACAAATTCAAGTGTTTGTGTAGGCATCAGTGTTACACAATACCTATCTGGGTTGCAGCATTTTCGTAAAGATTGCTTGACAGGTGTCTAGATAGAATTAGTGTATTTATTCTGATTCTTTGAATTGTGCCTTTCTGTTGTTATAGGGTAGATGTGAAATGAGTATTTTCTTTCACCAAAAGTCAGCAAATTTCATGTGAATATGAGAGGAAAAATGCTACTTGAGCAAACACAGAAGCAGTCACAGACAAGGAGATAATTTAGGACATAATCAGTTTTAAAGTCTGGATTTCTTAAAAACATTTAAGAAACTTGTCATCTCTCACCTTCTCTGTACTGTATTCTGTTCTCTGATACCCAGGAAGAGTATTTTTATACTCAAAAATATTTACTGAATTTCGTTCCTCTTTGCAGTTTTAGTTTGAAAACATGGATACAGCATGAGAGAATGACAGCTTCAGTATCTGTATTGATTAGAAAAATAGGGTCAAGTTACACTTGTTCATATCACTGTCCTTAGCTTAACACTGTTTCAAGATAGCGTTGAAATTTTTGGACTAAAAATATCCAATACAGCTGACAACTAAATGCAATCAAACCTATAACCCTGTTTTATGTAACACTGAAAGGGAAAGAGAAGGACCGACTGAGAAGGAAACTTTCCGTTGGTTGCATAGCAGACTTTGAGATTTCAGCTCCAGAGTCTGATGTTTACTGCCATCCTTAAATACATGTATGAGTGTCTGGAGAATATTATCAGTCGGAAGGCACACAAATATATAGGTCTTCTGGTCATCTAAAGGAAATTTAATAGCTGTCTACTCAGTCAGTACTCCCTCTGGGTGGGGGAGGGCCAGAGAACAGCCCTGAGCTACATTTCAGTTGTAGCTTTTGGATCTGAGACTGGGAGTATGTAAGTTCAACTGTCTTAAAATTCATATTAAAGAAAAAGGGGAAATTCATGGGGGTAAGGAAGAAATAGAATGTATTTGTTGAGCAGAAGCCAGCATGTACTATGTAATAGTCTTTACTTTGAGAGTAAAAAGTAGTAACCATTTGTAATATTAAATTCATCCTGCCAGCAAAATATGTGTGTTCAGACCTAAGCTGTTGGGATTTCCTTGCCCTTTGAAATTATCAAGTCTTCTTTTATGCACTTTTATCTCTCCCACTATTTTGATGTCTTTCTGGACCTACAGTTTCTCAGTGTTTTGGAATGTGATACAGAGCTCCTCAGTCAAACAAAACACAGCGTCATGTTCTCCCACTGTCACATAAACTTTGTTTCAAAAACTACTTTAAGCATCAAGTTCTAGTGTTGCTTCTTATGACATACACCCTAAGAACATGAGAGTTTGTTGGGGTAAGGAACTTCCTCTTGGCTTGGCTATTAGGCATTACGTAATTTCACTGCTTATATAAACTGATTTATAAATTGATCTTTGATCAAATAGAACTACAACTTTCCTAACTCATACAGATGTCTTGTTCTTTGCAGTGGTTTTCCCTAGAATATCGCCTGAAAAGATTAGTGTTATTTTCAAATGCTTTGATGTTCTGGGCTCACACTTGATCATCTCAAATGGATTTTCCAGGAAGCAGTGGCACACTAGCTCCCTTTAACACTGTATTTAAAAAAGTCAAACCCTTTCAGAGTAACTGTATGTGCTATTCAACCTACACAGAGAGGAAGAGATTTCTCTCACATGAGCTGAATACAACGAATGTTAGTAAGGAGACTATTACTTCTCTCGGTGATGCTTGGATACCAGTGTTGAGGGGAAACACTGTGTAAAGTAGGAAGGGCTACTCAGAATTTGCAAGGCAGCACTGAGGCATCTGAATTTACTCTTCCAGAGAAACAGCGTTTTCCTAAGATTAGGCCTCAGTGCATTAGATTCTACATATAACACAAAGTTAAGGCATTTACTCCTGTGCCTACTGTGGTTAAATATGACCACCTGAGAACATTGGTGTGTTGCTTTCAATTGGCACTGATGCATAAAAACTTAAGCACAAGGCAGAAACATGAAGTGATTTCTTACAATGTTTTCTTGCATGTGATTTGTTTTTACAACGTGTTTTTTCCTTTCTGGCAAATCAAGGATATGATGGCTGACACCAAGAGGATTTCCTGTTTATATTCCAGCCAACTGATATACGTACTGTAGAAACTTTAAGTTGAACACCAAATTGTGACTTACAATGGAAACCGTGCTACAGACCCGTGGAACACAAACCTCTTTTTTGGTATGTGTTTTTCCCAAGTTGTTTGGGTTTTTTTTTGTCTTCCTGCGAAACAGGATAATTGAAAGTGTAATATTGTTTCTGTACTCTAGGGAAAATCAAAGATAGAATAAATAGCAACTGGGGGTAAGATGATAGTTCATTGGCCAAGATAAGCTCCAGGTGGTATAATAATCATAGTGTAAGGGTTGCTGTTTTATTATACTCAGTGGAACTTCCTAGGAGACATTTGTTATATCTGAACTATACCATAATGCTGTAATATTGTGCCTGATCTTGCTTGGAGCTATTGCTTCCAAATGGAAATGCCTGTGGTAGGCCTTGAGATTGGTACTTTCCTGATATATGTTCCTGGACATAGTGCTGATGTCTTTCCTATAATGAAAAAATATTTCCCTTACTTCATTATTTCCTTTCTCTAAAGCATTATCAGGTAAATGGGAGATGTGTAGCAATCCAAGATTGAATTAATTGTGAAATCAAGACAATCTGACAATGAGTTTTCTATGGCTGTTCAGGATTAAAATAAAAATGCCAAAACAAATTTAGAGTTTGGATCAGAAAAGAAATCTTCACCTCCTTTCACCTTCCCATAGCCTGATTGGAAAGGATATGGGATTTCACTTCTTTACTGTTCTTGAAAGCCCGAGGTGCATCTCACTTTCTTCAGTTCTGTGAGCATTTTATTTAATAAACTCCTTGCTTTTATAAGGGAGTACTGCATTGCTGTTACCCTCTTGAATCTCTTGGTGTTCCCCCCATCACAGTGCAATGTTTGAAATACTCATGTAGTGCTGAAAGTCGTTTCTTATAATGGGCTTAAATACGTTTATGCAACACTGTTCTCGTGAGTGCTCCTGTTCCTGTACCAACTGTTACCTCTATGGCACTGGTTGTCTCCAGTGGTGACAGCTCTGTGTATCTATATGCTTCCAACTTACACTCAATGTAAAGGTGCTCCTGGTTGGTGTGATTCTGTTGCTTAATTTCTATACAGGGCACATTTCTTCATCCCACAAATGTAACCTGCCGCTCTGTATCCATGTGTAGTTATTGCATTGCTTTTTCCCTGTTGTGGATTGAGTTTTGTTTCATTTTAGAAAATGGCTAGCAAACATATGAAGAGGTATTTTTTTACTGCTAATGTCGCCACAGATGGGAGCACAGTCTCCCTGAGAAATCTACTTTGGATGCACTCCACTAACTGTAGCAAGAGAAGGCTTTTTCAGGAGCATGCAGTTTGTGTGATTCACATTCTGATCAAAAATACAGGATTTGTATTTATATATTTCTTTAAAAGTCAAATGACTTGTCTATCTAGACACGTGCTCAGTGAGACCACCCAATTTCTGGGCCATTGTTTCTGCACATGAATTGATTCTTGTGTAATTTTTCAGTTGGATATGCATCAAAAACTTGTTCACAAATCTTTTGTCATATTAAAAAAGTCCCTTTTTCTTCAGTCTTATCATGACAAAGCCACCCAGAAGAATTGGAGTTGTAGGAGCAGGTCCTTGGTATGCAAACAAA
The DNA here is from genome assembly GCA_013390025.1 of Pitta sordida. Lineage (NCBI taxonomy): Eukaryota > Metazoa > Chordata > Aves > Passeriformes > Pittidae > Pitta > Pitta sordida. Next base: position 23,202 of record WEKX01003536.1, on the reverse strand, counting down.
GTTCTAATAAGCATTCTGCAAAATCTTTAGTACTAATATCTTGAATTATACATGCTTAAAAGGATTTTCTTTTATAATACTAAGAATAATTAATAGCAAAAATTAATAAAGCGAGATCATTTCAGATTGAGAACCAATTTTTGAAATTTGCAATACAGTTTCTGTGACATGAAGTAATATCCTTAAGGAAGCTGAGGGTGATGAAAGAACTAGCAGATGAACACCCTAAGCCACTCTCCATAATTTACCAACAGTCC
>WEKX01003536.1:8402-22606 GCA_013390025.1 Pitta sordida | reverse complement strand
GACAAGGATGGTGAAAGGACTGGAGGACAAGCCCTATGGAGAGTGACTGCGGGGGCTGGAACTGTTCAGCCTGGAGAAGAGGAGGCTCAGAAGTGACCTCATTGCTGTTTACAACTACCTGAGGGGAGGTTGCAGTCAGGTGGGTGTGAATCTCTTCTCTCAGGCTGAGAGAGACACCAGAACAAGAGGACATGGCCTTAAGCTACGCCAGGGGAGGATTAGACTAGATGTTAGGAAGAGGTTTTTCACAGAGAGAGTGATCTCTCAGTGGAATGGTCTGCCCAGGGAGGTGGTGGAGTCGCCATCCCTGGAGGTGTTTAAGAGAAGACTCGATGAGGAGCTCAGTGACATGGTCTAGATGTTGGGAGGCTTGGATAGATGGAGTGTGTTGCCCATGGTTCCACGCTTGTGGGCCTCATCCCTGGGTAGGCGTTCTCTTGGGAGTTGGACTAGATGATCCTGTGGGTCCCTTCCAACTCAGAATAACTTGTGAACCTGTGATACAAATAGATCGCAGTAAAATAGTAAGGAAGCTACAACTAGTAATAATACCGGAGTGTCTGAAAATCTTTATTATCTCTAGATCTAATCTTTATTATGTCAAGATTCTGTAGGATCAAGAACTAATCAAAGGCAAATCCAATTGGACTTGAAAATAATTACTTTTTTATGCTCCAGGGCAAACCTGATAATCTAAGAAAACTGAGAAAAATAGGGTTTTGTACTTTGAAAAATGAAGTTACTGACTGTTGCAGGTTTAAGGAAATGACATGGTTATCTCCACTTGTGCTGAAATGTTTCCTTTAGTACAATTCCAATTATCTGATTACTTTTGCTATATCTGAATAAGACTGACTTTTTTTTCCTTTTTAATAATAAAGAGGCAAAATACTCCATTGTGGAAAGGCAAATCAAAACACATGACTGACTAATCATTTTAAAATAATTAAACATCATGAGTAAATCAAATATCTTTCCCTCATCATTGATTCTTCGGGTCTACAAATGTTGAAATGACCAGAAGGCACAGATGAGGCTGATGGACAGTTGCTAGCTAATCCTGACAGATGTTCTGTCCATCTTAACTGAGGAGAAACTGAAGAGTGTTATCATTCCCTCTAAGTTAAATCTATGACACCAAATAGAATCTATATACATAATGTCCAACAGTTGGGTTTAACCATCACCTTCTATCTCGTGTGTCCATTTTCTTTTCTGCCCTGCTCTTAGAGATCTTTTCCGACCTTTGTGTGTGTGTGTTTTCTCAGGGGGTGTGACTTAGCTGATTAAGGCTGTGGCATGTCTTGTTTCACTGCTATGAACCCATGACTACAAGGGCAGCTAAAAGAAGCATTGTACTCATCAGACACTGCTAGGACTTTGCCAGGTTTTGAAGTGGTTGATAAGAATATGTGCTGGTTCTGTCTTTTTCCAGATGCAAGTGAGTTGAAATAGAATAGGAGTTATTTTTTCTTTCTAATTTCCATGCTTTTTCCCATTCACTCTGTGGGCCTGGTTTGCTTTGAAGAAGTAGCACTGATTACAACTAAATATAAGTTGCTCAAAGGGACAATTACTGACCACTTTAACATAAAGCAGAAGAGTCTTTGCCTTATGAAAACTTTCTTTAAAGACTGTATGTGAAGGAAATGGAAAACTGTTTATGTGTTTTATTATTTTCCATTTCTTCCTTGTCATTTAAGATGAGTCAAAGCATTTTATTTTTCACTGTGAAACCAAATAGACAGTTTGATCCAGGTGTTATAGACTGTCATATTCAAATAGAGACCCTCTTTTTCTATCAATATTAATATATTTCACTGGTCATTTGACAGAAAACACCACCTTGAGTGTTTGGGGAATGACCCAATGACTGGGACCTCCGCCTGATTGGTGTTCTATCTTGGATTCTTCATAAAACTACTATGGAGAGCAGCCATTAGTATTGTATCTCTGACTAACACAATTATATTAACTACCAACAAAGGTTACATTATCTGAGGCAGAAGTCAAATGTGGTTATAACAACTTTCTCCCAGCCCTAATCAGAGAAGAAGGAATGTAGGAATCTCCTCTAAAATGCAATTTTAAATCCAGCAGGCATAAAGAATGTTCTAAGACTTTGCTCTCCACTATTTGGAGCATGAGCATAAGTATACTATATAAATTTCAGGGATTTTTGCTTTTAGTTTGGCAAAAAATAAAAGCTGTGCATCTTGCCATATGCAATGAAACAAATAATCTCAGCTCTGTCAATAAAGCTAGTTTTCTGTGCCAGTTCAAGTGGACTAAATAGTACTTTTCAGCTGCACTTGCACTTTGAATGGGCAGTGCACAGAGGGGATGGTTATGCAAGCACTGCAAGGGAAAATAAATACATGGGAATATGTATTACTACAAATAGCTACCTCCTTGAAATTCAGTATATTTAGTTCCTAGGTTGTTTCTTTGTTTTACCAGTAGTGAAGGATAATGAGTTTCAGGGACTGTGGGAAGCTGCAAGTGAAAGAGACCTGAAATGTCTTGCAAAATAACATTAAAAGAACAACGGGGGATCAAAGTTGATGGGAGAGGAACTACCAGTGTGACTGTTGAATGATAAAACTTAATGTGATGACTTATTAAATACCCTCCTTTGTCCTTTTTCTTGGCTAGGACTAATGTCTCATTTGAATGTCTTACCTTGCCTGTGAACGATTATATTTATGAATTCTGAGAGCAGATCCCAAATGCATGCAGAAGTCACAGCCCGCTGTTGCTGACTGACTTAAAATTACAGCAGAAGAACCCAAGAACTGGCTGCTGGTCATACAACCTGGGATGAGGAGAAGATAGGCAGTAGAAATATGACTGCAGAGAATAGTTATCCTAAAACTATTATTACTTGATTCGGGCAAAAGTTTTTCAACAGTTTGCTCCCTTGAGGTCTTGCTTGGCTTTAACTAAAAACTAATTTAGCTGTCAGTAGGAAAGATCTATTTTGTGGCCTAAATGGAAGCTTGTTTTCTTGACCAGTAATAAAAGCATATTTCTGCAACATATTTCTGCAGCCTTAGTTCTGTCATTCTTAAAGTCTACTTCAGAGTGGATATTGCAGTTGCTGCTGCTCTATTTGCACTGACACTCCCATCCCCACTTGTTGCTAATGTGTACATGTATAGTCTTATCAATGTATATACATACAGTCTCATTATACCTATTCTGTGTGGTAAGACACGTGAAGAATGTTAACATTATGCTTTAGGATCACTAGGCAGGGACTGAAATGGATTAGCAAATTATGTGTTCCTGTTAGGAGGATAAGCAATGAATCATCAACAAATTGTTGACTTCTGCTAAATCAGCAGAAACCTGAATGTGCCATTGTTAATTGTTTATGAGCTCCTTTTAATTGTTTCCTGTAACAGTTGCTCAAAATCCACCAATATTGTTCCAAAGCATAAAATCCTTATTCTCTACTGCTGTGTAGTAATGTACATCTCGATAATGTAGGTGTAAAATGTTATCAGTCAGCTTTACATCCACTTTTTTGCTGGTGTCAATGACTACACATGCTAAGAGGCAGGGATGGAACCAACCCTTTAAAATAAAATTCAATAAGCAGATTAGGCAGACTTGTTAAAGAAATCTGAGTTGCAGTGCTGTATTTAATGCAGAAAATCATGACATATTGCTAAAGTATGCAGAAGAGCCTGGGGGTTCTGCTTCAGTGTAAAGCCGAGCGTTTCAACTGAAACCATGCCTGCCTTGAAATGAAATGCAGAAGTTTACTTGTATATGGTCTATAAATACTTGCATATTTACAGATTTCTCCAATTTCTAAGGGGGTGACACTGCAGTGCAGTTTCCCTTCCTTGCTTAGGAATACCCTAGCCAGTTAGAAATGTTGAAACTGCATGATGCTTCAGTCATCCCGTGGTTTGAGAACAATTGCTCTACTCAGACCAAAACATCCTGCCCTGAGTTGGCCTTTTCACACTGTGATTACTAGAGGGTTAGCCCTACTGAATTAGAGTTATTAAATCTCCAGAGTCATTGGAATTACTTCGGTAAACCCAAAGAGAAGATGGTCTTAATTGAAGTAGGGGTGATTTTCTTGCTTTTAATGAACTAAAGCCACTCTGTTCAGAGTGACTCACTAACACCACTTCTCAACTGTTACTTCATGTGGATACAATTTTTATGTAACTATTTTGCTGTATCATAAGGCACACAGTACAGTATGATGAGTTAACAGGCTGCACAATGTTTATTCATTAGAAAAAGAGTACAATAAAAGGAGTGAGAAGAAAGATACTACAATTTTATTGTATTGTAATATTGATTTAATATTATATCCTATTAAGATCAAAGATAGAGATGCAAAAATAAAGGTGGGAAATACCTAACATATTAGCTGATATTCACTTTCTCTTTCAGTGACTACAAAATTAGTCTGTAGCCAGGAAAGCAAGGCACCTCAGTCAAGAGTCTCAATGATGCAAAGACGAAATAGTTCAGCTTGTCTTTATTGATCACTCGGTGAAATGCCCTTGCATCTGAGAAGGATTTTAGAGCTGTTTTTTAAAATGCCATGTTCTGGAAAATGTAAGGGAACTTTGCCTATGGAATTAGTCTGAGCTACATCAAGTGGAGGAGAATCCATGAACTGGGAGGGAAATCTAAACAAGAAGAATAAGGTTTGGAGGCAACCTGAGAATTCCTGAGAATTATGTGAACAGTTCTACCAAATACTTCTAAGATCTTGTGATGGTACAAATGGATTCAATTAAGAGGTTTTTGAAACAATGAATGATTTGTATATTATTAGACCTAGCAAGAGTCATTGGATTTTAAGCAAGATTAAAATAGAATTTTCTAGACAATAGGAAAACTCATTGTTACTAAAAATCAACTGCATGAAATATTCCGAAACAGATATTCAGTCAAGATGAAATATTTATGACTGGAAAGGAGGGGACAACTAGTTTCTGTTTGCATCAGTTCTTTGCTTGCAATGGAAGGTGACTAGAAACTAGACTTCACAGATTTTAGGTCGAATATGTGTCTTTAAAATAACAATGCAAGCCCCCACATCCTTCCGTTTCAGAATTTAGCATATTATGCTCTATAGATTTTGATTTAGATGCATTTCAGCATTTCTCCTTATTTGGTTTAGTAAGCAGTCACAAAAAGATGTGATTTCTAGAGGTGAGGAGTTTTATTACTGTTATGGGATAAGATAGTAAGTTCCCAAACAAAATATTTATGTAACATAGAATCCCCACAGAGCTTCAGAAAAGAGTCTTATTTTTAATTATAGAAGTAACTGAACCATAGTAAATGTAAGTTTTGTGCTCTAGCAAGAATACCGTAAGTACTTTTAATGTCTTGATTTATTCCTCATGCGTGATACAAGATCACAATTAAGAAATTCTGCTACTCCTCTATAATAACTTTTGTTTTTCAGTGAATTCATCTATTTATTTCAGTTTTACATTTATGTTACTGAATATTTTCTTAAAATTATATTAGTGAATTGAACAATTGAATGTTGGTTATTTACTATATATCATTTCCCAGATACTATATCTTCAACAGTTAAGTGCTTGTTGTGTAATCTCAGTGGTTTTGATTCTGTTGCTTCCATGGAGCTTTCACTTCTTAATGGCTACAGAGATTAATCTTGAGTTAAGAGCCAAACATTTTTTCCTCTGCAATACTGCAGTAGTGTTTAGATTTGTGGTTTTTAATGTCAAAAGGAAATTATAGCTCATGCATGCCTTTCCAGGCAGAATAGCTCATGTAGAGGACATTAAAATGACTTAAAGGAAGTCTGGAATAAACTCAGCATAATTATAAAGAAAACCAAATTCTTTAACCTGTATAATGAGCTTATATTAAAGAAATTAATAATTAACTATGAAATCTGTGGGTCTGTGTTTATGCTGACCTGTGAAATAATGGTTACAGCCTTGTTACAGATTTCTCCTATAAGTATATAGGGAATGTCTATTTTTTCCTCAGCTATCTGCACTGGCACATGCACAAGGTTATTTGTGCTTATGTACAGTATTTAATGCTCGTTCTTCTGACTTTGTCACCCAGTGCAGGAGCAGAAACAATACTCTGTCACTTACATGGCCTCACAAAAGCTGTGAGAAGTAGTCTAAGGTAAAACCCAAGTGTACAACTCTCAAACCTATGGCCTGATTCTTTTGTTAACAATCATGAATAACAAATGTATTAGTGAACCACTTGGCACACAATTTTTGTCTCAAAAAAACTAAATCAGGTTCTTCCCACAGAAGGTCGTTGGACACTGGAACAAGGTCCCCAGGGAAGTGGTCACAGCACCAAGCCTGGCAGAATTCAAAAAGCATTGGACAACAGTTTCAAGCACATGATATGACTCTTGGGCTTGTTCTGTACAGAGCCAGGAGTTGGACTTTGATGATCCTTGTGGGTCCCTTCCAACTCAGGATATTCATTTCATATTCTAATCATTTGTTCACAGTGAACAGTTTGCCTAGTAACAGTTGTAATCCTGTGCTTGTGTTATCATAATTCAAACAAGATGTTTGCATTATTCACAGAATCACAGAATATTCTGAGTTGGAAGGGACCCACAAGGATCATCGAGTCCAACTCTTAAATGGCACCACTGACTCCCCAGCAGGAATCAAACCCTGATCTCCTGCGTGAGAGGTGGAAACACTCACCACTGTACTAAAGTGGATTATGACTAGCTATAGATCCAAGTTTGAAATTTTAAGTGCTCTGTGGTGTTTTGTGCCTTGTGTGAATATTCAAGTTTTGAGCTTTATGTTATTACAGTGTACTAGGAATGGCAGATGAAAGGTAAAAATTAAGATATTTATCTAATGATATTGTGGTTCACAGGTTTAATATTTGGAACTGGAAGACCTTAAAAGTTTCCTCCTTTCCTTTCTCTGCTTCCTCCTTTCCCCCCCTTTTATTCTGACAGCTTCTTCAGGCTAGTACATCATCAGCTCCCATAATATTTATGAGAAAAATACATTTCTACTGCCAGCATAAAGGACATGCAATTGGAGAATGGTCAATCTGACTGAGTTTTGCATTGATTAACAAATCCTTTTATCACTAATTTATACCTAATGTAAATATTTCTCCATAGAAGAATATTATTTTCATTGTCTCTGAAGACAGAATTATTTACTTCTCCAGAACCTGACTGTCATGGGTTAGTGTTTGAGATATTTTAATATGTACTTGTTGATGAATTCTTCTCCATTTCCTTCCAGGAGCGGGTCCAGTAGGGGAGTGGATCCGGTGGGCCTGGCAGCTAAGTGGTGGTGGCAGGTGCGGGTGAGGGTACCAGGTGCTGCTGAGAGCAAGGGGTGGTCCCAGTCCACATCATGGAGCTGTGGAATGAAAACACTGCCTTGCTGTGGCAGCAAGCAGCGGCAAGCAGTGGTGGTGGGTGCTAGATGCCACCACGAGCAGCGGGTGGCCTCAGGCTGCATCCTGAAGCTGTGGAAGGAACACATCGCCTTGCGCCAGCTGTGGCAGCGGGTGCCGGGTGCTGCTGTGGGTGAGGGGTGGCCCTGGGCCACATTCCGGGGCTGAGAGCTGTTGACTGTGTGGCGAGCAGCCATCTTATAGGGGTCTTTGAATATTGAGGGCTCCATTCTTCTTTCACTGGTAAACGAAAGAGAGGATTGACGGCTCGGAGCCAGTTCCCATTGGACAGAGATTGAACGGTGGTGGGAGGGGGTAGAGGGGCTTGAAAAGTTGCCGCTTTTGGGTGTCTGGTCTCTTTTTCCTTTGGGGCTGCTTCAGGGAAGTGTGGCGGCCTGATCGTGCGACTGCCAGATCTCCTGTGGCCATCATCCTATTTTCTCTGCACTCCTATGACTAGCTTCGACTTCCTATTGGCCCTCACTGGAACTGCACTCCTGCCTTTGCCAGCAAAACACTATTAGTCCCGTCCCTGTGAAAGTGGCCAGCCCTGGTCTCTGCCCTGCTGCTGAATCCTTTTGTTGAAGTTTTATTTTTGTTGGGGTTTTGGGTGTGGGTGGCTAGTCTGGGTTTGGGTCCTGGGTATGTTGGGGTGTAGGGTCGTGGCTTGGTTTTGTTGTTATTTTTATCCCCTTGTCATGGGTTAACACACATGTACCTGGTTTTCTTTTTTATTTTTTTCCATTTTCTCCTGGGGTGGGGGGGCGGTAGCACGGTGCAGCCCTCCTTGCACCCCGACTTCCCCCCCCCACTGCTGCCAGAGTGCTGTGAGCCACAGGAGCGCACGGGCAGGAGGCCGGTGCCAGTGGCGCGGAGCGGAATGGCACAGCGGATGGGTCCCCGATTGCTACGGCAGCGTGGTGCACAGTGGCAGCGGCACGTCTGCCTGGTTCCCTGCTCAAGCCAGGGGAGGCAGCCACGTGGAGGCAGCCATGATGATGATGTGGACCACTGGCTCTTCCGGTAGTAGCGGAAGACAGACAAGATTGGTGGCTCAGAGCGCTACCCCATTGGATAGAGTGGACACTATTGGGGGAGGGACTGAGGAGCTTTTAAAAGCTACAGCAGGAGACAGACTCTCTCTCTTGCCCTTGTTTCACCCAGCAGGAATCATCTGACACTCCGTCTCCTGCGTCTCCCTCCTGCTGCCGTTTCTCCTAGCTGAATGCGTGGAACATCAGCATCATCCGTTACCCCTTGCTAACGTCCATCCTTCCCTGACGATAGCTGGCAGACATCGCTACTGTTTTTATCTGTATTTTGCTTTTGTTGCAATTTTCTTTTAGGTATTGGTGTTTTGATGAGGGTTGGGGTTTGAGGGATTCCATTGCATTGGGAGTGGGGCTCGTCGCGTGTCGGGGAAGTCCTAGTTTTATGTTCCCTGCTGCTGATATCACTTGCACACAAATTATTTCCCATTTATACTCCTTGTTTTTTTTTTTTTTTGTAAATAAATCCTGTTACATCTCTATCAATCTCTTGTCCAAGGAGTGATAAATAACCCTTTACCGGTCTTAAACCAAGACACTCTTGTTGTTAGTATTATGTTCTTATACATACATTTGTATTTGTGATAAATCTTATTACATCTCTAACAATTCTCCCAGTAAACTGCCAGTTGCTTTAGAAACAGAGTTGTTAAATATCACACAACTGAACTTCATAGCAAAGATTGCCACTGTAGGGACAGGGGATGGAGTTTTTCTGGTCTTATAAGTGTAGAGGAAAACTAAACAGAGGATTGCTGGATATCAACAAGAAGGAGGGATTTCCCCATCTTTGTTCCAGGGAGTTATTCAGGTCCTCAATTATTAACTCATTCAGAATTAACTCCATTCAGAATAAAATGGAATATCTAGACACTTACTTTAAAAGATTTTGAAAAACCTTGAAAAGCCGATTGTCTCCAACTATTTGCAACAGCATTGATTTATAAGACTGGTGTATTGTTGGCATAAATTATCAACAGAGTTACCTTCCTATTACTTCCTTTTCATTGGCTAAACATTGATGGAATGTCAGTTGCAAGAACACAAGCTGAAGAAAGCACCATCTCCATTTATCAACAAAAGTGAGAGGAATATATCCTTATATACCTTTTTAGTAATATAATACAATGCATATAGTTACATAATGACATAACCCATTACAAGACTGAGGAAAGCAGAAAATTATATTTTGAGGACACTATTTCATGTGCTCTTTTAATTTAAACCAATATAGAAACATAATATATTAAGGCCCCCAAAATGACCAAAAGGAAAAAATAAGCACCTTCAAAACCCAATTTCTTCTGGGTTTGTATCTCTCCACAGCTTTCAGTGAATTTATCAGAGAGTACAATAGACAAAGATTAAAAGAGAAATAAAAATTCAAAGGAGGCAAGAACATGAAAACACAAGCAAACTATTTTTTCCAAAAATACAAGCCACAAGATCCATACCTCCTCATTAATGTTCATAATCCCACACAGAGTAATGAAAAGGGAAATTAAAAGCTTTGAGCTTTGCCAGGAAGATGCTTCAGACAGTGATGGTTTCCTGTTCTTGGGTGAGAAGTGCAGATTTCCAGACTTTGTCACAGCCATATTCCAGACTGCATTTAGACATGAGCTCAGTAGCTGCAGAACAGTTGTTTTCATAAAAGAGGAAGAACTTAACTGTGTAAATTTTATTATGACTGCATCCCCGTTTAAATTCTTGCATACACACAAAAAACCAGAGTATAGAACATGTGCCTAATGACAGACATGCTATTAATACACTGTATTTTATGGGTTCAGGACAAATACCAGTTTATTTAATTAAATTATTAAATGTGGTATATTATTTAACTCTAGGGTGATCATGACAAGCACATAACTACATGATCCTAGGTATAATAATATTCACTTAAACTCTGCTAATCTGCAATAAATTCTTATTTACAATTCAGTAAAATCTGGTCTACTACTTTTATTCTTTTTCCCAAGTCCCAGTTGAGACCTAAACTGGCATAGATTTTCAACTGAATCCATTTCATTGACCACAGTGGCGTTGATTTATGATGTGATAGGAGATGCAATCTCTAGTTTTACACCCTTTGGAATAACATGTTTGCAAGATTGATATCTGGCTGAAAAGTCTGATGTGGTGTAAAAAAGATCCATCCCAGGAAGAAAGGATAGTACGTATCTGCCCCATTTAATTCCTATTGGCATTATCTTATTCTGTGCTTCCAAGAAGAAAAAAATAGTGTGGTAGTGTATTCTGCTAGACAAAAACAAAGAAACACTTGGGAGTTCCCTTCATGTTGCTAAATATTGAATGTTCACAATACTTGTTGTTATTATAGACAGCACTGTTTGTTTTATAATAGGTTATTACTTCGAATGTGTGCACACAAACTTATCTGTGCATCTTCTTCTAACATCTAATTTAGGTGATTAAAACTATGACATTAAAGTGGTAAAATTTTTATAATAGTGACAATTTACGTTCAGTTCAGAATCCTGCTGTAGTACCTCAGAAACAGTCACACTGGTGCTGCTGTACTGCCTTGCATTACACCAAGAAACCTTTTTTTCTGTGCAAATTGTTAAGGGCATATTATGGATCCTCACAGTGCTGCTGCCTTGATAAACTACGCTTCCAGGAGCAAGAAGCTCTTGCCATCCAAAGGCAAAATGCACTCAGTAAAGTATCTGCCATAGTGACAATTATAAATGTGCATGGAGGGAGGCAGATTTCAAGTGGGATTTTAAGAAGAATACAACAAGAGCAGGGCAACAAAAGGTCTGCAGTAAGCAGCAGGCTGCATAATGTGGGAGAACTGGACCAAAAATTTGAAAGATTGCTTCTAGATCGGGTGAAAAAGAAGTAGACGTTACATGCATGTCATAAGACAACCAGATAGCTAGCAAAACATAAATTAGAGCGGCAAGGAACAGTGATTTTCTTGCTGACACTTCTTGTTAATTTTCAGAGGCCATGTTAAAACCTTTAATTCCCAAATCAGTATGGAAATACTTTGGCAGAAGTAAGGATTGTTTTTTGTGGTGTTTTTCTGTGGAAACAGGGTTGTCAGTTGGTGATAAAAATCTTGAGACTTGTGGAAAACAGCGAGCATAATGACACATAACGTAGATTGAAAATGAACAAGTAACAGAGGGGAACACAAAGTTAATTGCTATGGGGTTGATTGGCTTCTTGAACGTTGGGCCTGCAGTCCTGGACCAAGGAGCCCCATTCTTCTGCATCTACACAAAATATGCAATTATACTAAATTTCACCTGGAAGTATCAGCCATGGAGGATGTTTATTCCTTTAGTTTTACCACCAGTTCACCTAAGAAACAATTCTGTGGACTTTACATTACTTCTTGTTATGACAGAAACTATCTTGTTATTTCCAGTTAAAATCATTCAGTTGTTTTTAATTATTCAATGCAACTAAGCATAACTACTGATTAAAGCCTCACATCAGCCAAAACGCACTCCTTTTAAAACACAATACCAATCCAATTTTGAAAACATTCCTGATTTTTTTCATGTTGGTAGAATAACCCCATGTGTTTTGAGTCAAAAGGGAGAGGCACATGCATGGCAGCTGATTGGTGTGGGCAGGTAGAGGAACTCAAAGCCATGTCCATCGGGAATTAGATTGTTCAGGCACTTTCGTGCATGTGCTGACTTTACATTCCATGGATATTTTAGGACTATATTCAATATGTATTTTGCAGATACATACATGTAATAGTCTATGTGTGCTGCACATATGAATATTTGTCCTTGATGAATAATTCAACAAGAAGCTGTGTTTCCAACTACATTTAGCTTGTTTAGAAGTTTTCCAGAAGAGTCTATTACCTTCACTACTTTTAATTTGGCTTCCTAAGCAAATTATCTAATGTAGCCAGGTGTGGAGTGTTTCTCTCTGTTGCTGAATAATATCGATTGAAGTATCTGGAAAATTCCAACAATTTAACAGAGGACTAATAGTATCATATATGCTCCAAGCCATTTCATTGAAACAGATGCATGGGTAAAGAAGATAGCAGATAATACTCTTCGGTTTCGGGAAAACAGCAGCATACATTTCACTTATGTTAGACAGCAACAAATATGGTGTTGGAGAAATATTACTGCCCTAGCAAAGGGCAGAGTTTTCATCTTGCTAACCAACAAGGAGTCTAATTATGAGTTCTAAATATGTAAGAAACCAGGTATCATCAGCTCTACATTCTTGGAACGACTTTCATGATATCATGATGTGCTGAAAACTGTACAAAATATTTCAGGCACTGATGTTATAGTGGGCTATTTATAGGTTTTATCTTTCTTTTCTCTACAATATCCTTGCTTTAGATGTAGGAAATAAAACAGGCATCTAATAATTATTGAAGGTATCCTGGATGTTCTGTGATCCAGATCTTGGTCCTTAAAGGCTTGTGAACTGAGCTTCACAACCATATGAAATACATTCACAAACAGTTGTACTGGAAGTGACTTGTACTGTAAGTAGCATAAAGCGTAATTATATTCGTTCAGTGCATTTTCATGAAACAATTTTTTAAAGTTATCCAAACTCAGGACTTTTCCTCATCATCATGGTATGTTTCAAGAAATATCTCTCAGTTTAAATAATTTGGAGGAAGGTATATTTAAGATGTTTGAATGAAATATGAATTAACAGTATGAAAAAATGTCTTTATTATTCTTAGGAAAAATTATTTTCAGTCAGGAGTAAGGCGAGAGGTAAAAATCTCTCGAAGTCATTAGTAACTGAAACCAGGAAATTATAAAGGGAATACTTAAGCTGTCATGACTCTGGAGTTCATCTGCAGAACCTCTATATTAAATACTCATACATTACTTGCCCATAAGAGGCCTTATGGGTCATGGCTGCTCTTGCAGTTTCCAATCTGTCAGAAGAATTTTCTACTGCTGGAAGTAATGATAAAATCTCATAGGTGTTCAATAACAATTTTTCATTATGTCCTTGAACAGTGTGAAGTTACAGATTATGGGTAAGACTTCTCTAGAAACACTTATCTTGTATTTTGTTATGCCAGCCACACAGTCTGTTTACCAAAATAACTGTGATTTCATTATGTATACCAGTTCTGGTCCTCCAGAAGCCTTCTTCACTCACACATCCCTCACACATTTTACCCTTCCAATGATGCAATGTTAATTTTACTCTTTTTTAAGATACTCTGCTTGCTGTCCTCACCTCATGACCACTGCATCACATTAGCAGAGCCTCTCTGCCACATATTTGTTTCAGAGGGCTGTTGCCATTAGAAGTCTGGCAGCTCTTGTGACTTATCAGACTTTTTTTTTTTTTTTTTCCGGAGGCCAGGCATCTTTTCCACTAGGCGTTATGTGTCCTTGGTCAGGTACGGTCTGCACGAATGCTCATGAAAGATGGGCTATTCCATGGCAACCCTTGGCTTCGCCCAATGGTAAACGCACGGTAGCTATCCTCCAAGGAAATGGCACTTAAAGCCATACATTCACCCTGGGTTAAGCTCGCTCACACGATGGTTGAAGTGCAACACCACGTGAAGCCATGCTGTACTTTTCACCTCTTCTCCCCGACAGTGCTGCCGGCTGGCAAAAAAACTGGCGCAGAGCTCTTTAATTAATACCTCTGCTGAGGAATCTCTCGCTGCAGCACATCACGCACAACTCCTGCGGGACGGACGTGCCCGGTGCCCCCCGCGGGGGCTGGGGCAGACCC
>WEKX01003535.1:0-24800 GCA_013390025.1 Pitta sordida | reverse complement strand
CTGGTCAGACCACATCTTGAGTACTGTGTCCATTTCTGGTCTCCCCAGTTTAAGAAGGATGTTGAGCTGCTTGAGAGGGTCCAGAGAAGGGCAGCAAGGATGGTGAAAGGACTGGAGAACAAGCCTTATGGGGAATGGCGACAGGAGTTGAGGTTGTTCAGCCTGGAGGTCACTTACAGGTGACCTGATTGCTTTTTACAACTCCCTGAAGGGAGGTTGCCGCCACCCGGTGGGCGTGGATCTCTTCTCTCAGGCTGATGACACCAAAATGAGAGGACATGGCCTTAAGCTGTGCCAGGGAAGGTTTAGACTGAATGTTAGGAAGAGGTTTTTCACAGAGAGATTGATCGCTCATTGGAATGGTCTGCCCAGGGAGGTGGTGGAGTCGCCATCCCTGGAGGTGTTTAAGAGTAGGTTGGCTGAGGCAGTTAGTGTCATGGTTTAGACAATGGGTTGGTGTTGGGTTACAGGTTGGACTTGATGATCTCCAAGGTCTCTTACAACCTTGCTAGTACTCTGATGCTGTGATACTGTGATACATGTAATCATATCTGTATCATGGTGCAATGGATAGTGCAGTCTGCCTTGACTATCTTGGAAGAAGGCACCAAAAGATAATCATTACTCTCTGTGAGTTGGGCCATAATATCTAATTATTTTCATAGCCAATATTTTGGGATCAGCAACTGAGTCTGAATATTCGTTGTTACTTAAGGATTGTGGTGCTAGGAGGATCTAGTCATTCAGTTTTCCAAGCATACTAGAGGCATTGCCCTATACAACTGAATTTGCTATATAAAGAGAACAAATTGACTATGTCTCATGAACACACTAGAGTGTTTTAAGTGCCCAGTGTATGCTTGGGGACTGGCCTTAATGCTAATTGGTTAGTACTCTAACATCTCAAATTAAGAGTTAAAATTGGCAGTATGGCAGCAGTTTCACAATGTACCTATATCTGAAGGATGTCAAACTAGAAGAGCATACTACAGGCTTGAGAAAATTTTGCTAAGTGCAAAAATGTGGCTGTATGTGTTTGTGTCACGGAGTTGGTTGGTTTGGTACTTCCATTGTCTTTTACTGTCACAGAAAAGGTAAAGGGGTAGTATGCACAAGGAAAGTCATGAATAGTAAATTGAATGTTATTGACTGGGTGAGCTACCAAGTCACAGTCATCAGCAGAAAGAATCTCACGAAGGAAGAAATCAGCCACATGTGTCTGCAGACTGAACAACGTGCATCCGCATCCATAAGAAACTGAATAAATACAGCTCTGCCAGTGGCACAAAGTGCTTCCATCCGCACAACAGAGAGGAGATGTAAAGGAGTATAGAAACTATTTATGATACATTAAAGAGAACTTGCCATTTTCCATGTATCTAGCCATCCTCTTATTACAGGGACTTATGTAAATCAGAAAAAAAATTTACAGGGCATTCACAGGTCTGAAAAAGCTTCAAGAATCCCTTGTAATTCACATTGTCAAAAAGTTTTAATTAGCTCAATGGTCAGCAAGCAAAGACTGTAATTTGAACTGATAGTGTTTTAAAAAGATCATGTATGTAGTGTACTTTCTTAATAACTCCTCATGGAAATTTTTGGAAGACAGATTACAAAAAATGGAAGTTGAGTTACTCAGTTTAGGTATGCTAGGATTTTCCTAGCATCAGAGAAGAGAAATGCCACAATAGTTATCACAGTTTGCATCATGATAATTTGTAATAGATATTGTTGGTATCTTTGAATTGCTGTGAAATTGCCTCCTGCTTTCAGATAATGTGAGAAGACCACATGGTGTTCATGCTGCTTTTTCAAATGTAATTTAACATCACATTTTTTCCAGATCTGTATTGTACAAAGTCACTGAGTGTACTGGTGCAATGTCAAGACTTTTTAAAAGGAAGACCATTTTTGACTGAAAAATTTGACAAGTCATCTTTGCATTTGGAGCACAGGAGACTACAAATTTCAATCTATGATAAATTTCTGTCATTCTTAGAATTATGACTAAGGACTTTTTAATTCTGGTCTTCATACTGTATACTACTGTATAAAGTTTGTTGAGCTTACATGCTATAATATATGAACAAGTATGCGTTCTGTCACTCTCTTACCTATGTAAGAAGGATATAATAAAGGTACATAAACTGCATTCAGTAGGCTGATATTGGCAAATACATGTTGAGGTTTCATCTCTTTTCTCTAGTAAACGGTATTGATTTCTCCAGATTCAGTGCTACTCCAGAGTACTTTCAGAAGTGATGTTTTTTTTTATGTTAAAGTGAGTTTATATCATTTTGTGACTACATTCTATGCCAATGGGCACCTACTTCCATCATGTCCAATATGGTCTTGGGTATCTGTCCTATATGTAATGTTATATGTCCTGTATGTAATTTGTGCTACTATCAAATGTTATTATCTTCAATTGCTGGTTTTCTGTTTGTATTTTCAGCTGACAATCCAAAATTCCTTAAAATGCTTGAAGACAGAGGTATAGTGTCTGAAAATTGACAGGAACTCAGGATAAGTTAAAAGAATTGGAAGGAAAAATAAGAGCAAGCAGTGTACTAGTTTTCAGAAATTTAGACTGAGGAATGACATAGTGTAAGGTTTGTTAGCACAATTACATAACTATCTGAACAAAATCAGAAAGAGTTCTTTTGAAGTCTCCAAACATAAGGCAAAATGTAATTTTAATTCAGACTGAAGTAAATAAACAAAGTAATCAGAGTATATCTTGTAGCACTTAAATAAAAATATGTATCTTCCCTTTATGCTGAACGAAATATTAAACAGTTCAAAACTAAGTGATTAGTAATGTGATAGAAAGAGAGGACACAGTCTCAAGCTCTGTCAGGGGAGGTTTAGGCTTGATATTAGGAAGAGGTTCTTCTCTGAAAGGGTGATTTGCCACTGGAGCGTGCTTCCTGAGGAGGTTCTGGAGGTGTTTAAGAGTAGGCTGGATGAGGCACTTAGTGCCGTGGTTTAGATGATGGGTTGATGTTGGCTTATAGGTTGGACTTGATGATCTCGAAGGTTCTTTCAAACCTTGCTAATACTGTGATACTGTGATTTTTTTTAAACGTCTTTTTAAAGCAAGTTTAAAGATGTTGTAAAGCTTTTCTAATATCAGTTTGGGANATAATTATTATATTATTATATATATGTATACAATATATTATTATACAATGTATTGTTCAACCCTTGGTTGAACAGAGTTGGCGTATGTTATTAGTGATGGGAAGAAATTGAGGGAGGAACATTTTATTAAGCCAAACTGAGGAAATGTAAACTTTCTGCACAGGGTCACTGTCACCTCAGAAACCATAGGAGGTGGACTTCAGTGTTTCCCTTTAGAATCTGACTTTCAAAAATTGCAGCTCATGGCTCTGCGAGGTGACATCAGCACGGCCACGAGCCTCCTGTGTTTCATGCTACTGCCACTTAAGAAGAATTATTTTGGAGCTCTGCAGGGATATCTTTTCTCTTTCTCTTTCAATGGGGGCATTTTGTCTGTCATCTTTGCTTCTTTACTCTCCCCTCTCATTGGGAGAGTAGAGGCAGACACAGTATAACAATGAAGTGCTTGGCTGTGCCAGCAGCAATTAACTGCTCAAATAGTCGCTTCTCTTCCCCAGAGAAAAGCCACTAAAGGAGATGAAAGCACTCTTTGGGCTGGGACTTGATCCATGGACTAACTGTAGAACCTGCAGAACTCATTAGTATCTTCTCTATTGCTTATCGTCTACTAGGTGTAAAGGTATATCTAATTTAATTTTAAATGTTATATTCCTTTAATGAGACAGAGTGTGTTTCATAAGGACATTACTTGCAATACATAAAGCAGTTTTGTTAGGGTAAAATGATGTGTGTCTTGAACATATAGTGCTTGCTAGGGGCCTTAGTGGCATTAATATGTCTACTGCTAGAGAAAGCTGTAAGAAACTCTATCAGTAAAAACTGAACAATATGCTAAATGAGATCTTAAACAAGTCTGTATTCAAAAATAATAAAGTTTCATGACTTAGTTTACAGTCTGCAAAAAAACCAAACGCACCATTTTTATGTCAAGCTTCTGCTTACCTGTGATTTATATTTTCTCAAGTCTGAAAGGCCAAATCCCAAGAACTTTGGTGGAAGTTATGTCCAGGATTCTGGAAGAATTATTCTCTAGGTTAGTAGTTAACTATCTTCTAAGGTGTTATAAAAGATATTAGAGGGTTAAATGCTCAGTTTATAGCTGTAACATTTAAACTTGAGCTTGGGAAATTTAAATTCAGCAAACATCCTTGCTAAGTTCTTTTCAGAAAACAAGTCTCATGCATTTTTATGTGCTTCTGTATTGTTTAATATGCTACACCTTACTTAGAATTCTGAAAGAAAATAAAAAATACAACTGGGATAGCTGTTAGATGTACTCTGCCAAATATTATTTTGCCCAGGTTATGTGTAGGGTGCTATCATTAGTATTTTGTACTAGAAATGTTATTGTTGTTTGTATTTTCTGTTTGGTTTGTATCCTTTGTTATGACCTTGGGCCTCAATCAGCTCATTAAAAATTAAATTGCTTATTATAACCTGGCTTTGTTTTCCACTTTGATCAGAAAGCACAATAGGTTCGTTAAGTGGATTTACCATAAAATATTCTCGTAATGAGAATAGAAAAGGCAAGTTTAATAACTTTAGTATCAAAATAAATGCTACAGAAATACCACCCAGAGGATAATAACAAACATTTTATCTAACAAAAAGATAAAACTCCTTGAAATGCAAAAATTCTGTTTTCTAGCTTACTAAATTAAGATCTTTAACAATTTGAAATAGGTATAATTTCCACTACTTCTTCCACGGCTAATGCTCCTCTCTCATCAGCCTGTGAACATTACAGCATTATTTAATTTGTACTGCAATAATTTGAATTCAAAGGAGAAGATAAAACTGTTTAAAATCATAGAAAAAATCTGCTGAATGCTCTTAATTACCCATTTTTAACTGTTTTACAGTTTTACTCTGTTAACTTATTACTTGCTTTGCAGGAATTCTTAGAGATTTTATGTCACAGGCATTTCCTCATGCAAAGATTTAAGAATAGGTAGTGGTAGAAACATAACATAAAAATATCTGTAATGTGAAAACACAAATCCACTTAGTCTAGTCTCCTGTTTCTCACAGGATCTAAGTGAAAGTATGAGAGTAGCAGAACAATATATTGATACTTTTCCAGCATCTTAACTGAGGTTTCTGTGACCTTTGGCACTAGTGATCTTTCGCTTGCCTGTACGAAAAACAGTGGTCTTAAAACAGAATAGTATTTCATACCATGTAAATACGAGTATTTGATTTTTTTTATTAGTCTTCTTTGTTTCTTTTATTATTCCCTTTTCATTAGTCTCCTTTTCCAAAGGTTTCACTCATTCTGAAAGGAGATGAAATCCCTGCAACTGAAGGGACCAGTCACAAACCATGGAGATTCAGCTATGGTTTTGAGTGGTGAAAACACACTAGATATGTTTGCATTAAGGGGTCGAAAATAAGTCATAATGGATGGAATTGATTATGAGTATATTGATTATATGAATATAATTGATTATGAATATGAATTTATAATAAATATAAAAAGCAAGAATCACACTGTCAAATGTACCTTTCACTTGCTAGTTCTTAATGAAGAAGGATCCAAAACAAATAATTGAGAAAAACTTGGGGAAGAAACATGAAATAAATTTGCTCATACTAGTAAGCTAGCTTCTGAAAATGGACTTAAAGTTACAATTAATACTACTTTTAATTAAATACAGAAAAATGAAATATTTATTTTAGGATTTCATTATAAAATTATAACTATCAGGAAAGGGTTGGCAAGTTTAACATTTGACATGGGTTTCACACCTGGGCTACCATATCTTGAGAAAATAGAGGCTTCAAAGCCTGCCTTGTCATGATAAACCATATATTTGATTAAATTATTCATGATTGCAATCTATATATATTCAATATATACATTCAATCAATATATATTCATATATATTTAAATGAGGACTTTTTCCTTGGCAAATCAGAGTGGCTTAAATTGATCTCTGATTTCTGTAAATAGCATGAATACATTTCCCCACACAATTTGTACACTGTATGCAGAATAATTTTTATAATAAATATTTAAAATCTTTCATGTGTACAAATATGAAGAACGACAAAAAATTTTGTAAGTTCCCATTATTTATGTTTAGAGCTTGTTTTATGTATTTCCTATGTGGCAGTGATTCTGAGCATGCAAGTGTTTTACAGTCTTGGGCTGAATGTTGTTTTAAATAATTACTGTTCAGGAACAATATTCTGATAGAGGTCAATGATTTGAAATAAGCTTTGATTCATTGTTTAAAAAACGTATTTCATATATATTTTATCTAATACAATGTTTTAGACTGTGGTTTTATTCATTGTGAGTAGATGACTCATCAAGGAAAAATTATTCTGTTTTCTAATTCTCCAGCCACTGCCATTCAAAAATGATTAGATTAAACTAGTTTTAAAATTAGGAAACAATATAAATGACTTAAGGATAAAAAGAAATAATAAGCAAAAAACTGTTAAAACCCAGACGGTTCAAAATTAAGATATATACATGAAAATATAAAAAAATTGATAGACACATATGCATAAGCATTCATATATTTACAGATCCAAAGCTATATACATTTATATATACATGTAACCTTGTAGACATAAAGTAGATATGAATAAAGGACAAATTAATAAAATATACAGATATTTTCAATATTTAAAAAATGGGATAATTCTAAAGAATCTGTGTATCTAAAGGAAGCCTTTCCTTCCTTGTCATGGAAATTATTTAGAACTGCCTCTATAGTTTGTTCCATATATTCAATATCCTGTACTAAGTTTGCTGCTTTGTTGACTACAATGGCTTTTCTACTCATTGTCTAGATTTTGTAACTGAATGGTTCTTGATATATTGCAAAGCATTAGCACTATCTGGCAGCTCTTGCATTGATTGTTTTTCACACAGAATTATAGCACTTTGGTTAATTTCCAGTAATTATATAACATTTTTTAATACAGTTATACCCCATCATTTGCAAGGAACGGGTCAGGCCACTGGCCTCACGAAAAGCTAAACTCGCAAAGAATTGCAGGTCGTTAAGATGCATGCAGGCCACACCCATTGCTCCACCCCTCAGCACTCTGGAGCACTGCAAGCACTTTTCTGCTTCTCCCCTCGGGCTCTCTGAGCACAGGGGAGCAAACAGAACCATTTCTGAGCCCCCTCTGACTCGAG
This sequence comes from Pitta sordida, assembly GCA_013390025.1. Classification (NCBI taxonomy): domain Eukaryota; kingdom Metazoa; phylum Chordata; class Aves; order Passeriformes; family Pittidae; genus Pitta; species Pitta sordida. Next base: position 17,500 of record WEKX01003535.1, on the reverse strand, counting down.
AGACACCCTCCCACCCAGAATCCACGGGCCTCTCCGGGCTGCCGCGACTGCACGCCTGCAGCCCAAACCCCGCACCGCTTCCTCCTCCCCCCAACCCTGGCGCCCGCACCTGGATGCCCCAGCCTCGCGGCCGCATCACACTGGTAGCCCATGTCTGTAGCCCCGGCAAGGCATAATGGCCCCTGGCTGCGCCGCGCTGGCAGCCCATGCCAGCAGCCCCAGCGAGGCGACTGGCCCCGTGGCCAGTTTCGTATATATCATGGGGCATTCATATATATCATGGAACAGTTTCACAGGTCAAGGACGGGGACGCGGTGCCACCATTGCAAGCCCCCTTCCCGCAGGGTGGAGTGAGTCCCGCCTCACAGGCACAGCGGCACCGCCCCCCGGCATAGCAGAGGCACTGTGCATGCGTTGACCAGCTAAAGTTGCAGATAGCTGAATCAAAATTGCAAAATTTTGCCTCACAAATGGGCGGGGTCATAATGGAGAGGTCGCAATGCAGCGGGGATTCACTGTATCTTTGTTTCAGTTGACGCTAAGCCATATACTCATATGTAAACACGTGTTCAGTCCATCCCAAATCAAACATTGTAATTTAGGTTTAGTATCTGGAAAGTGAATTCTGCTCAGGTATTTGCAACTTTCCCATTATTTTCAGTTATATAATGGTTAGACCTTTGCATTTAATTTAGCAGTTAAAAATACAAATTACAAATTCAGAGGTATTTAGTTCCTATTTCGTGCCTAGGGATTTAATTTAATTTAATCCTAGGGATTAAATAGGGTTCTGATCCGTGTTTAGAAAAACTATATTACCCTCATTGCACCATTTGCAAATCATTCAGCCATTTCTCCTCCTTTTCCATCTTTCATCTTATACAAGACTGAAATTAGTTTATCTCTTTTCATTCAGGAAGAGGAAGTCATCTAAAGTTCTGTCCTAGTAAAACAAAACTATGCCATTTTGGTAGAGGAGGTTTGTACTTTGTTATTTTTGAGATAAGCCTGTGAAAATGTTTTCTGCAGGTAGACTATGTTCACTTGACCGAGGGAACATGTATTTGTAGTGTATGAGGTTGCTCTGAAAATACAAGTAGTTTGAAGTAACATGAGGGAAGGATTTGGTCTATTGAGTCAAATCAGTTTCTGATTACTTTTCCTCTTGTGGAGACTACCCTGTTGTGTTGAAGTATGTCCCTGCAATGCCATTCTGATTATTGACACACTGAAGAACCACTGGCTTGTTAAAGGGCAGATAGCTGAAGAACTGATATCTTCTTGCTCTTTCTTTTCCTCTATCTACCATCCTAATAATCACCATTAAGCATCAAGACACATATGGAAGTGCCTTTATTATGAAAGCAACAATAGTTTCTTTCAGCTATTCTAGCATCGGAAACTGGGGTTCACAGTTGTTGGACTTTACTGTGATTGTTATCTAGATTGTTGTGCTTTTCTAAATTATTTCCTCTGCTCCTTTCTCACCATTTTGATACTTCTATTCTGAAACTCCAGTGAGGCTGTGTGACTTTCTGCCATTTCCGGTTGCTGTACAGAAAACATAAGCACAGCTATGGCTTTCAGCTTTCCCCATTATCCTCAAAATTATACAACAGAATTTAATGTTTGGTGGCAATTTGCCATGTCCTTTATATGCTATTGTTAGGCTTATCTGTAATCAATGTCTACACTTTGTGGTAAAATATATTCAGAAAAGTGCTACATGTACCATCATTCAGTACCATCAAAATACCCTTTGGCAGAAAATAATAGATTATACGCAATTTGTACGTGATATTTTACTGGTCGAATCAGAATTCCCATGAGAACCTTTTAACATGACACAAAACTGACAGCTAAGGTGCTGGAAAACACATTTTTTTTTTTTTTTCTAAATTAGGAAAATATTGGCTTCATTACTTTTCAAGGTCGAAAAATTTTCAAGTGACCTCTAAGGAAGAAGTCATTATGAGAGAGTTCAGGCTCTTGGAAAAATATCCTCTCCTTCTAGGAAGAAAATTTCATTTGGATTCAGAAGCAGAACATGAGTTCTTTTACAGTGCAATTACTTAATTAGTGCTTCTGAAGATTAGCCTGAAATACTGCATAACCGAATGAAGCTCATTTTTCCGTACAAAAACAGAGCTCCATTAATTTAAAGTATATCACCTTAGCTACAATGCAGTACTGCAGTATCTAATTTCAATCCGTAAGAGTCTTAATATAGTGAAAAAAAAAAATTAGACCTGAAAACACATCATTGTCAAACAGCATACTTTCAAGTTCATGGTTTTTATCGTATTATTTAATCCTTGGGAATATTTTTAGTATGTCTCTCATTTTCTCAGAAATAAAGAGTTTTATTGTCCCTGGTGTCATTTCACGTAACAGTTCAGATGATTTCCAATTCAATTTAAGTGAAAAAAAAGACTTTTCAAAGCATAACAGTTATTTTGCAGCTTTTTTGTTTTCCACTGCAAAAAGAACTTGGTTTTGAAAGATGGTATTTTTCAAATAGTAAACCTCACTGAGCTTTTTATGTTCTTATAAAATAAGATATATTCTGTATATTGAAACTGAGCATATATTTTGTAAATGCATGTTTCTCTGCGAAAAAACCCAATGATGTTTGAAGTATGATGTAATTGTTTGCCAAGAGACCTCTACCTTTCAATTTTTTTATGGTCTTAAAGGATAATGCTAACAAAATTTTGTCCGGTGATCTGCGTTTGTCTGCATTTGATCTGCACTCAGAGACATGCAATGAACAGAAGATTTGAAGTGCCATACCAGGGCAATCTTGAGGCACCCTATTGTTTTATGTAGTTTCCCAAAAAATTTTGCAAGAAAATCCTGTGTGAAAAATCCAGGGCTATTTTTCTTGTTGTTAATTGATCTGTTTTCAATTAATTTGACAAATCAATTCTCTATTCTTTTTTTCATTTCGTATTATCCTCCACACATTGCTGAGTGTATCCATTAGAATACCGAATAGTAATAAAAACTATAAAAGAGGTATTGCATACATTTCCAATATTCATTTTCAGTTATTCATGCAATTCATTCATCATTCATGTATTCATACATTTTCAGTCTTCTCTAGGATTTTTCCTTACGCCTTGCTAAGATGTATAAGTTACATTTTTTGAGTATTTTTATAAGCATTTTTTCCATAGTTCATACTTAATTCTGTCTGTGTATTAGTAATATAAGAGATGTAGAGATTTTTTTTTACTCTGACCTATTACTTGGTTTACACAAATAGTTAAAACAAAATATATTACTTTCTGTTTAAGACCTATATTGATAGAGAGATGAGTATAAAGTGGGGAAATGGGAATTTAGGGTATAGATAACTTTCTTCTCCACTCATATTATCAGACATTTTTCAACTTTATGATCAAGTATTTTGTCTCAACCTATATTAGATACTACATTGTTTTCTAATAAAACATATAAGACAAGAAATTGTAGTCCAGGTTCACAGCTTATTCTGAATTGGAAGGGACCCACAGGGATCATCTAGTCCAACTCCCAAGCGAACGTCCACCCAGGGATCAGGCCCATAACCCTGGAACCACGGGCACCATGCTCCGTCCATCCAAGCCTCCCACCATCTAGACCATGTCACTGAGCTCCTCATTGAGTCTTCTCTTGAACACCTCCAAGGATGGCAACTCCACCACCTCCCTGGGCAGACCATTCCACTGAGAGATCACTTTCTCTGTGATGACATACGAAAAAATAAATGATTCTAATATGTCTTTACAATGCATTGATAAATGCATTTTTTCAAAGCATTTGTGTACTAGACATTAGTCATATAATGTAAAAATCACAGAGCTAGTTAGTAACAGTTTTCCTTCTCCTTTTTCTTTTCCTGCTTCCTGCTTCCCTTCCTGTCCTCTATGCTTGATAAGACACTGCTTTCTAGTTTTCTTTTTGTGAAGTTCACTCAGATTAGTTCTAATTTTGGAAGAAATTAAAAGGTTGAAGTCAGAGAACTGATTTTCTTACAATTTAACCTGCAATGAAATTTGTTGGCACATGCAACAGAGCTGGTTATACTTTTCACCTTTATTTCCTGTGAATAGAGACAGAATTTGTTACTATGAGCACAGACAATTTCCTAAGGTCCTGAGTTCAATGATGTCATAGCTGGAAAGTTTCTGAGCAGTTACTGGAACTTTATGTCAACTTGTCAACTGGTTGCCTTCAGTAGTGGAGTGGCTAAAAAAATTGGTGTTGACTTCAACACCTAAATATCCCTCACTACTGGATAAGAATCTCCGAATCTGACAAACGTACTTTTCAAACAAGATCTTTCAGTCCAACGAGACGACCACTGGCAGTGCTTTTGGATAAGGAAACTCATCACATAGTTGCATTAATCGTATTATTAACACCTTTTTTTAAATAGAATAGAACATTCCATTGAGTAATTTATTTTGAAGTAAATAATCATAAAAATATTTCAAGAGATAATAGATATTTACCTATTACTTTATTTCCTCTGTATGACACATAATAAATGATACAAATGTTGCCCACAGTCTCTGCTCAAGTGGCTGTGAAGGTTTGAGGTAAATTGGGGGCTGAGCCAAAAAAAAACCAACACCAGAGGCTCACCCAGGGCTGAAGCACACGTCCAGAGGAACCCTTCTCAAGCTTTATATACTGCAGCTGTGGGAGAGAGTGTTAACGAGCCCAAAGGCACTGCTGCTGTGACCTGGCTATTCACAGGTTCACAGGTTATTCTGAGTTGGAAGGGAACCACAGAATCATCAAGTCCAACTCCCAAGCAAATGCCCACCCAGGGATCAGGCCCACAAGCGTGGAAACATGGGCACCCTGCTCCATCCATCCAAGCCTCACACCAACTAGGCCATGTCACTAGGTTCCTTATTGAGTCTTCTCTTAAACACCTCAGGGATGGCGAGCCGACCACCTCCCTGGGCAGACCATTCCAATGAGAGATCACTCTCTCTGTGAAAACACTCTTCCTAACACCCAGTCTAAACCTCCCCTGGCGTAGCTTAAGGCCATGTCCTCTTATTCTGCTGTCATCAGTCTGAGAGAAGAGATCCACACCCACCTGACTGCAACCTCCCCTCAGGTAGCTGTAAACAGCAATGAGGTCACCTTCGAGTCTCCTCTTCTCCAGGCTGAACAACCCCAGTTCCCGCAATGTCTCCCCATAGGGCTTGTCCTCCAGTCTTTTCACCATCCTTGTTGCCCTTCTCTGGACCCTCTCAAGCAGCTCAACATCCTTCTTAAGGGAGACCAGAACTGCACACAGGACTCAAGATGTGGTCTGATGAGTGCTGAGTACAGGGGAAGGATAACTTCCCTAGTCTGACTGACCACACTGTTCCTAATACAGGCCAGGATGCCATAGGCCCTCTTAGCCACCTAGGCACACTGCTGGCTCATACTAATTTTTCTGTCAATCATAACTCCTAAATCCCTCTCTATTTCATCACTCTCCAGCCACTTGTTCTCCCGTCAATAATGACGCATGGGGTTTTTATGTCCAAAGTGAAGAACCTGGCACTTAGTCTTGATAAATCTCATACTGTTGGAGTCTCTCCATTTCTCTAGTCTGTGAAGGTCCCTCTAAAGTGCCCTCCTACCCTCTGGCAGTTCAACATTTGCCCCCAGCTTGGTATCATCTGCAAACTTGCTGATGATGGACTAAATTCCCTCATCCATATCATCAATAAAGATGTTGAACAGTGCTGGGACTTACAGTGGCCCCTGTGGGACTCCACAGGGCATGAGTGGAGTGCCAGTGGCACCATTCACCAAAACTCTTTGAGCTCATCTATCCAACCATTTCCTAACCCAACATAAAATGCTTCTATCCAGTCCATGCTCTATGAGTTTCTCCTGAAGCTTANCCACAAATCCAGTTGTCCTGCTGGCAATCTGTCTTACTGTTAAAAACAGATGCAAAGAAGGTATTAAGTATTTCTGCCTTTTCCTCATCGCTACTTACTATATTCCCCTTGGCATCCAATTAGGAGTGAAGGTTGTTGCAGACTCTCTTTTTACTGTTGATGTATTTATAGAAACATTACTTATTGTCCTTAACTGAAACGGCTAGGTTGAATTCCATCTAGGCTTTGCCTCTCTAGTTTTTCTCCTGCATGACTTGGCAACTTCCTGAAACACACCCTGACTTTCCTTCCCCTTTTTCCAAAGGCTGTACGTCCTCCTTTCTTCCCCTAGTTCTTTCAGGAGTGTTTGCTCATCCAGGCCGGACTTCTGCCCCTCCGACTCAGCACATTGGGACTGCCTGCTCCTGCGCCTTCATGAGCGCATTCTTGAAGTATGTCCAGCCTTCCTGGACCCCCCTTGCCTCTAAGGGCTTTTTCCCATGGTACCCTCCGAATTATTTTCTTAAACACTCCAAGGTCTGCCCTCTGGAAATTGAGCATGGAGGTTTAGTTAATGCCCTTTCTTGTCACACTGCCGATTGAAAACTCTATGATCTCATGATCACTGCATCCCAGATTTCTTCCAACCACAATATCACTAACCAACCCTTCCTTATTTGTAAACAATAGGTTGAGCTCAGCCTCTCCCCTGGTAGGCTCACTCACCTGCTGCATCAAGAAACAGTCATCAACTATCTCTAGGAACCTTCTGGACTGTCTCCTCTCTGCTGTGTTAAGTTCCCAGCAGATATCAGGCAGATTGAAGTCTCCTGTAAAAACTAGGGCAGCTGATCTTGAGGCTGTCTCTAGTTGCTTAAAGAGCAATAGGTCTGCCTCTTCCTGCTGATCTGGTGGTCTGTAACATACTCAGAGCAGAATTTCAGCTTTTTTTGGAATCTTATGTCTTATCTACTTGATCATCCTTGATGTCAAGTTATATGGTATCTAGGGTAGCTTTAATATTCAGGGCCACCCCAACACCTCTGCGTGCTCTCCTGTCTCTTCTAAAGAGTGAGTAGCCTTCCAATGTGGTACTCCAATTTCGTGTGTCATCCCACCATGTTTCCATGATGGCAACTGTATCGTATCACTCCTGATACACCATTACCTCCAGTTCTTCCTGTTTGTTGCCCAGGCTGTGTGCATTGGTGTACATGCACTTCAACTGTTCTGCTGAATATATTTTTGGCTCATCCTTACCAGTTTCCATGCCCTCTCGAGTATTGCTGGAAATTTCCTCTTAGACCAAAGCCAAAACACAAAGATATGGATTATATATACACAATGGAATCACCATAGGGCAGTGGCTTACCCTGTCTCTGTGGAAACTAGAGCAATGCACCTTTATAAGAAATTCAAAGTTTGTTCAAATTTATGTGCAAATATTCAAGAAGTCAAAGTGAATGTATTTGCAAGCTTAGCATTCCCTAAATGTATGTTGGCCACAAAATTAGATTTCTCATTCAGTGAATACAAATGCCTTCATATGTATACGGTAAAGCGTAATATATCTAATTAATGAGAACAGGTTTTCCCAAGGAAAACTGTTGTGTTATAGGTGACTTTTGGTGATTTTTTTATTATGCTTGATTGAAAAAAAATGTGCCTTATGATGGTAATTTAAATACTAGAACAGCTGTTTTACAGAGGTAAAGAAGTAATTATGGCTGCAAGCAGTTTCCTACAGTTTGCTTTTGTTTTTTTTTTAGTAGAAATTATAGAAAAATACAATGACTGGGGTCATCAAGTGTCTATTCAGTCAAGGCTTCTCCCCTTCTCTCCAAATAAAGGTCATTAATACCAAATTCACTCCTGACAGATGTCTGTCTTCCCTATTTTTTTGTTTTTCAGAAAATAGTATTTTAAATTCCTTCTACTTTAGTGATAGTGTACTCTAGTACTTTCTTGAAAGAATCAGAACTAAATAACAATAAATTTTAAAATCATAGGGTGCTGAAAAAAATATGTGAATGACCATTGACTTTTCAGCTTTATAACTTATTTCTGATTTTATATTCTCCGTAAAAACAGATATAAAAAATCCTGACGGAGCATGATTTCAGCAGATAATGTTGCTGCATTTCAAAGAGATGTGGTTGCCTTTTAATGGATAATCTTGTTATTTTCTTTTACTTATAATGGAGAATATTTCTGAGAAAACTCCCTAAGATTTCACTGGAGTCATGATTTGACTCTTAGGACCTGAGGCAAACAAAATACTTAAATCCTTCTTTTATTGGCCTTTGTCCTGAAGGACAGCTTCCACACAAACATATAATGTATTTCCCACTCCTATACCTAAGCTATTAAATGCTTCGAAATATGTATGATAGTGCATCTGTATTCATAAGGGGATTGATCTAGGGTGCCTTACAGCTTAACTGAACTGGGACTAAGGTTACAAATGAAGATGGAGAGGGGAAAGTACCAAACTCAAGTGCCCTAATGCTCCTTCCTATAGAGATCAGGCCCTCTCCACTACAGAAAGAGACCCCCTACTCATATAGCCTAGATGGAAATGGACACTAAACACGTTGCAATACAAATCAGGAGTAACCAAAATGAATTGGAGATCTCTTTACAAGAATATAAGCTTTAACCTTAAAAAAATTCCTAAAGTTCCATCTTTGTAATAGGTCTTGATGATGCCTTTCTAAACATAAGGATGTTTTTAAGGATTTCTGCTTAACAACCTATCTATATGAATTATTCCCATTGCACAAGACATTTCTTAAACATTCTTGAATCACAGGATTCATCTCCATCTCTTCAGGGAATCATTTTCTCAATCAAAATTGCAGCTGTCAAAAAGGAAAAAAGGAAGAATCACACATTCTAGTCGACTTTTATCTACCACACACGCATATATGTATATTTGTTTTATTTTATTTTTTAATAGGATAGCATGTTTTTTATAGTGTTGACTTTTGTACCAGAAATCTGTGACATATCTCCTCATAAACTGAAATTCCATATTTCTGTTTATAAGCTCAGCTATTATGTAAAGCAAAACCCCCACATCTCTATTAGTCAACTAGAGTGAGATTGCTGCAATTGCTACTCAAAAGAACACAAAACTTTGTGTTTGAAAGGGATATTAAAAATCCTGTATTTCTCTGCAAGAATGGATTGTGCTCAATACACATGAAATGTCAAAAGCAGCAAGTAAGAATGCATCATCAGTTTCTTACCATGAAGCAGAAGAGACCAGGAAATGGGAGCATTTTTATCACTTCCAAATACAGAGGCAGTTTTAAAGAAGGTGTTATTAAACCCTGAAATACTTAAATGTAAAGCTTTTATTCTATGTGTAGCTGTCATCAGCTCTAGTGGTACTTTTTGATGGAAATTTTCTTACTAGTAAATACAAAGGTCTAGTGTTGAAAATAGTCCAAGCAGCCCGAACAAAGAATTTTTTAAGCTTATTACTACAAAGAGACATTTCTCTGAAAGCAAAGTCTTTAAGTAGTTTCTATAGGTTTTATTATATGAATAAAATGTAAACTCTGTTGTCACATACATAAAAATCAATCAACAAATGAAGTTAGTGAGGATTTCTATAGAGAAATGAGATATTTACTTAATAAATGAGGAAGATAGCCCCCATTTCAGATAAATAACTAGTTTACTAGGGGGGGGGGGCAGGGAGGGGGAGTTGTAATTAAAATTATTTCTTGAGTGAGACTCAGAATTTTAGTGACTTGGATGCTTGGTGTTCTGTCAGCAGAGCTCTATGTTTGTCAGTTCCATGTAGCTTAACATTCAGTCCATGAGACATAGGAGTTTTAAAGCTAAGCCTGGAAGATTACGGTACAAATTAATCAGACTTGGTCAATAACTTTTTTCTAATGTGGAACACTAAAAATCATTTTACATAATCTTGCCCTTTTAATTTTAGCGTTGTATTGCCTTTTTCTTTTGCCTGTTTATATATAGTAATAACATTTAACTTGAGTTCTTTTTCCTGTGTCAACCAAGTCATAATACCAGGTTTTCTCCTTGCCATCACCAAATGTGAAAGGTAAAATTGACTTTGTCCAAGACTTTACACAGTCAATGACCAGTGACTTAATGCTGATCTTTATATTCTAGGGCTGTGTTTTCCCCACTGCACCACACTTTTTCTGGATCCAGAGATACACAGGAGAGGGTTTAAGAGCTTTAGAGCCAGTTGATACTTAGTGTTGTGAGCAGAAACTGGAACTGTCAGCTGGAGACAATAGCCCTCTATGTAGGATTCACTCAGACTTCTAAAGTGCTTTAAGTAGACTTTTTGTCCACTGTGCCAGTTGATGCTTCTTTCATCCATTGCCTTCAGTTCCCCTCCATATAGCTAATTTACTTCAGTTTCATCCTTCATTTTTTATTCTTCTTCCTCCTCAGATTAACTTCTCCTTTTCTTCCTGACATGGATTCATGCAAAAATAAACCTATAAATATTTGAATACAGTATTATTGAGATGATTTAGCCATACGCTGAAGTCTCATTGCATGCTCTGTTTTTATGTTATATGCGCTGTTACATTTTTATGTTATATGTGCTTTTGATTGTGAAATTTTCAAGTACAACAAAACCAGTCTTTTACTGGGGATTTGTACAGCATGATTTTACAGACATCCTGTATATCCAATTCTAAATAATTTAGGGATGGAGACATTATCTGCAGATCTTTGATTATTAATCCTTGGAAGGATAGCAATACTTCCAGTTTAAGTGGGCTCCTTATACTATAATGAAAGGATATATTATGAACTGAAGGATTAAATGAAGTGGAGATATCAGCATAATTTTTGTGGCACACAGTAGTGTGTTATCATAAAAATGTGCTTCAAAACAGGAATCACTACCTAAGAATGCTACTGGATGTAGCTAGAAAACTTGAAAAGTAATTGTTGTTATAGACAGAATTTTAATATGCTTTCTCATACCTGCTTGTTGATGAAAACCTTCCTTTAGATGGTTTCAGCTGAATTTCAAATGTTTTTTACAGCCATAATAGCAGTAGAAGATATTTAATTATTGTAACACATATTTATTTATTTTTATATCTGAGTTTCTGCAGACTTAAAACTAACTTGTTAAACCCTCAAACCTCATCTAATTTCAATTCCAGTTTTTCTACCTATTGGCCTATATGCTTCAAAGAGATGGTTCTGCTGATATGCTGGTTATTAATAGAACATTATTTCTAAAACATATAACACATTTTAAACAAATTATGAAACATATTTCTTAAAATTCTTTTATGAGTCAGAAGTTAAGGGATAACCTGAATAATCTCATATGGATGAAATCTATCAAGATTTTTAGCAAATTTAAGTAAACCTCTTGCATTTGCATTCAGATAGACGTATTCCTTCTTATACATTACTGGAATAATAAAGTCATGAACATTGCTTGTGTCTTCAGATAAAATCTCTCACCTGTGATTGACTCAACATTTAATTCAGGGATATGCTCCTACATTAACAGAGTGAGATACAGGTTGTCAATCAGAACCACAAAAGCATATCACTATAGCAATTTGGGAACAGATCCCTTTTTCCTCTAAATCCAGTGGCATCAGTATTATTAAGCTAGCAATGAGTTAAGTCCTTTTCATTTCAGTTGATCATTGCCTTGTATATAAAACCTTCAAAAATGGTATCCATACTTGTCATTATTTTCACAGGTAAAATAAGCTCGTTCTTCAAGATCTGTTTTTAAAATTGCTTATGCAAAATAAATAGGGAAAGAATTTACTGGTGCTTAATATGGAGAAAATATATGTTAATGAATACTTTCACAAACAGACACCATGAATGCTATTTCGTGTGGGGCAGCACACAAAGAAGTGAAATAAGCATCTGCAAAACTCCTACATTTATTCTTCCACTTCTTTCTGAAAACCCATGTATCTCTCAGATGTTCCTCCAGTTATAGTTTGTCTTGTATATGTGACTTCTTTAGCTATTTTGGGGCTATATAAGATGTTGTGTGAATCTGCTAGTGTGATAGAACTGAAAACTGATCAACACTCAGGTAGTCAAAACTCAGGTTTGCAGTGTTTATGTCATACATTGTCCGGGCTGGCCTTCTTTCTGTTTGTTTTCATTTTTATTTTTATTCCTGCAGGCCAGGTGGAGATGAGGAGCAGGATGGAAGAGTGTCTGTCAGAACTAATGGAGCTGTGGCTCAATGGGAAACTTTCAATTGCTTTAAAACTTAAAAGAAGGTCTCAAGAAAGAGGGGCGCAGAATGTTAAATGCAAAGATCATATAAACTCTTACACAGATTTTCAAATACTCCTACTAGTGTTCCCCTCTAGGTAAGTAATTGGAGTTTATTAGAGGGAACCAATTTACTTATTTGTATCAGGAGATAAAGTGGGATCAACAGAGTAAAGTATAATTTATTGAAGGTTAAACTAGCTATCAATTATTTATGAGATTTTTTTTTTCTCCACAGTACTTCTGTGGCATAAAGCACATACTGGGTCTTATTTCCATGTCAAAGCAACTAAGAGATGTATGCTTATGGACATATAGAAAATTTGTAAATAGGCGTCCCAGATTTTCAAACTCCATTCAGTATTTAATCATTAAATTGTCTTTCTCTCTTCCCCACTGATACATTTCTGAAATGTATTTTATCAGTCAATGATCACCTGCTGACTTAACAGTAGAGAGCATATCAGGTGAAAACTATGCATATTTAATTTCACATCAGTAAGTGGCATTACAGGAAAGAATTTGCTTCCGAAAGATAAAGCTTGCTTATATCTCCTACTAATTTAGCAGATGGTTGACATCACTTTGGCTTGCTTTTTCAAATAATTATGTAGCTAGGTATCACTGTATTAATCAAAGAATGAACTGAACTGAAAGAAGATCTAAGGGATCTACACGGACTTACTGCAATAAATCACAGAATATTCCGAGCTGGAAGGGACCCACAAGGATCATCAAGTCCAACTCCCAAGAGAATGCCCACAACCCCAGAGCCATGGGCACCACGCTCTGTCCGTCCAAGCCTCCCATTATCTAGACCATGTCACTGAGTTCCTCATCCAGTCTTTTAAACACCTCAAGGGATGGTGACTCCACCACCTCCCTGGGCAGATCATTCCACTGAGAAATCACTCACTCTGTGAAAAAGCTCTTCCTAACATCTAGTCTAAATCTCCACTTGTTCTGGTGCTGGCAGCCTCAGAGAAGGGATTTACACCCACTCGACTGCAACCTCCCTTCAGGTAGTTGTAATCAGCAATGAAGTCACCTCTGAGTCTCCTCCAGGCTGAACTACCCCAGCTCTCACAGTTGCTCCCCATAGGGTTTGTTCTCCAGTCCTTTCACCATCCTTGTCACCCTTCTCTGGACCCTTGCAAGCAGTTCAACATCTTTCTTAAACTGGGGAGAATCATTGTTATGTGCTCTTTATAAAACCCCATCTGAGTGACGTTGCTAGTGCCAGCAAGTTTTATTACAAGTACTACTTTTATAAAACACCTAATCCACTATCTTCCGTATTAGTTCAAAGAATTAAAGTATAGATGTGTATATTATGCACATTATGCAACTCAGAATATATTTTAAAGGGCAATAATACTAAATTTGAATTCATTTTAACACCAAACAGGCAGAACAATAAGTGTCTCCTTGATTCACATAGCTGAACGGATAACACAAGTGATGCATTGCAGTTTACCAGCCATATAGTTTCTAGATGAATAAAATAATCCCTATAAAAATTCAATCTTCATTTAAAAAAAAAAAAAAAAGAAAAGAGGAAAGAGCTACTCAGTTATATCTTCGTGGGTAAAGGGAGTATAATAAACATTATGATCTTAAATATAAAGGAGGTTTTAGATGGGAAAATCTCTTTAAATACTGCTGAACACTTTAATAACACATATCACCTTTCTAGTAAAAAACACTCACAGCTTCTGTGATGTCCTCCCATTACGTTTGAATTTTTAATTTTATAGGAAAAGCATCTGCTAGACAGTTAATACTCAAGTAATCATGAAACAGAGACATTAATATCTCACTAAATTCCACTGGCCAGGACAGGTGGATTTAAGTATAAACTGCATTATTAGTTTATCCAAATTTCAGAATTGTAGAGTCTATTGGGGATTTTTATGCATCATTCACTGTTAAGACACTGCTGCTGACAATCAGCAATTTTAGTCTTGCTAAATACCCTTATATCTTAAAAATATCCCTTATCTTCTTATCCATCCCTAAATCTTTTCTCTTGGAAAAATTCCATTTCCAGTTCAGTTTCCCAAACCTTACGTTGTAGCATCATGCATTCTATTAGGACATAGATCTCTTTTTGGATGAATAAATCAATGTTATATTTTACTCCATAGGTACCTCAGTGGTTGTTTTGAGGCTATATGCCCAATATTATCCGTAGGAAAGACAGAAGTTCTTTATGTGTGTTAGGATCCATCTACTGCACCATATGTTATGCTGTGGAAATCTAAAATAAATTTATGTACGTTAAATAGAATTTTCAGATAATAGAATAATAATAATAATTGTAGAGCATTTTAACTCCTTTATGTAGGTTTGATATTTGGAGTAACTAACTTCTGCCATTATTGTACATTTATAAGCCTGCTTGTTTAGGCTTGCAAATAACATGTGGTGGCCTGTAAAAATGTGAAGAAATGACAGTGCCCCATTGGTCCTGAAACTTTAGAGATATTAATTTAGAAAACAGCTGATCCTCACTTGGTTGTGTTGACAGTGTTCCATTAAAAAAACTTCAACAGGAACTGGGTGGCATTAACACCCAAACATACTAAACTGTGTTGTTGCAAGCCAACAGTTCTGGAAGGAATACGACTACACTTATCTGAAATATAGTGAATGTCTTTCCTCACGTCAAGTGCAGGTGATACACTTAGCTTACCACTGATATGTGAATCAACATGATTATATTAAACATTATGCTTATACTATTTCTGCCCTCTCTATTAAAACCTAGAGCTTTGTAGGCACTAGGGAGTTTTCTATCTATATGATTCTCCATATCTGTTGGATAAATTGGAGATCCAAATGCAAAATTTAGAGCTCATAAACATTAGATAGATTTGTGAGTGACAATCCCTGGAGGGCTTTCGCTCCATAAACTAATGAGACATACATATAGCGGAGTAGGGAAGGGTATTTTTATCTGTGATATACAAACTAGTTCCAAACTGGTTCAGGTCATTAATGGAAAACTTTATCCACTTTCCTAACATCAGCATTATAAAATTTTGTAAGCTAATTATTATCTTTAAGAATGTATACATTATGAATTGGAACTGTAAGGGAAGAGTGATTTGGCATAATATTTTAAAACTTTGTAGTTGTAACATGAGTAAAATTGTTATAGCTTTCCACTAATTATCATGTAAAGACTTAAGATAGAAAGGGAAACATATCTTCAAGTGCAAGATAGCATGTTACCAATTTGTGGCATATGGCATCCCTGTTAGTGAAGGGAGAGGCACGTCACAAAAGCAATAATGATTTTGCTATATGTCATACCACAAGGTAGCAGTGTTGTGGTACAATCTTGATAATTTTGTGATGCAAGTCACTGAGCATGGGATCAGTTCTGCTTCTATCAAAATCAACAGAAGCTTTGCTATTGACTTCTGAGGACTGTTTCCAATACAACCAGTGAAACCTCATTTTGGTAGTTTTTGTGCAATGTACTGATAAATATCACAATCCCTACTACATAATATTTTATTGAGTCAAATGGACAAATACTGAGAGTTAAAAGGATAGAGAAAGACTTCTAATCAATGCAAAAGAGCATAATTTAATTTTATATTTATTTGTTCTTGCTTTGTTCTAATATCTGTGAAAGTGAAAATTACTACAACAAGAAGTGGAGGAAAAAGTGATTAATAGAGTAATTAAGTTAAATATTTATTTCTTCAGTAGGTATTTGAGAATATTGTTCAGACAAGTAGTTTTCAATATATGCATTTTATTAGGAAATTTTTCTAGTTTTGAAGGCGTATGTAATCAGATATCAAGTATTTTTTAATTCTGAAGATCAAATATTGCAGAAGTCCAATTATTATCTGGTGAAAATTAAACAGTAGTTCTTTTTTTTTAATGGTTTGGGCTGAAAGGGGACCTTGATCATCCAGTTCCAACCTCCCCTGCCATGGTAAGGGACACCTCCTACTAGACCAAGTTGCTCAGAGACCCATCCAACCTGCCCTTGAACACCTCCTCCCCCTCCTTTTTAACTGACCCTGGTGTCCAAAGGGCACTTGCTTACACTTATTCTCACTCCTCTCTCTAACTACTGTTCTGCTGCATTTCCTCCCCCGACTTCTTTAAAGAGAAGTGCTGCTACCATTCCTGATGGGCTCAGCCTTGTCCAGTGACAGATCTGTCTTGAAGCTGTCTGGTGTTAGCTCCACGAGACACTGGGGAAGAGGCTTCTTGGTGAAGCCTCCCCACTACAAAAACCTTGCTATGAAAATTCAATATGGGAGCTTATAAGTGACCTAGCATTAAAAGAAATAGGAAATTATCAGGAAAGGAAGGGGCAGAGTAGAAAAAATGTCAGCCATTTCCAATGACTGAAGCTGTTATCCTGTGTGGGGAAAACCCCCACAAATGTGGTTACACATAGGTTGTGTCATGGTTCCATGTTCCTAGCTGGAGTCCAAGTCCCATAATAATTTTGAATGATCAGAACACCCAGTGTGCAAATATAAAAATCCTATCATGTGGCATATGTGGAATAGGAACAAATGCAGGACCAACAAGAAAAGGTAGTCCTGGCATTGCATAACTATTGTGACTTGACACTGCAGAGTTCCTATTTTTCTGTCTGTTATGGTTTAGGGGGTTTTCTGCTGCTCTGGTAGTGAGGGGGTTAACAGCTCAGTTCTTGCCTGAGCTCTCTCCGTGCTGCCAGGGCCTTCAAGGTTATAGAGATAAAGGCGAGGCATCTCTGCGAATAACATACTTGGGAGAGAAGAAAAAAGGTCAGTAGTAAGATGTAGCGTGCCAGCTCAGAACCTGCGTCGGGAGGCTGAGAGATTTGAAGGCCCCCAGGCCCACGAGAGAAGGGGTAGAGATGTTCTTCCAGGCATCCCGCTGCTGCTTGTGAATTGGACCGACCATAGTGAAAACCTATGGACCAGAGAGAGCGAGAACCAGTACTGCAGAGTCCATCTAGGCCACGACTNAGCCAGGGTCAAACCACGACACTGTCATAATAATTCTTGGTGTAACAACATATAGGTTTGGTGAAAGATAATTGGATCCTCTGTGTTCATAGCTGCAAGATTTTGTTAAAGGGTAGGATGAGTTACAGAGCCACCCTAATAATCTGACAGTGCACACGAATTCAGAGACAGAGGTTTGGGGTACTGGACTTTGGGCATCGGGAGGATGACATGGAGGGAGACCCCCCAGCTAGTGCAGCGACAAGAACAACCTCTTCCACTAAGAGAATCAGAACCTCCAGTCTCAAAGGGAAGAGGAGGATGGTGGTTGTTGGCGACTCCCTTCTGAATGGAACAGAAGGGTCCATCTGTCGACCG
>WEKX01003533.1:214129-291177 GCA_013390025.1 Pitta sordida | reverse complement strand
ACAGAACAGATTTAGGATATTTCCATTTCTTCTATGTTTATGAGAGGAAATGATAATTTTGCCTTGCATCAAATTTGCAGATGCTCTCTGGAACATTGTTCTTGATGAATTCGTAATGACAATGTCTCATTTTTCAAACTTACATTTTCTTGTAAGAAGTAATGTCATATTGGGCTGTGTAAAGTAATCTGTCTGGGCAGGAAAAGTAAAAATTATACCAAGAGGAAAAAGGGAATAAGGATGTTTACGAGGGAATCCACTTATGAAAAAGGAGCAGGACTTGTAGGTTTTCTCATTCTCATTTCAAGGTTCTAGTCTATGAAATTTTGTTGTTTCTTGTGGATCAAATGTCAGTCGTCATCTTCTCATAAAGAAGTCATAATATAAAGATTAAACCTTAGCCTATTTTTAGAATTACTGGGTTAAGAAAAACAGCCATAATGGAAAAACAGTAGTGAAAAAAAAAAATCAGACTTTTGAAACACATCAGGCTCTTCTTTCATTATACATTTTAAAGCTCTTGTTAGGGAAATGCGTCCCAGGAAAAGTTCAAAAGTCAATAGGTCCAGGATTTTATGAATTAACTTTGGGCATAAATTTTTAGCTTTAGAAACGAAATGCCAGCATGATTTAAACAACATACTCACCCATAATCCACTGTGTTAACAGCACAAGCAGAATTAAAATAATATCTCAAAACTGGGTCTAAACTAGCAACCATTTAATTTCCTCACACCTCTGTTGATTGCTGTCCTACTGGTTTACATTACCAATATGTGAAATACTCCTATCTCATGGCAGTCACCCTAACTGAGAAAGCAGAAGCATAGGGGAGACATTGGCTCAGGAAAATGTAGACAGACAAGTATGAACTTTCAATCATTCTGGATGCTGGTTATGAATGTTTTTCCTTTTCTGACTTGTTATGGTTGGAA
Source organism: Pitta sordida (assembly GCA_013390025.1). Classification (NCBI taxonomy): domain Eukaryota; kingdom Metazoa; phylum Chordata; class Aves; order Passeriformes; family Pittidae; genus Pitta; species Pitta sordida. The sequence continues at coordinate 290,242 of WEKX01003533.1, read as the reverse complement.
AATCATTACAGCAAGTAGCTGTAGATGCCATCCAGTGGATATTACATGACTGGTGGTCTTCTCTTCTAATTCCTTCATTAGAGTTTCAGCCAATCTGTGTTATCATTTCTGATCAGTTTCATAGCTTTTGTCTGCAAAAGATGGACTTCAGTGTTCATCCATTACAGCTTCCCTGCAATGTGATGGTGATACGTCAAATCAAAATACAGTGCAAGATTCCATCCAATTTTCCTGACACTCTATAGTAAGCATTTTTACTCTCATAGTTTACTATTTCTAAAAAGTGCTGAAGTGAAAGACCTGACTGAAGCCTCCAACCAGACAACAAAAAGAAGATGATTAGCTGCAACACAGCTACATCTGACCTGTCTATAGTAAACTTCTAGGGATGACAGGGAATTCAGTTTCCACGACCATTTAATTTTCATGTTTTCTGTTAGAACAGACAAGAAGGATGCTAATTTTGGACTTTCTAGCCTTATTTTAAGCTTGATCTGGGAAGTCTCATGACCTTAAGCTTATTGAATGAACCTGACAATGAGTGACACAGAAAGCCTTAGAGTAGAATTGCAGCACAATTAGGTCAAATGAGACTGCAGGCTTGTTATGAGAAAAAAAATAATACTTCTTATTTTGTGTACTAACATCCTTCATTTGACCAGGACCATGCATGCATTTGTAGATGGTTTGGCAAGGCTAGAAAAGGTCTATAAAGCCTGGATGTTTGCATTGACACTTCTTTTTCTTAGGTCCTCCAGAGCATTCCTCTTCAAATTGCTTTAATCCTTCTACATACTACTTCTTTTCATGACTGGTCATTCGACTAGAGTTACAAATATTGAAAAAAAAAAGGTCTCCAAAGGATCGTATCTTTCTTGTTCTAGTAGTTTTTTTCAATCTCCTTGGATCACAGTGGCAAGGCATAAAGTGAAGGCAGTGGTAAGAGGGAAAGAAACTCTTCTCTGATCAGAGATGCCCTTTTAGCCATATAGTTTCAGTGGGGAGAGAGTATAGAAGAGACTGACAAATGATTGCAGAACCAATAACAGGCAGCTGGTTTGTCATCATAAGGAGCTGCACAATGGAAGGAAGTTATATCCTTATTTGATATCAGATTGAGATCTGTGAAAAAGGGTGTCTACTTTGTCATTATGCATGTATCCACTTTCCCTCTAGGAAATTGGCAGCAGTTACTAAGAGTGAGAATTACGTGACCTGAAGGACACAAAATACTGTGTGATGGCTGTATTTACTTTTTTTCTAGTCTGATTTCACTGATTTGCCAAATTAGGTTATTTGTGCAATGGAGAGTAAGACATTAATAAACATATTTTTTTTCTTGCAAGACACGATAAATTAGAAGGAACACCTGGAAGACCCTGGAGCTAACAGGGACACACAAATTTTCCATGCAAAGAGAGGTAGCGGTAAACTGGAAGCTAAGGGAACAGCTCTCACATGAGGACAGCAGCTCTGATACTCAAGAAAATGGCATTTAAAATACAAGATAATTTTCTTTGTGAATGGGACATCCCCTGAACTTCAATCCAAGTCTAATGGTATTTCACATGAGACTAAAGCTGATGCTTTTTCATTAATCTTGAAAATGAACCTTTTCCCAGTGCTCTCTTATGTTGGTGGATATAGGTAAAGCTAAAAGCACTAAATTGACATCAGGGCATTCATATGGCATTGGCTGGAGATGGAATGAAAATAAATTTTTTTTCCCCTTTTAATTCACATGTTTTAGTTTTGTAATATTTATTTTCTGGAGGTTATTTCAGTTACAAAAGGTCATCAGGAAAAAGAGACTACTCAGGCGACCTGAGGACAAAAAATTGACTTCTGAGAAGTGTCAGCTGACAATCATAAAAAAGTTTGCATCAAAGAAATATTTGATTTTAGTATTTAGAATATTTTCTCATAACAATCCATCTGAGTGTCTAAATTTTCTAACTAAAGTTTTGATTAAAAAGAAATCACCCTAAAAGTCCTTTTTTCCTAAAAGCAGCATCACTGTCAAGTTATTTTCATTTTCCTTTTCACAATTCTTTCCATAGTTAAACTACAGTGATTCTTTAATTTTTACCGTTATGTTTTTCTGTATCATCAATGCTTTTCAATCACATGTCTCCCCTAGAACTGACAGTAGAGGTTAGTGAAATATTCTTCTCCTGCAGGATAATTCTTCGTTTTGTAAGTTGTCATATCTTATACAAAGTCTATTCTTACATTTCTAGACTTTCTGATTACTTTCTCTGTTTTATAAATAGATTAAAATGCTCATGCCAAGTCTGCACAATACATTTCAAAAGGCTCAATCCATATCTATTAGAATAAACAGAAGTTAAATTGTATTTAAACTCCTAAAAGGAAAAAAATGTCTAATAAGCATGATAATTTTCTCTGGAGAATTGGAACTATGACAATTGTAAAAATCACTGAAGTGAGAGACAAAATATATCCAGAAAAAGCATCCTGAGGAATCTGAAACAAGCTGTTTGGAAAATTACATGTAAAAGGATTTAGTTGGCCAAAGATGTCTGTCTGCTTCCTGGGGATTATTGACTACGAGTCCCCAGTGTCTCCCAGTGACATGATTGCCACTTTTCTGTTTAGTTAATTGAAGAGTTGAGTAACTCACGGTAAAGAAAGGCAAACAGAAAGAGCAATTGTCTTGTGGTTGTTTTGTGGCGATCTTGAAGGGCCATACTCTTCGAATGACTTAACACCTTGTCCCCAGAGTAAAGAAGAATAAAAATAAAGATCTGCAAGTATTGTTCCAGCTGAGTAAAATTAGAAGCTGTTTTTAACAGCCCTTGCTCTGCCATGCTATTGTTAGAACTTGTTCATTCGCTGAAGTGTGCTGCATGACGCTACAGTATGTGCTCCCTCCTCAGAGTAAGAGCTCCTTTCTGACTGCTTTCTGGAGCCAAGAATGTGCCATATAAAATGAAGCAGCTATTAAAATGTGCATGAAAAAACAATTTGCTTTGTGCCTAGTTATTCCTTCAAGGGTGATCGTTATCAATGTATTTAATCTGAGTCTCTATGTCTAATCAAGCACTAGAACACAAAATGGTTGTAAGCATAATAAAACCATGGCAGTATGAAAGCCAGTGGAGACAATTCAGTGATTTGCTTAAAAGTGTGTGGGGATTGAAAAAGAGGAGGAGAGGGAGGGAGAAGAGGAGCAGAGAAAAAAAACCCAGTGAGACAGAGGCTTACCCTGTAATTCATTCAGTTTGAGTGTGGCTTTTGCACAATTTATATTAGCTGGTTTGGTCATCAACACAAAGGTTTTACAAAGAGGAATGATTTTTGTACAAAATTTGCATGAGCTATAGCATGGACACTGTATTGATAGCAAACAGGACCCCAAAACAAGAGCAAAACAAAGACCTTACATCCTAGACTGTTGGTGGAACAGATTCCTTCTGCCTATTTTTATTGAAACCACTATTTGTATATCTTAATAAACTAGTCATAGTTGAACGACCCCAAAAGCAGAAATTTCATCCCAATATGCTTACTCTTCTGGACCTTGCTTCAACAGTTGCTAGCATATTTTTGTCATCATCAGACATGATTTTTTTGTTAATAGCAGTACTGCATATGCTTGGTTTCCCGCTTCCTTAAAAAATAGTACATACTGTACCATGTGTTAGTAACCCACAAAATGTAAGGGAAAGAGTTAGGAAGGTAAAAGAGAACATGCACTCCTGGAAACACAGACAAAAATTCCAGCTATGAAAAAAATGCACACCCTTACAGGAATTTATTCTCATTTCAGCATGAGTGGGATTTTCATATCAGTAATTCTATATTGCTGAACGCACTGAGTGAAATCTGTGGATTCAAGTAGGCCTCTAGAAGCTTGAGACAAGAAAGAACAAATATTTGGTGGGCTCCTTGGAAGATAAACTTCACTGTGACATCTGAAAGTAGAGGGAAAACATCCAAACAACACCAACACATCTTTTCTCTGATCCTTTCCCTTTCTGTGAACACTCCAAGTGTGGCAGAAGGAGGAACTACCAGAACCACAAGATACCTGCAAATTCCACAGAAACTCAAAACTGCAGAATTCTAAGATGTATTTGGATCTACTAACATGCTTAAATGGACTTAAATATCCATTCTAGAATCTGGCTTCAAGACCACAATCAGTTTTGCTGAAAATAAATTACTGAATCCCTGTGCAGAAGTGGGAGAGATGGGGCACCGACAAAATTATATTCGTCTGCAATGTAGCCTGAATATAATTTTGACTTCAAAGATTGCACAAGATCGAGGATCTGGAAGCCCTGGTAGATGGCCTGAATCACTCTTTGCTTTCCAACACCCAGGTGCAGGAGCATGCTGAAGGGTACACTGTGTCCTGGTGTTGCCTCAGAACTCAAGCCAGGCCTTGATCCTCTGGACTGTTGAAAAGTTTGTAGAGAAGATCCAGGTAGACAGTCATTCAGTTATTCTCACATAGCTCATTGCTTCACATAGTTCTCACCAAAGGACTGGGATCTAATCATGTGTGTTTCTTACGTGAATAATATACCTCCTTCTGCCCTGTAAAATCCTTTATTTTACTTTGAACTTTCATTATATCAGATTTTTTTCTCAAGTGATAATTAAAACAGTAAGTACCTTTGTCTGGATTTAACTTTAGTAGAATTCCTTTCAGAGACATACAAATTACATTCCCCTTTTCTAAAAATAGCATCGGTGGAGAGAGACCTGATATAGTCTCTGTCTAGTGTTATAAGGTCTATACAACAAGCTTTGATTTCCTCTACATAGAAAAATAACCTGGAAAAATTCAAAGGAAATGCAGCCGTTGACTGGAGGAATTTCTAAGGCTTTTGCCTCTCACTTACTGAAATGTGTTAGTCCTTGGACATGGTTCCTTCTTTGAATGTGGTAATACTTAGAGCCTTGTGTTGCCTTTGATCATATATTTTAATCATAGGAATTAGAGATGGAACAGACATATTCATTCATCTAGTCCATTTCCTGCTGCTGCAGGATTGGTCTGCAGTTTATTTTTGAGGACTTTCTAGTGCTCACTTTTCTCCCTGAAATCAATGGGAGTTCCTCACCCAGATCAAGGGCTGTGAATGGCTCATGACTTGTGAAGCTCACATTGAACTGCATTTTGCACAATGTCGAGTGATACAAGTGGTGGAAATAGTATTCTCATACAGTTCAAAGCAAAGCATCTGCTGGAGGAGTAGGCATGGTTCAGTTGTGTAGGTATTAGATGAATGGAAAGGAAAGGATATCACTAGTATTTTTCTGTGCATTCAGCTTTATAAACCCAAATGTCTTCCTGTGTGTATCATCTGTCTTGTCTGTGCAGTTTTCAGTCAGCTCTTCATTCTTCCTTGATTCTTTTCTCTACACAGAGCTGGTCAAGTTTTTTCTCACTGTGTATTAAAAACAGGAGACTAGTGTTTTGGTAAGTGAAAAAAAGTGTCAATTTTTAACTAAACAGACTGGTTGTGGTGTATTCCTGATATGTTAGCATTTACAACTCTTACAGTGAATTTTTCAGTTTTGGTCTTTGAAGAAATTGCTAATAATTTGCCTATCATATATACTATGGAAATCAAGAAAGAAGTTTTGCCTTAAGGTTTCTGGTAAAACAATATTGTCTAAGACAATGATCATGCAGTAGGGGCTGTTTACACCTTTTTTTATTACCAAATTTGTTATAATCCCTGAATATTTCCTCCACCCAACATTCTCTGCATTAATTGTTGTTTCACCTCAGAAGGTTCTGATGATTTGCAATATTCCCCTGGCTTCCATGATACAGTCTATCTGGCATTTCCTTTTTAGTACAGTACTCTTCAAAGTAATTAAAATATAAGCCACAACATGAAAAAGCCTGAATTCAGCTGTCAGGCATGTCTGCATATCATGGCACTGGTCCGACAGTAAGCTTCTTAAACGACGCCCTGCCACAGAGTTTCACAAAATGGAAGATTGCCAAAAAGTTTTTAATTCATATAATTTAAACTTGGTGGCATGAATGACTAACTGTGATATGCAGAAAACTGTCGAAAGAAGTCCAAACACTTGCTGAACTACAAAATCAAATGTGAGTTTTCAGCCTCCTCTGTGGTTTGTAGTTAGCACTCATCCCCATGTAACAAAACATACCTGCTGCTTATTTAATATTTAATTAGAAATGAAGCCCTTGCCCTCATCCACAGCAGTGGGAATACTGCATTTCCTCTAGCAGCAGAAGAAAAAACCAGTACATAGTAGCAAACATGGAACTGTCCTTGCCCTAAATATATTTTAAGTGGGCATCTAATGAGCAGGACCAAAGGAATTCTATGGAGGAGGAAGTCTTAAAATAGTATGGTTGTGAGCCGAGCTGTGCAAGGTATTTGGCTGGCTCTCAACCCACAGAAGGCAAAGTGTCACACAACAGCCTTGTGCTGCTGGGCGCAGGTCATTGTTAGTCCCCGCAGGAAAGGGATTAACTAGACAATTGCCTTTCTGCAGAGCAGAAACAAACTTCCCCATTAATTGCTACCAGCCTCTTCCTGTTCCAGTAAGTTACTCTGGCTTCTTTCACTGCAAAGCCTTTCCTATCAGAGTGGAGAGTATCTATGGGTACAAGAGGGGCTTCCCAATTAACTCTTTCTGCATTTGCTCTTCTGCATTGCAGCTTGATGTGACAAAACTGGCCTTTGAGAAATAACAAAAGTATCTTAAGATTTACCAAAGAAAATCAGTCATTACTATTTTGCACAGTACGTAAGTACAGAATAAACCTCTGTTCAGGTCCAGTGAAAAGAAAAACCTATGTTTTATCATGCTTTTTCAAAAGAAAATAATAATTTGTCTGGTATTTGGGTTATATTTTTCCACTTTAGCTTGAATTGCAATTGCATGAATTGCCATCTTGGAGCAGATCAATAAACTAGTTGAAATGTATTATCCTCATTCCCTCCAGATACAGTCCAGACTAGATGCCTCTCAGGACAGTGAGGTTGCATGGCCTACAGAAATGCATATTTTCTACCTCTTAGCTCGTTGATTACTTACAGACAGAAGTCTGTGCTTTATGTAGGTGCCAAGGAACAAGAGTCTAGTAGTTCAGGTTAATACTACATTATTGCTGCTGAGGAGCTGGCATCTTGCTCCTGCGCTTAAAAAGAAATGAAAATACTGCCCTTTTATCTCCATCTGAGGTTTAGAGAGGGGCATGGTACAGTCAGATCTTTTTTCATTTTTTGGTTTTATTTTGCATTTTATTTTGGTGTGGCTGAATATGTCAGAAAACAATAATATAAGTGACATCTTTTCTCTTGCTATCACTTCTATTAAACTTCTAGTGACTCATAGTGGTACGTGAATTATTTAAATATTTACCTTTTCTGTCTACTCTCCTGCCTCCTTCATATACACTTAGCGCTAATTTTTTTCAAATATTAAGATTTCTTCTTGTTTAGATGTATAAAAATATCAAATTTCACTACCACCCTGCTATTAAAATTTGCCCCTTTGTGCATCCAGAGATTTCCTGTATTTTGGATTCTCACTGTCATTCAGAGCAGGTTTCTGCAGACATTGTTGCTTGTCTCTCTTGCAATGCTACACTTCTTGAACCTCTCCTGTCCTCCCTTCACAGATTCTTTCAGCCTTTTTCATTCTTTGGTCTTTTTCACTAGTGCTTATGCTGCTTTACTAATATTTATTTCCCTTCCTCAGTCTACCTCACTCCTTACTTTCATATTGCTCCATATGTCATCTGTGCTCATTCATAGCCCAGGGGAATGTGTCTTCTTATTCCCAAGAGTTTAAATGTTGTGATTACAATTACACATTCAGGGAAACTCTCCTCTATTATGAGTTGAGCACCTTTCTTCCCTTCTCTAAGAAACATGTGAGCCACTCAGGTTCCCAATGTGCAGTTTTCTTCCTACTGAGAAGGACAACAAAAACCACTAACCCCCCCGAGAAGCTCTTTAGAAAGTTCCTCACTGAAACTCACTGTACACCACATCCAGGCTCTGCAAATTGAGCTTTTTACTCAAAATGCTATTATTAGGTTCAGTAAAGAATACAAAACCTTAATAGTTTCCCAAAAGTGTTTGCATGTGGTGCCTGAAATGTGTACACTGAACCTGACACTTCAGAGTAGAAAAAAAATCCCATTTTGGGCACATGATCAACTATACAGTGCTGAAAACATTAAGATATACGTATTTCTTGTTACACTAATACTGATTGTTATTTTTAAGTTCTCACTGGTAGTACCGTATATCCCATTTTTAAACCAGTTAACTTGAAAGTATATGCTAAGCACCGTTTAGGAAATGGACCAGTGACTTAAGAGACAATTAATGAGTTGAGTTTCTGTATCATAATAGCTTTGTCAGTTTTGAGAACATTATTAGTGGATGATAGACCCATGCACAATTTGGAAACTGTTTTTATTAGCATTATAACTACTTTACAGGAGTATATATAAAATAATTAAAGAGCCTAAATATTTCTTTGAGTGATATTCTTTCACAAAAGAATATGTTGTTTCCAGGACTCCTCCTAAGCAATGATACTGTTCTTAACTAAAGTAGATCTTTGGCTGCTATGATTTCTCCCCAAGCCATGGATTCAGTGATTCTATGGTTTTAAACATTATATTTATAAAGAACATGAACATAGCATTGCAATTTCTCATAGGAACTTCAGCACCAGGCTCAGCTACAAATCTTTTCAATCTTTGGTCGAAGTTCAAGAATGGGATGATACTGGAGATGTGTCAAGGGGCAGCCAGTGACACCAAGCAGAGACTACTTCTTGCCTGTANCCAACTCAGAATAATCTGTGAACTATTGGTATCATTTGTATTACGATGGGCAAAACTCTGTGATATCCTTTTGTTTATTGAATAGTTTATCCCACTGTTGAAGTCGACACAGATGTATTTGCATATGTATAGAGCCATATGCATATATGTGTGTGTATGTTTATAAATATATTTCTGTTGCTACTGGAGCAGTAGAAACATGAAATAGCATGTACTCTTGAAATGTTTCTTGGAAAATATCTTTGGATGAGCAGTTGGGAAGAGACAAACACCTTGTATAGTTGAAGAAGGGAAGAAAAAAGAGTACCTGGAGAAAGTGAATGAAGTAGGCATTTTTCCCCAGAGTACTGGCTGTCATCAGTGGGACTATGGGACAGAGAAATACTGTATTTAAGTGGGTTTTCAGGAAAAAAACTAGTCTTTAGACACATATGCAATTGTTTTGTTTTTTTCCCTTGGATCTCAAGAAATCCCTGTGGTCAGGTCTCTGTAACCTTTAACTCAACCATGGCCACCAAATGAATGCTTTCCACTGAAGGAAAGTCTGGAGCAGAAACCAATTGCCTGGACCTTCCTTCTGAGTTCTCACAAGAGAGAACTGGCCTGTCTGTAAGCAAGGAAAAGGCCATAGCACTTATAAGCGAATTTTTGTTAAAGCGTTTGTTTCACCAGGTCATGAGCCTTTTCTGCAAAGACTGACTCTAATTAGCTCGTATTAGAAAAAATATCACATGGATAACAAAACAATAGAAAGTAAAATGTGACAAAGTTTCTAATTTTTGTACAGAAGCATTTAAAGCCTGGTTTTCATTTGCAGCTCAATTAACATATCAGGAGATGGGCCAAAGAGGCACCCATTAAAATGAGGACAACAAAAACCACTAAGTAAATCACACACACACACACACACAGAATTTTTGAAGACACAGGTAGGAAAAAAAACCCGTAAAAAAATCAATGTTAAAAAGCTTCCTTGAAAGGGAATTGATTATTTGGCTTCTTAAATTAACTGCTAAAATGAAGTCAGGAAGGGTTTTGCTTTTTATTATTGTTATGGATCAGACTAAGGAAAAGCTGTGGGGGTAAGCTCCTCATTTTCCTTTTGCTTTCCTTTGCACTGTGGGTATGGTATGGTGGCTCCCAAGAGCTTTCTCTACCAAATTCAGCACTCTCGCAGGTGCCCTAGGCAGCACGGAACATTCGAGAACTTGTTTTTCATCTTTACAATGGGTTTTAAGTTGTTAGAGGGCCATGGAGTTATTTCATGTCCTGCAGAGTAAGAGGAATGGGATGTAGGATCAGCGCTCTGTGTAGTTTTTTTAAGGAAACACCTTGGACTACAAGGGCAGAATTGTGTCCCTTGTGACTCTAATGAGTATTGCATTACCATTGCCAACAAAGGGTTATCAGAAAGAAGGTCTATTTGCACTGGGTTGAAATGAAAGTAAGACGTCTTTACTGAAGGGAGCTGTTCCAGCATTAATTTATGTAACAAACTGATTCCTTGTTTTGTGAAACTTTGAAGCATGTCACAATCTCCTGATGACCTAAGACATGAGTCTCAAAATTAAATAATGGACTTTTGTTCTAGTCAAGTCTTACAGAGAACAGTGAATGAGCAGCAGGCCAACATGATGTGTCTTGTTGCACTTCTGAGAGAACTTAGAAAACCCCAGAACAGAAATGTGCCACATGTTACCTCTGATGTTGTAGGGCTGAGTGGGGGACTAGGAGGCAAGGAGCCAGCAGAAAGAGTGTGTGGGCACCAGCCACTCACTGCCCAGCTCTGTTGCTCTCTTGAGAGCTGGAAGGGAGAAATTATATTCTGAATCTGCCTTTTGCCCCACACATATGGCATCAGGCAATCACTAACTTGAGAGAAGATGTTGTCAGCTTCCACTTACATCTCTTCTTTGGAAGAAGGCTGCTAAGAAAAGCGCTCTCCTGGAGTCTCTGAGCTCCACTGGATGGCATGAGACTCAGAAGACACCTGGTACTTATTGCTGATCATCATTTGTACAACCATAGTGACCTATTATCTCTGAGTATCTCGTGCTTTTTGATGCTGAACGTGATTGCAGTGTGTTACACCTTGGGGAATATTACAAGTATTAAATAGAATGAAAATATTCTTTTCTTTTTCTTTTCTTTTCTTTTCTTTTTTTTTAATGCTATCTCAGTTTAAACTAACTCACTCTAGACTACTTCTCTAGAAATTACTCCATGTAGGCTACACATATTACTACTTAACCTGATGCCTAGCCATTGGATATTGGGACAAGATGACCACTTTTGCAGTGGTTCTGAGTGTTACAGAGCCTATAATGGGCACGGTATCAGTCCAGTTTGTGCCTACGTACTGAATTTAAGTACTTGACATCAGAAGTTTAGCTCTAAGTACACTCCAGTATTATGCTCAAGCCTAACTATAGTTGATTGCTCCTTTATACACGTCTGTGTAAGGAAAAAAAGCTTTGGGATCTTTTAAGATATATTTTAAAATATCTAGAGGAATTAAAAATTGTAATAAACCAACCATATTATATATATGTTAGTATTTTGACACAACTGGTCTTGTAAAAAAACAATAAAAGGATTTGATAGAGTAATTTGAAATTATTATTCCTGTATGCAAAAAAGGGCTGTATTTGCTGAGATGCACTGATTTTTAAAATATTTTTCCCCCTAGATAATAGTAAAAATCTGCCTAGTATTTTCTCACAGTACAGTTTTCCTAAAATTCATCCTTCATTATTTTACCCTCAGAAGTCAGATCATTTAAAGCCTATGTGAAGGGCTAGATTATGACTTATAATAACTGAAAGACAATTCGTTATTTCCAGATTCTAGCCTGAATCTACATCCTCTTTATATGTGTAGAACGGAGCTAGTGCGTAGAAATTAGAAGTTTCCTAAGTGAATGGGATTTTACAGTGAATATACCAATTTGGGTTATTGAAATTCTTCAGCTTGGAACACTTATGATTCCAATTGTAGTAAAGAATGCTAACAATAAATAGCAGCAACAGACACAGCAATATGCAAATTACTATTCAATACTGCAAAGGTAGTAAGCTTTGAGGCACTGTGCCAAAACATCAAGGAAGAGTGGGTTTTCTGATTGTGAATTATTGCACTGTAATTCACGCTCTGATATAGAATACAGAACTTGTAAGATCATCAGGTGAATGAGCTTTAAATATTGCCAAAGCAAATACTAGGTTGATAATGTAGTATGGTAGATTGGGATTCCTCCTCCCTTTGAATTTACAGCAAAACATAGGACAAATGAGCTTTACCAACAGTATAGCATGATCCTCTGGTATTTAGACTTGCACGTTTTAACAGGGGATGAATTTAGGTGAACATTGCTGGAGGAGAGAAACTTTGGGAGTTGAAGATACATTCAATAATTTAACATTGTTAACACACAAATTCTATAGTTTTCCAGCATTACATGTAAAGAAAAAGGGTTGAGAGTAGACAGCTCTCACAGAAACTTTTAAATTTAGTCAAATGTAATCTGACCTATCCTTAAAATTTTCCTTTTGGATTTTGGCTCAAAAGTTTTGAAGCTTTCTTGACGCCTGAGTTTTGTGACTTTTATGAACAGAAACATAAGCAAGTGGTACCAAACCCATGAGTGGAGTCAAATCTTTTTTTTACTCTGATGAAGCAGATTCAAGCTATTTTCCTGTGTGCTTTAAGCTGAAAGGGAACAAGTCAGTAATGGTGGTCAGTAATGGAAAAACCTTCACTTAGTATATGAATCACAATATTCTGAGTTGAAAGGGACCCACAAGGATCAGCACATTGTCTGTTTAGACTGTATATTTTATCTGTGTTTGAACATAAATGCCTATATCCTTAAAGGTGTTTATGAACCTAATTTCTTGACAGGAACATAATTTCTCATAAATTAGGCACTGGTATTTCAGGACTTATGGTGTTCACGGTGCTAAAAAGTGCTGAACCAGTAGCAAAATACAGCTCTGTCATAGCATTTTGCTCCTCTTGTTACAGCTCTGGAACATTTTAACTGTTTTCTTTCTATTGTGGGGATAATTTTTGTGGTAGGTTAAAGAAGAACTTTGAAAGCATGGTTTTTAGAGAGGTGGGGATTTATAAAGGTCATTTTTGACTGAAAAGATCCTTGTCTTCTAGCTGATCATGCTGATAAGTTTTTGTCCACATTTCTTTATAGCAATTTTTTTTTTCATGGAAGCATTCTGCAAGGGATCTCTCTCTCTCTCTCTCCTCCCAATGCAACTGCCAGCAAATAAACTATTCTGTTTGAAAGGCAATATATAGGATCACTGATAAACACTGATGTTTCTTAGGTGTCATATGTCCCTGCCGAACTTGATGGCTTGGAGCGGAGTTTTGCATGCTCACAGAAAGGGGATGTCTCAGAGCTGACGTGCCTCTGCTTAGTTGAATTTAAACTTCCACATGTGGAGAATAAATGGGCAAATGAAGGAACATTTTTTATTGTCTCATTCACCTTCCAGTTATCTTCTTGCAGAGTTTAGGAGACTGGCAGAAGCATTCCTCTTCCCCTCCTTTTCAGAGGGCTTGAGTTTGCCAGAAAAAACAGAATTTGACATTTTACCAATGTAACTAAGGGAGAAAATGTCAAAATTAAAACAAGACAAGGTTCACTCAAAGGCTACATTGATACTCGAGGGCAAAAAAAGAGATATTCACCAGAAACTTGAAGGACATAAAACAATAAGTCTGAGGTCCTTAACAAAGGCTTCTGGCACTCACAGACTGTAAGTAGTAAAGATTAATAAATATGATTAATTAAATTGAACCAGATTTTGCTGTAGGACACTGAAGTGTTCCAACACTTTCCACTGTTCCCTTGTCCCCTACAAACTTTAATTGTAGAAACTAAACCAGTTGCATTACTTCATTAGCTAGAATACGGACACAGTTAATTATCTACTAATTAAGGTAGTTTTAGTGAAGCCTGGGGAGACTGGATGCTTAGACCTCATAGTCCAACTGTTAGTGAGAAGAAAGTGATAACAAAATTGTAGGAGTGATTTAAATCAATTAATCGTAATTTTCTTGTGAAAGTCTTGCCTATACAGACTTTTTCCTCACACTTCTGAGAGAAGATCTGTTTTCATATCACAAAGAGACATTTTTTGTTGTTATACTTGGTATTATTGCTCATAAAAGGAATAAAAGTGGTATGCCTACATCTTATGGGTTTAAAGCATAGTTTAAAACACCATTGTATACTATCTCCATTCCTTTTTTTCCCTCACTGGTAAGGAATGGATAACTGATCAAGCAAAGAAGACACTGTTTTACTCACGTTGCTGATACTAATAATATATGATATTATTATGCATAATATATAATACTAATAAAAAAATGATGCCCTGGAGGAGCAGAGGAGGAAGAGATACAGTGTCTGTCTTTTAAATAGCGAGAGAATGAAGACTTGAAAAATTAAGTCCTGCTGGCCTCATATCAATACTGGGAAAGATACTAAACCAATTTACTAAGCAGTCAATTTATAATTACTTAGGGATGATAAGAAAGAGACAATATGGATTTATCAGGAAAAAGAATGTCAAATCATTCTAATTACTTTCTTTGACAAGGTAACTCTCCTAGTGGATAAAAGGATGAAGTAGATACAATATATATTAATCTTGTATTTCGACCCATCCTCATACAGCTTTCTCACAAGCAACGTACAGGAGAATAACCTAAATGAAGTTACTACAAAGTCTCTCAAAGTAATGTTTTGGAACAGGTGTGAGTAGCTCACTATTAAAATGGATAGTAAGTAAATCCATTCTGGTCAGTGTTTTGGATGACTGTATAGACTGTCATTAAAAAATCTTGAATGTCTTGAGAAAGAGAGAGACTGTAGGTGATTTCTAAGTCATAACTGATATTAAAAGTTATTGTGGAAAATTGGAAGAATGATCTGAAACCACTGAAATTAGGTTCAATAAAGTTTAGTGTGAAGCACAGTTTCCAGAGAGGGACAATAACATACAAACACAGAGCAAGGAGGAACTGGCCAGAAAGACAGGCAGCAGAGCCGCAGAGTAGTGAAGGCTGATAATGGAGTACAGACAAAGTATGACACAAGAACATAATGTCTTTTTTGAACAGTGACATCATTCTATTCTATTCTACTTATATCAAATTAAAAGAAATGCCGTGGGTTAGACAGAGGTAGTTCTATCCTACCTGCCATTTTCAGTTCTCAGCTAGGGATCTCGACCCAGCCTTGGGCACCACTTTTTCAGAGAGTTGCAGACAAATTGGCGAGTGTCCAGAAGAGAGCAACAGGAATGATAAGCGGTTTAGAAAACATGACCTGTGAGGAAAGATTGAAGGAATTGGGTTTGTTTAGTCTACAACAGAAGAGCCTGAGAGGGACATGATAACAGTCTTCAAGTATGTAGAAGGTTGTTGTAAAGTAGACAGTGATCAATTATACTCCAGTACACTGACAGAGCACAGAAAAAATGATTGTTTTAATTTGAAATGAAGAAGGTTTAGGCTAAATATCAGGAAAATACCACAAAAATAAAAATCTTTTTACCACACTGAGGATAACTAAGCACTTGGACAAGGTATCTAGGAAGTTTTAAGTGTTTTTAAAGAATTCATGAATAAAATAAATAAGGGCCAGAGAAAATGCAAGTATTTTCAAAACACAGAGATGAACTAGGTAAAATACTGGGGTTCCTTTTGTACCTTATATTCTCTGATTGGTATGAAATAATCTGCTCTGCAAAAGATTTACCTGACCCTGAACTGCAGCAATGTATGAATGAATGGGTTTCCTAGTTTATGCTTGGGCAACTGCATGTCTGAATTTGTCTTCTGGTTTTGTTTCTGGAAAATGGGGTACAAGGTTAAAAAGAATTGCAATTGTTTACTTAAACCCCCCACCACCAAACAACCAACTGTGTATGTAGAAAGTCATTACTACCATTTTTATAATCAGTTTTTATCAAGTTAAGCAAATGAGGCATTTAAAGTTTTAACCCTATTTCTTAAAGTAAAAGACCATTGGTGACCTAGTGGGTGTATTTATTACCCATTCAGCATTAACTTGTGTTTCTGTTTCTGATATACTTGCAGGTATGGAATTTCCCCTGTAGAACAGCAAATATGGAAACATCATTATCACCACCTGACCCTCCTAGCACCTTAGCAAGGAAGCTCGCAGTAAAGGTGAGGTAAACCTAGACTGTGTATTGCAGAGACTGTGTATTGCAGAGTATTCCTTTTTGCTGAACCTGAGGTTTAAGAGTGCGAAATTCCAGCAAAGACATGGCAGGACAGGTGAGAAAAGATAACATCTGAAACAACTACAGGAAGATCTGCCAGGGTTAAGCTGCCAAAAGCCTATGGCTGAGCTCTTGCCGTGGGTTCAGGTAGCGTAAAGACAAGGTACCTAACTCTTTTGTTGGTGTCTTTTCACCATCCAGTTATTTATGATTTGTAATACTGAGCTTAGTTTCAACACAGATTAGCTCAAGGAAAGGAGATACTTATTTGTTACAGGTTAATACTTAGAGATGGAACTCAAAGGGACCTTCTGATTTACAGAACCCAGCCCTCTGTTACTGCAAATTCTCAGGTTCTTGTAGTCCATCTATTTAATGAGAGCTGTCCTAAAACTTACTATGATCAGCAGTAACAAGCTCAGCCCAGTGCATGTCTAGCATTTCCCAGTTGGGAGTGCTGGTCAAAAGCAAGGAAGGAAGTGATAGGTCAATGTTTCACATTTCTAGGTTGTTGTATCAAATGATTAAATTACTGGAGAGAGCCAAGTTAAAGGCACTAGGAATGAATCTCAATAAACAACAAATAAAGGGTGTGAGAAGAAAAGTTTTGTTTATAGCTAAGTTGTGACCGACATAATTTGGTATTAATTCAGTTATATTTTTAATTGTGTGTATGTGCATGAAATTACAGTTAAGAATGAGTAAAATTTTTATTAAAATGATTTGCATAAACTTTCAATCTGATCTGGATAGTCTCTTCTATCATTTACCTTCTTTTACATTTTACCTCCTTAACATGTATCAACACTTCCTCTTAGGCTTGAACTAGTATTTCAATTCCTTTCATTGTCTTGCCCCTGGTCACTGTCCTAGAGCCACCTTTTTCTAGGTGTCTCTATCCATATTTTTTCTTGTTGGGCTCCCTACTTCATTCTCCCTCCTAGTTTAGCTGGCTATTCCTTTCCTGCACATGGACTTCAAACTACTTGCCCTTGTAAAGTGACAGCACCATATCCCACAGCTAGAGCTCATGAAATGACATATAAAGGTATAGGCATGGGTGTTATTCATGACATTTTCCTTTTGCATACTGTTTGACAAAATATGCTTCTCTCCAAGTAGTCATACCCCAAAAGTCTTCAAACATATGAGATATTATAGCTGTGTTTACACTGATAAACATGTCATGGATAAGGACCATTCTCTTTTTCCCCAGTGGATCTAAGATATAACTATTACTGAAGGCGATTTTTGTCAGGTATGTTCAGTAAGGTGAGAGCCTATAGGAATCAAGGTTTCATTGTCTGAAAATTGTGGGATAGAATTGCATGCCTTGGTGCAAAGCCTGTTCATGTATTATTAGAGGACAGTACAGAATCTAATCTGTTGAAGTCTTGGCCACATTGCCTGCTGGGAGAGCTCCATACCACATACGCTCTCCTATCAGTCATGCCTGGGCATTATTACTGAAAAGTTGTAGCTGACAGAGGAATAAACTGCGCCAGAAGAGATTCTAGAAAATAAGCAAAACGAATGATAATAGTTCAGTGATCAAGTTCACTCCCTGGCCTTGATCTATTTACTGGTATAGATAGAGTCTGTGTTTTGAACTTGATGTACTGAACATTATCTGTTTTATTTTTGGTCTTATGTACTAAGGCAATGTGTAACACATCAGATGCTAAAGTTTTTAAGATCTTTTCAACCACAATATTTTTTTTAATGACAATAATAACAATAATTAAGAAATGAGTGCCAAAACGTAGCTCATGTTTTGCATGTTGTAGCTATTCTCCAAATCAGACAAATGTCCTGTGCTAGGAAATAAGAAACAAAGGGTGGTAGAGTTCATGGACAGTAACTCTTGCTTTGAGCTGTAGACCTTTCTAGACATGTTTATTATCATTTTGTACTGATTCAACTGCAGGATTAGCAGCAAAATAAAAAGCTGTCTTGTTTAAAGGAAGATGTAACTCATTTTCTGAACAGGAACCGCAAACAGCTGCTTCCATATGTTGCTAGTATCAGGAAAAATTCTTTGTTAAATGGCATCTTTAAGATTAAACTCTGTGCTGAAAATAAACACAACAAAAGTGTGAGATGATTGAGGAGAACAGTGACCCACTCCAGGAGAAAATACACTTTGTTTCAGCTGGCGATGGATCTGCATGACCCAGACAGAGCGTTCCAACATTGACTATCGCTGTATTCTGCGATATTTTGACATGTAATATAAATGTCTGTGATAAGGGGTAAAAGGCACATTGGGCCATCTGTGCTAGTTTTAAACCTGTTTGTCCAACTTTGGGATATTGTAACCTTTTTTTATTACTCTTTTTTAAAGTGAATTTTTAACATAGTTTGGACCTAATTCTACTTTCTGTAGTATCTCTATTAGAAAATGTTTTACGTGCAACCCTCTGTTAGCCAGATTGAAACGCAGTTCACAAAGGTATCATCGTGTTCTCTTTGAAGTTGAAGGAAGATGCATCTGCCTTGAATGAGGGCAGGATCCAATCACATAAGAAAATGGTTGACTAATCAGGTAGTGCCAAGGAAGCCAAGTATAGTTTGAGAATTTCTATAAAGGAGACAAAGCTCTGGCTTCAGTTTTAATGATGAAGTGTTTTCTTTCATAATGGCTAGAGTGTGAATCTCCTGCATGCTTTCTCATACCCCAGATTTAGTCGTAGTCTTATCAATCTTTTTTCTTTAATAAATCATAGAGAAAAATGATATTTGCAAGTCCAATTAGGAGTATCTAGTTCTCAGAGTCTGCTCCAGTAACCTCTGATCATCTGCTCTATACCATACTTTCACACTGTCGTCTCTTTATGAGTTTTCATGCCTTTCTTCAGAGGGTTTTGCCTAATGAACCCTATGTATTTGGCTCATAATGTGCTATTACTTATTGATCATAAAATGAATTTTATATGCACTTTTTCAGAAGGAAAATTTTGTTCCAAAACTGCTGCTTGAAAATTAATTGAAGAATGTGTGGGAAAGCTAGCATAAGCATGCTTGTCCAGAAACACATGCCAGTTAGATAAGCTGAATGATTTTTTTCCCAGACCTTTTCAAAAGAGAATTAAATTTGCTTTTGCATTATTGGTTCACAATATTTTGATGGTACGCAGAACTGTTTTTTTTTTTACTTTGGCAGGCATATATTTACTTTTTGTTATGGAAGGATGGAAAATCTTGAAAAGATGAGCCACCTACTGACAATGTAGAGAGCCCAAAATATTAGCTTTTGTAGGTTTGAATTTCCACTTCAGTCGTACACTGATTCTTACTATGGCGCCTACTTCAGCGCAATCTGCTGAGCGGTTTCTTCGGGTCCCTCCCAAACCTGCATTTCTATGGATTCTGCAATTTCAGAAATGACTACAGTCACAATATGTCATTGATTTTGGGAATTCCCTCACTGGCTGTATTAAAGGCACTACACCATAGCCATTTAGCCTTAACTACAATATTCAATCGCTTTTAAGATGATCACAAGTGACATATTTATTACTGTGGATTATATCATCTGCTTTCTCCTGTTTTGCCAAATTTTTGTTCTTAATCATGTCACTCTTTCTGTGTTTCATATCTGTGCAATCAAATGCATGTCCTTTATAGGTATCAGATATGAATTGAGAGCATACATTCCAGGCTTGTAAGTATCCAAGCAAAGTGAGTAAAGGACAAGCCAAATGTTAGCAACTACTACTTTCTGTGTATCCTACAGAAGATTTATCTGAATATACAGTTTTGTGCTGGTTTAAACAGGGAAGTGACATTTAAAAAAATCCACTTTGGAAGATGTTATTGAAAGAACTTAAATGCATGTTATGATTAACTTGCCAAAGCTACTAGGAGTAAACACATCCTTAATGTAGACTAGGACGTCTTCACATAAATCTCTTTCCCACATTCCCCTCCCTCCCTTCCATCTCCCAAGTTTCATCCTAGCCCAAGGCAGTAAAATCCGTAGTGGGGGGGGGAGGAGTGTTTCCTTAAACGCATTGTATATGAGAGTATGTGACTTATCATCTCCGTGCCTCATTTACAGTGAGACTTAGCAGCTGCTTCGCAACCATGTGATACATTGAGCTTTGTATAATAGTTCACTTGAAGGTCTTTGCACAGTTCAGGCATGTCAGCTGAGTACCTTCAAGCAGAGCAGGGACTTGCAATTAGAGTGGCCTGAGGCTGCTTGCCTTTCTGAGGGGCTTTGTCTTCCCCATGAATCCCAGTGGCACTCTGTTTTCAGAGGCTTACCATCCCAGTGCTCCAATGTGGGCTCAGCGGGTGGTAGGGGAGATCCGAGGTATGTCAGGAACTGAAAACAGGTATGAGAGTTCAAGCCTAGACAAAGGTCTTGTTAGTCATTTGAACACAAAGCATGCAGCACCTTGTCTCTCTGCTGCATCCCGCAGCAGGTAAAGAAAGAACCGCCCTGTGCTTTACCTCAGAGGAGTTATGCCCCAGTCCCTTTCCAAAATAAACAACCCACAGTGTTTATCTGTAATGACTTTTGTCACTTTAAGCAAGTTGGCTGATGCAAACATTCTTGGGAGGATGTCAAAGGAAAATACATACTGTTTTCTAAGTTGGCCTTCAAAACGACTGCATCACTTCTGCAACACTCTGAAAGCTTTATATCCTGCCTCCAAGTTCCCATCCATTTTTCCCTAAGCATTTTCGGAAGCATAGATTGAGCAATTTGGAAGGGATAGACCTGAACTTCCTATTTCTGCCATTCCATTTCTGTTATCCATTAAGATAAAAGAGGAAAAAAAATAAAGTAAAAGAATGAAAAAAATTTTTATACAGAACACCACACTTTTGGCCACTCCAATTTGCAAAGGCATGTTGAATACCAGAGGATTTTAAGAAGCAAATCAACAAAGCATTGCTAAACCAGTTGCCTTAGGAAACAGAAAATATTTTTTTATTTCATGAAAGGGTTACTTTTGAGAGTTGAGGCAAGAGGAAAGGTTCCTAACAAGCATAAGTTGGCGTAATGTTTTCATGGATTACTCTCCTGCACTGGCTCTGTGGAAAATATAAATCAAGGTATGGGAAATTACAGGTCTCACTGAGTGTACGAAAGCATGTGTATCTGCTCTTGCACCTCTGTCCCATGGCTCACTGAAGTAGAAATATGGCTAGTGTCCATATTCAGCGCTGATGACAAAATGTTTGTTTGAGGTTTTCCTTCCCCCTCCCCATCCACCCCACCTCCCTGCAGAGATGCAGAGAACCACCCTTGTGTTGGGCAAGATCTCACTGGGCACAACACTTCTTCCTCCCCACCACCACCTATGCCCTGGGCTTGCTGTGCCTGGCTGTGCTGTTCCACCACCTTAAGAGGGCGAGAGTATGGTGAGTGCTCATCAAAGTGATAGAGAGTGGCATACAGGTAACGTCCTTTTTAAATAAATCTCAATTGTCACTTTTCATGAATGAAGAAATTTATTCTCTCTTAGTACTGTCAGGAGGTACATGTCTCTGCCTTCTTGGAAAAGCAGGGGTGAGGGCACTGCATGCTCGTATCCACCACAGCATATAGCCCTCATGACTATATTTATATCTCTAAACACAAGAGGGCCTTGGCCCCTAGCCTGCTCAGGATCAGCTTTCCTCAGTGTGTAACTGAGGTGGACTATAGCTCTGCCAGTAAATGAGATGGTTGAATTAAAAATATGTGGATTGGTGGAACTACTGTATCATGAGGCTGATCCTTGTCTCTGAGCAGTGCCTACAACACTGTCAGACATTTGCAAGAGATGGTCCAGAGGTCATCATGGCTCTCAGACCGTTCCCAGTAGTCCAGCTGGGCACAGCCTCCCTTTTCTACTGAGCTGGGTGTGCTCTTCCTCCCGGTTGGCCTCAGAGCCAGAGACTACTCCCAGGCATGCCTAATTATCATTCTGAGTAGTTGGACTTTGCACCCCTGTAAAGGGGTTTCCTCTGAGCCATGGGGTGTCTCTGTGACCCTAAGACATAATTACCATGTCACTCTTGGTTATTCAGTTCAAAGAATTGGAAGATACAGAGGTCTATGTTGCAAGAAAAAAAAAATCAGTGTTTTTGTAGCACAGATTGAATGTGTTGAATTGATTGAATGTTGAATGTGCTGCAAACCCAGAATTGTGCCAGGGGGGCACAGGGAGCACTCTGAAGGGCAGCGTCTGCTGGGATAGCTTGGAGGCATGCAGAAGGTGGAGGGAGACAAATGTGGTGCCATCTTAACCACACTGCCCTTCAGAAGTGGTCTCTGGGGCGAACTAACCCCAGTACTTCCTCCAGCACATGCACTAGCATCTGCTGATGCTTTTGCTGCAGCAGCTTGCTACTCTTGTTTTTTCTGATGTTGCTTCTGCCACCACTGCCCTTGTTCCACCATCACCTCCAGTGAACCAGGCAGCAGCAGACACATGAACACACTTCAGACACACAGGGTTCACTTTAGCTTTCCATGTGGGCTGTGTGAGCTTGGTCCACAAGCTGAGCTTGCTGGGCAATACATGACCTCAGGTTTATGTTGCTGGCACTTTGAGTAATAGCTGTGGTTTTTTTCCAACCCTGAGTTCCTTGCAGTTATGGGTGAATAGTTTGCTAGAATAAAGGCGGCTAATCTACTAATTTTGGAGCGTCTAAGCTGTGTTTTTGTCCTGCCAGTCTAAACAGACATGAGAAACATTTAGCAGTCTTGCTTGGGCTTTTCTTCTGCCTCTAGAAACAGCAGACAACAGCCCAAAACACTGGGCCTGTTTCACTAGATCTGGAGTTGGATACTGTAATTCACTCATGCTAATATAATTATTTAGACTCTGCAATAATACTCAATAATTTTGAATGGATTTTGGCCTGAGAGGTCTCTTGTATATCCAAAAATAGGGAAACCTGATGAAAAAATTCTCCTGCCTGTCCTGGGTTTGTAAACTAAAAGTTTTGACTTCAGGCTTCAGATTCCCTGTAGTATTTTGAAATCCATATCGCCTTTTATTAACCTGAATGTTCTGAAGCTTACCTAATTACCTATGACATAAGAATACTGTCACTTGGCCAGTTTTCCTCTAAGAGATAATATTTTATGAAATTCTACATATGCATTATTGAATTCCTTCTTGTTTTTAAGTGCTCTTGGAAATAAGATTTGTATCAAACTCATCACAGAATGAAACATTCAGGTTTCCAGGCACAGGACTCATGCAGCAAGCCAGCATCCAGCTCGTGTTCTTTTCACACTGAATGTGTCTGTGATTGTACTCTGACTTGTGTCAGTGACAAAATCCCATTGATTTAAAGGAAAGTACCATAGAGCCCAAAATGCCAATTCTGTTGACATTCTTGATGGGCTTCAGTTTAACCCTACAGCACTGAAGAATGTTTCATTTCTTATTGCCCAACTTTATCTCTTCATCTCAATACTCCAAGTTTACACGACTCCCTTTTTCATCCCATCAACAAAGAATTATGCTGAATTACGTCTTTGTTACTAAAGGGGAATTGTGTGTTTGAGGTATATTTTTCACGCGGCATTTTGGCCAAGTGGATGAGGTATTAATATGAGAAACTATAAACAAATCTTGGTTTTCTAAACTTCAGATAGAGTGATTGGCTTAATTTGTTTCTATACACTGCCATCTTAAAAACTAAACTGAAGCATCCAAATTAAACAGGAGATGTAAATATTAGCCAGATGTTCCCTGGTGTCAGAACTCTTTTTTGTTTCTTTTTTTTTTTTTCCTGTTAAATGGGTATGCTTTTTTGCATCTAACATAATGACCTATGTTTTAGATTTTGCTCCCGGCCTAATGGCTTTTTATCATATGATTATGATATCATCTAATCATGTAAGCGTCATGAGATGCTGTTCAGCTTTGCTGCAAGCACATGAGTGTCAAACTGCTTAGTTTAGGCTGAACCATTTGTCTGACTGTCTCAATGTGGGGAGTGAATGTGCTGTTAATTTAGGAAATGCCATCTGAGGCTGAGGGCTTAGTGAGCCAAGCAAAACAGAGCACTGACCACAGATTGAAACATTACAGAGTTCCTTAATGGTTCTGTCAAAAAGAAATATAACCTTTTTCTCCCCCCTCCCAACAGAAGTTGCAATAGTCTTCTGGTGTAAGTAGCAACCAGTAGGGTTTTAGCATTGATAAACATGGATGGAAAAGACAGGCCCTTGAGTTAGCTTTGGTTAATGCTTTTTCCTGAAGACATTTGTCTGAGTTTGATGATAGTGAAGCTTTTGGTTCCATTCCTCTCATTTAATATTAATAGGCATATGACTGCAGCTACCAGTAAATCAGGATTTAGCAGATACAAACAGAAGACTTTCGGTATAATTAAAATTGTAGCACTGACTTTGTGAATTTAATGCAAATGAGCTTTTTTTTTTTTTCTTCTTTTTTCTCCTGTTACCATGATAGGCTTGTTCACAAATATGGTCTTTAAATTTCCCTTAGTGTAGGTCTGGATTTATGAGATACTGAGAACACCTGAAAAGCCTTGAATCTCCTGCAAAGCACTGACAATTAAATCTCCATGAATTTGGCCTTGGATCTTGAATAGTTATGAATTCTGTTGAGAGGGTATTCTGCAACAATCCTTATTGTAAGACTCCTTTGTTCCTGAGTGGCATGTCTTCAAGGGCCCTTGTCCTTCCCTGTCTTTTGGTTTAGTGTTGTTTTTTGCTTACTGATCTCTTTGAAACATTGCTGAGCTTGGCTGGGACAAGAAATTGTTTAGTGATGTCTGCTTAGCACCCCAAGGACTTTGCTGGGTGAAAGAGAGAAAGATTAATAAGTAAAACTACTATTATTATTCTTTATCTATCCAAAACTTTGTTAGAGGAAAGAGGCTTGCCTGTGAACTCTCCTCTGCAGAAATTCTCATCACTTAGGCCATTTAAAAATAGACTGGACAAAGCACTAGGGAGCAAGCTGGAGAGGGCAAGCCTGTGCTGTTAGTGAGAGGGACTAGATGACTTTCCCATATCTGTGTTATTTTATTGTAGCAAGGCAATATGTTACCACTGTGTCCTCTAAGGCAACAGAAAAGAATAAATTAATCTCAAATGCACATCTGCCCTGAGATTTCCACCACAGTCAAGCATCTGGAAATGGCCAACTAAGAATATTCAGATTAGTGAATTGCAAGATATCCTTCACAGCAAGGAACACCAGTGTTTGAAAGTAAGGCTTTGAAGGTCTTTCCAATTTGGGAGAGGATTTTCCAAATCATCCTTGTGAAAATGATGTAAATGGTCTCTTTTACCCTTCTCTGACAAAAGATGTGAATTGCCTCCATCCATCTTGCACCTTTATGAAGCACCCAGCTCTGTAAAACAAAGGAGGTGGATGCCAATTCCACTCACAGAAGGTTCTCATTGCATTGCACTATCAGGCTTTATTTTGGTTTATTACTTTATTGCAGGGAGTATTTGAAACAGATCAGACTGTATTCCTTGTAGAAGAGAGCGTATATCTATTGAAACAAGTGCACCAGAAGGAATGGATCAAAATCTAAAGAAGCCTTTAATTTCAGTTATTGAAGAGGCTTTATATTCTGAAAGGCATGTTTTATAGCACTTAAAATAAGCAGAGTGAGCCTTTAAAATTTTAATGTTTGTTTGGCCTCATACATTAGGGAAAAGGTCAACAGTGTGTTTGAATTTTGAGAGGCCCCTAGTACAGCTGACTGAAAAGATGAGATTTCATACCCTTGAATTAACCATTCTGAACAATCCCAAACATACAAACCACGGTAGAGGAATTAGCAGGATGTGCAGGTGCTACAGATGCATAACTTGTCAGACTTCTCACCACCTCCCTCTCTCCTTTCTCATATTCTCTCTTGTTTGACATCTAAGATGATGTTTTAAAAATCTCAGTGGCTATGCCCATCTCTTTATATGCCCAGCAAGATTTGTAGTTCATTATTGGGGACTATTAATTCGTAGCTCCCAGTTCCTCAGTAGTCTTAAGGAATAGTACTGCTACTCAGTGGATGACCATAAGTGTGTTCAATTCATAGTTAATGTTTGTTTATGCTATCTACAGAATGTTTTCTTAGATAATATATTGCATCTTCTAGACCTGGAGTCTCCAAAACCCCAAAATGCAGCCTCTAGTCACAGAATCACAGAATCACAGAATCAGTAAGGTTGGAAAAGACCATAGAGATCATCAAGTCCAACCTATCACCCGTTACCTAATCTAATCTAGTCAAACCTGTTACCTAACCTGACCTGTTGCCATCCTACAACCAACACATCATCCTACCTATAACACACTACCCTAATATCTAGGTCATGTCACCAAGAACTTCATCCAACCTTTTCTTAAACACCTCTAGGGACGGTGACTCCACCACCTCCTTGGGCAGCCCATTCCACTGAGAGATCACCCTCTCTGTGAAAAAGTTCCGCCTAATGTCCAGTCTAAATCTCCCCTGACGCAGTTTAAGACTGTGTCCTCTTGTTCTATCACTGGTAGCCAGAGAGAAGAGACTGACACCCAGCTGACTACAACTTCCCTTCATGTAGTTGTAGAGAGCGATAAGGTCTCCCCTCAGCCTCCTCTTCTCCAGACTGAACAATCCCAGCTCTCTCAGTCGCTCCTCATAGGGCTTGTGTTCCAGCCCCTTCACCATCCTTGTCGCCCTTCTCTGGACACGCTCAAGGATCTCAACATCCCTCTTAAACTGAGGAGCCCAGAACTGAACACAGTACTCAAGATGTGGTCTAACCAGTGCTGAGTACAGGGGGAGAATAACCTCCCTAGTCCTACTGACAACACTATTCCTGATGCAGGCCAGGATACCATTAGCTTTTCTGGCCACCTGGGCACACTGCTGCCTAGTCAAACTGGTTTTGCCCCAGTCTTGTTAAAAAATTACACACTGAAGGAAATACTTAATTTCTCCCTACATATAGACACAGAATATTTGTTTTTAATTTCATTTTTTGCAATGTTTATGTAATATAATTATTTTTGTTAAATATTTTATGATTTTTAAGCATGTAATTCAAACTGTACCGATAGGACAAGTAGTAATGGGTTCAAACTGAAAGTGTAAATTGAAGTTACATATATAGAAGAAATTTTTTACTGTGAAGGTGATGAGGCACTGGAACAGATTGCCAAGAGAACCTTTGAATGCCCCATCCCTGCCAGTGTTCAAGGCTAGGTTGAATGGGTAACTGAGCAACCTGGGAAGTTCAGGGGAGGTTTAGACTGGATGTTACGAAGAGTTTTTTCACAGAGAGAGTGATGTCTCAGTGGAATGGTCTGCCCAGGGAGGTGGTGGAGTCACCATCCCTGGAGGTGTTTAAGAAAAGACTTGGATGAGGAACTCAGTGAATTGTCTAGGCGTTGGGAGGCTCAGATGGATGGAGCGTGGTGCCCATGGCTTCAGGGTTGTGGGTTTGATCGCTGGGTGGGTGCTTGCTTGGAAGTTGGACTAGATGATCCTTGTGGGTCCCTTCCAACTCAGAGTAACCTGTGAACCTGGTCTAGTAGAAAGTGTCCCTGCTAATGTCAAGGGGTTGGAATTAAATGGTCTTTAAGACTCCTCCTAACCCAAACTATTCTATGATTCCACAAAAATATGTCAATAATCTCCTTGTGATTAAAATGTGATGATACTGTCCCTCTAATTGCCTCTTTATTCTGCCATTATTTTCACCATACTAATTTTCAAAATGATAGCACTTCTGTTATGCCAGGTTTGCAATCACAGCAGCTGTACATCAGTGTTTGACTTAAGTGTTATTTGTCAAGAAATGCTGCTATCACCAAACCCCTGTGATAACAGAAACTCTGCTATAGTATCACTAGTTTCACATTGAAGCATTTACAAGTCAAAGATAAAGAACTGGGTAGGGGAAAAAAAAAAGGCAACCAAAGACCTACTTCAGGCCCCGGAACTTTACTCCAAAACTCAAAAGAAAAAACAAAGCCAAAACACATAAGGAATGAAGATCCTGTGACAAAAATTGCATAGATATGAGATGAACATAACATTGACCTTCTCTGCAATGACAATAACACTTCTGCCTATCACCTTGTGTGACTTCATAACTGCCCAGAGTGGAAGATGTAAAACAGCCTCACATACATATCTCCCCAGAATGCACTGAAGCTGAACTAAGTAATGTCTCGACTATTTTCTGAACCTATCCAAGATAGGAGTTGAAATCCATCCAGGTCCAAAAGGCTGTAACCACTTCAATCAAGGTTTTTGCGTTCCCCTGGCAGCACCTTTCCCATGGACTCAGAGTGGTTCTGGGGATGAATGTTACAAAGGAACTAAAGGCCATGGGGAGGACTACAAGCTCTTAGCTTACTTACGTCTTCCAGTTTCAACATGCTGGACAGATGGTATGAATTTTCTATCGGCTTTATTCTAGCTCTAATCTCATTGTTGCCCAATGCCACAGCCGGGGCTTGGAGACTGGATTTCAGACGTTTCTAAGTATGTTGGAGGCAATATCCTGGAATGACCTTCCAAATAAGTAGTGAGTAGAAAAGACTAAAACGTTGCCAAGAGTTATTCATATTTAGAGAAAACACAATTCAGTTTTTAAAAGTGAAAGCTTGTAAGTAGGTGACTTACTCATATTCCAAATGGGATGTGTGATTTCTGTTTGTTGATCATTTGTTTTATACAATATTTATACTGGCCAGGAAGGAATTCCCATTTCCTTTTCTCCCTTGATGTATACCTTGGCCTCTAAGTTGTTTATTTATTTGCATTCCTTTGAATAATTTTGTCATGCTAGAGACAAATGGCCATGGCTAGAGACAGGTGAATAGATGCTCTGATAGCAGCTTTCAGGTGCTTGCATGGCTTGTGTTCCTTACACAGCATCAAACCCATGTGCTGTTTCAGCATCAAAATCCCTTGCCGTCTTCCCACAGGTTGCACTTGCACAGAATTTTTTGAATTTACATTTTGGTTTCCTATGTAGTGGATTTAACGTCACAAATCACCTATTTTGACAAGGACTATGCAGGATGGCAATGCCTTTAGCTGACCTCTTCATTCTCTTGTCACATTAATCATCATGGCTCTTAGTCCCTTTCTATTCGTCTTAAGTTTGCTATAGAGTTATATGAACTGTTCAGAGTGGATCAAAATACAGAAAGGTCTTTTGTTTGTCTGCAGTTTCGGAAACCACTTTATGTTTTAATATCATGAAATCTGTACAAGAAATCCCTATAATTTGGCAACGTCACTCCCTTAAAATATGCCTAACATTATCCCCATAGAAAGTCCAAACATCTTCCATTTTTAATAAAGGAGACTTAACTGTATTTGAAAAAAAATTCCCTGAGAATCTGGACTGGTGAAATAAGGCAGAATTAATGTATTTGTTGTTACTACTGCTTTGGCTGTCTTACAAAAACATAACAAACACCACTGACCTTAAAAAAGACAACAGGATTTCAGTTTGAGATATAGAAAATTATGAAACCCAGAAAATGTTTTGTTACATTTTTCACTGTAAAATATCATTAGAAGGTTGTCCCTGCTGTATGATATTGATCATGGGCTCTTAATAGTCTCTACCTGGAACTGCAATAAACTCTGCCCATCTTCTGGAGATTGCGTATTCTTCTTTAGAAACTGTGAGTGGAGTATAAATATGTCACTGTCTCACAGAAAGGGATACACAGGCTCAGAAAGTATACATTTACATTTGCCAAATTCACAAAGACTCATGTAGCAAGGCCACAAAAAGCTTTTCAGAGCTTCCAGATGCCATTTGACTGCTACAGACACAAAACTACAGTTTCTATGACCTAAGCCAAGGATTTGTTTATCAGCAAAAGTTAGTCAAGGTTTTTGTGAGTTTATGTCTCTGCAGCTACTAACATTTAGAAAATTACTGTGGTAAGTTGCCATTAGGATTTTACTAAAACATACAATAAATACTTTAAAAGGCATGTAGAAATAGGCACATGTATGTACATTACAGTAAAAATTAAACCATGTTGCAAGACAGAAGTGGGGAGTTTTAATTTATGATAACTGAAGGAATTTGAGATTACTACTGACAGGATTTCCTTCTTTAATAAGATCACAAGAGTATAAATAGAGGTGACATATTGCTTTGCTGAGAGCTATAAAATCCAGTCATTTGCAGCAGTTGTTTGCAGATGGAAAAAGGTAGGAGTAAGGCGAGGAGCTGCAGACAATCTTAATGTCTGCCTAAGGTTCCAGGCCTTAAGGTTTAGGAAGTCTATTTTTAAACTTAGTTTCTTTGAAAAACCAAGACTTGCGACTAATGCTTGTCGTTATGGTATAATGATCTATCTTCTTGGCAGAATATTTGGAGATTATGTTTCTCAGAGAATCAGAGTTATCTGCCAGAGATTGTTCTACATGTTTGTGATCTGTTTTCTCTCTTTTCTTAGTAAAGCCTACAGCCTTCCATAGTTCCTAAGGCATTAAAACCAACTGTGCAAATGTGTCCTCTTCCAGATTTCAACATACCTGTTTGTCTCCATGCTGACTTCTGCTGGCACCCTGCTCAGGGAGCATGGAATGTCAAGAGCCAGCATCCTTCTGCTGGTGCTGCTCACGTATCTCTTTGCTGGGCAGTTTGCTTAAGACTGGCCAAATGGTCTGGGTATCAGCAAAGCTCACTGAAAGACTGAACTAATAGAACCAACTTCAAGAGAAAACTATAGCAAAAATAAAAAGAAAAATGTCCCCTTTTCAAGGATACTTAACTAGGTACCACACCACAAACAATGTCACCGCCCGAAGACCTCAGAGAAGAGTAATCTTCACTGTCCTTTTTTCATGATCAGATTCCAATTTCACCCAGTGCTCAATAGGGCCGAGGTGTTAGTGCATTGTGTTTGTATATGCAAGTGTATGCTATGCTATTAGAAGGGTGTGTGCCTTCTGAAGTAGGTGACAGCCCTCCAAATGCTCTGGAGTGGAGAACTAAAGAGCTCCGTGAATGACAAAATACCTGTGTTCATAGCTTATAATCTAGATACTGTGATTGTGTTATAGCAAATGCATGATCTGCCTACTGGCTATGAAAATACATATGGAGGCTTAAGCTGATAGATTGCACCATAACAAAGAAAGTTACACACATCTGGGCACTGAACAATTTTGATTGTAACACTCAGGTGTATATTAGCCCTGAGGTCTCAAATTCTTTCCATTAGGCAGTGTATTCCTCCAGCCCCAGAAGGCCCTCCATTGTGAATCAAATACCTCACAATGATGAGGACCAGTTTTCTGTTGGTTTATTTACAGAAAGGAATTCTTGTATCACATGATTTATCTATCTGTTATACAAGCTGACTGAGAAGGGTGCTTCATGCGTAAGACAAGGAGATCCACCAGTCACTGCTCGTCATTCCTCTATAGAAGAGATGTAGAAAAATGTGCTTTATAGCTGTGACTATAAACCACTTGAAAGGAGGTTTGAAAGAGGCAGGAAAGTAATGTAACAGAATATAAATGAGAGAAGAAGATTGGTAAAATGCATTACTGATATATATTTTCCATCTTCATAGTGTTAGGGTCCCAGATAGAAATTTCTCTGGTCTTCTCTCCCTTGCTTGGCACACAAAGATTTGCAGAGTAAAAGGCCAGCTAGGGAGAAAGAAGACGTATGCAGATAAGAAGACTTGTGTGTGATAGAAGCATTGTAGGATTGATCTACCCCTTATCTGCTGGGAAATAAAATGAACAGAAAGATGCATGCTAAATTTGAAACAGCAGTCAGATTCCTTCCAATTTACAAAAAATGCTCCAGATTAAATAGTCTGTTCAGACTTGGAGATTACTTTGTATGGAAAGAACCAGATAAGTATTATTGCTACTTTTTGAAATACTCTTACTGCTCTGGTTTCAGAACCAAGAAAGATAACTGAAACTCTGTGCAAAATATCCCTTAAAATACCTTAACAAGCTAAGTAAAGTACATTTATCAATGATACAGAGTGATTACAAATAGCAATTGAAAAACTCCAGGGAAGAGAAAGTATTAGTTTTCCTTGGATTTTCAAGACCTTGTTTTAACAACGTACTTAATAGTCTGACTACATTTAAGCATGTAATTTAAGTGAATTAGGTCTAAATGAAATAGCTGGCAACAAACAGCAAACTGTGTTTTCAGAAATATATCAACAGTTGTTTAAGATGGTTATTGTCAATTACAGCAAGATAGCTCATTGTAGTTATCATTCTCCTCAATTTATTCTTCATCGTGCTTTGATTCTGCAAAAATCATTGGTCTTCTCTACCTACTTGCCTAAAGAAGCAGTTCTCATAGATTTTCATGGTCCAAGTTTTACTCTCATTCAGTGAAGGCTGAAAACTCAAAAGAACTGCAATTTCACACAGTGTTAGTACAAAACTTTATGGGACTGGGACTAAATCTGCACTTCTGCAGGCAATTGTGGCCACATTAGGGCCATTTTCAACTCAGGCAGTTACTGAAAACACTAAAATGAAGTTTCACACTACTTGTCCTGTTGATGTGTTTACCAGGCCATATTATCTCCTCTGCATGAATCCAGATATTGGGGGTGCTGTTACGTGGTCATAAAGAAAGAAAACCAAGAGAACAAGATCTCCTTCCTCTCTATCCTATCCTCCCCTTAGCTCTCCCCCTCTGATCCTTAGTGAGCTTTTTTTAGACAGGGGCATAAAGCCAAATTTAGTTCCTGGTTATGCTGGTGTGTATCTGATTAAACCCACTCCCATCATGAGATATATTCTGGGTTAACAGTGTTATAGGAGATAGCAAGTTTTGGCAACAACCTTTATGTAGCCATGTCCCGTACTGTAAACAGCTTGCTCTTATGCAAACAAATTACAAAATTGTGTATAGAGTAAGAGAATCCCTGCTTTTAAGCTGTCATACTCAGGAAAAGGAATTAAGTAATCCAACTTGGATATTCCTCTTGAATTCTTCAAATTTACAACTTTATATCACTCTGCAAACTTGGGTTTCCTTGTAGAGATGCTGTTGTCTCTAATTGTTTGTTTCTTGAGGATATAATTTTAAAAGTTTGTACGGTATGTAGTCATCTGCACCATCTGATCCAACTGAAGGGAAAAAAAAAAAAAGACCATTAAATATAGTTAACACAGCTTGGTTCTGTCTTCTTGTTACTCCCCTACAGGCAATGGAAAAGGAGCCCAGAAAACAATTTGTTTATTATAAGCAGGTCAGTCCTCCAGGGGATTCATGGAATCACGCAGTGGGAGAGGACAATCATGGCACTGAAATGGTGGGTAATTTTATTTGTTCCACTTGATGGTCACAGTGGCATCATGCTGGCCAATTACTCTTGAGTCAGCAGGTTTCAGAGGTTAAGACCCCCTTGTGGGTTGCAGCACTGCAGGCAAAGTATTCAGGCCAGATTGAAACCGTTTCAACAGCAGAGACGCCAGCCGCCTTCTCCCTTGGAGATCTCCTTTTTCAACTGTGTACGAGACACACATGTGATAAAATAGGCATGTCTCTAGCATCGAGACAGCTTAATTATTGAGAGTGGAAAAAATGCCAGCTTCAGATAAAAAAAGGAAGAAAATCAGCCAGGGAGACAGGCTACACCAAGGAGGCATGAAGCAAACAAATACTGCAAACTTTGACTGCAGGTTCGAAAGGAAAGATCATGTCTGGGAATAATCCTCATGCCAATAGTCTGCTAGTGTTTCAAGGCTGCTGAGCCTTTAACAATTTCATCACATTTTTATCCAGTGGAAATGTTTTGAACTACTTCTTCAGTGATCTGTAGTTCTAAGGGGAAAACCAGGAGAAAAGTGCTTGCTTTACCAGTAGAACCTGCCACAAGTGATTGGGCAGAGACGGATATGAAATCCAAGCTAGCAGAAATAATGTGTGTGAGGGAATTGGGCAGGAGAGTTGTACAGGACAGGCTGAAATTGTTCCATTAGGCTTAGATGAAATTCATTAAGTGACTCACATTTCATTTGGATTGAGGTATGGGAAGCAAGGAAATGGCATTTTATCCTCTTAATGATAATACTACTGTTATGATCTCAGAAACAGGGGAGGCTATTCTCAGGCTTAAGCTCTGCTGTGTATGTGACATTTCAGGCTTAAAACATCTCAAGTGTATATTTCCTGTCAGAAATATTATGCTGTGAGAGTTATTCAATTTCTGAAGGATTCATTGGAGAGTTAAGATCCATGCTTTAATGTTTTTTTGGCTAGTATCATGCCAGTTTGCAGTTTCTGGAAAACATCTCAAGAATCTCAGAACCAAGACATAGATGTATTATTATGATTAATAGTGGTGCTAATTCATCCAGAGCTGTTCTTGAGAGACAGAAATTATCAGTGGGACTCTAAACTCTGATGTCTTGCTCTGAAGAACTGGATCCAATGACCTCTTAAGCTTAATAAAAACGACATTTGAATTTGCAGAAGACATTGGCATGAAGTGGAATGAAAAAAATGTTTATTTTGTAATAAGTTTATTATTGGGAGTAATTCTTATTTCTTCAGCAACAATAAGAGGTTATAAGAAAACTCTGAATATGACAAATCCTGCAACTAACTGCTTCAGATCAAAAAGGATCTGAAAAATGCTGGTGCATTGCTTTCTTTGGAAATTATGTCCCAGGGAAAGGAGGAATCCAAGGTGGGAACTTTTTCTCATACTCTTTAATCCTCTAGCATCACTTCATGTGACACAAACACTGGAAGAGTCTCACAATGGAAAATCCTCACATTCTTGCTATATCTAGCCATGTGTCTAGGCATTGAAACTATAGCAAAGCGAAACCAGGCCTATTGTAAATCGGGTACGATGTGCATTGCAGTGATTTGAACACTAGCAGACAGTTAAACACTTGCCATAGATGCTTTGCTAAGCTCTGCTCACTGTGAATGTGCACTCTTTACAGATGTCTCATGAATGAAGTGCACGAGACTTCATTAAAAAAAAAATTAAGATCTTATTAATGATCTTTTTAACCTTTTTATTTGAAAGTTCAGAATTTGAAACAGAACTTAGTAAAAAGATTTGAACCAGTCTTTGTCAACTGTGTTTAACTGCTTGAACTACACATTCGTTTGCCCTGCACAACCAGTGTGCAATTAATCCCTGCATGATATATGCAAAGGCAATAAGTCTGTGCTGTTCAGAGGTAGTCCTACACTGAACTACATCTAAAACACTGCTTCATCTTCCAGATTTTGCTTCTGCCTGTTCAACAACCTTTGACTGCATACCAGGAAAGATGCTAGACAAAGAACAAACTGAAGAAAAAGCAGAAGAAAGACCTCCGTGAGGAAGAAAACTATAAGGAAATAGTTTCTCTTTCCAATGCCATTAATAAAATACCAAATAAGAATATATACTTTTCATTCTTCAGACTAGTGGAATGAGTGACATAGATAAGAACAAGGTAATTTTATTGGTTTAACTGAATACACGCTTTCATTAAATATGTATGATGAGCATCTCATGTTTTAGAGATGATTGTCAGTGATGGTACAGAGCTTGTTGTGCTCTGGGTGACCTGGGAAAAAAAAGGTGTAATTAACTCTAAATACTTGAGTTCATCTTGATGGCCAATAATTTCCATTTTGGCTGAGGAAGCTGTCTTTATGAGAGAAAAGGCCTGAAGGAATAAATAATATATGTGGCGAATTTGTAAATCAATTAAAGAAGAAACTGAGATCTGCATATAAACACATTTTGCTCCACTGAAACAGACTTAAATAAATTGTGCACCAAATTAAAAGAGACAATGAATAGTGATTTTGCCTAGTTTACCCAAGTCAGAATAAGAAACTTCATTAAGCTCTTTCAAAGTTTTTTTACCATTAAACCCCCCCCCCCCCAATTCTAGATAAATAATACATGACAATACATATTTAATGGTAGGAACCCGAATTTCAATATCCAACTTTCTGTCTACTCCCAAGGCTTATTTAGTAATTTTACCTAATATTATGATTTTTTCAGGATAAGGAGTATGTTGCGATAAGAAACCTATCGATCCATAGAAAGAAAAAAAATAAGCAATAGTTTGTGGGATTTCCAATCTTCTCATAGGTACTTCTCATGAAAGATTTTCTAAGATTTTATCATTTGCTTCACCAAAATAAAGTACCCCATCTTTTGTAATGAAATACACCCAGAACAGTTAATGGAACTGTGATGGTATGTTTCAGAAATACAGTTATACCTCCTCCATCGCGAGGAAAGGGACAGGCCAAAGGCCTCGCGAAATATTATTCTTGCAAAGAACTGCAGGTCGTTAATATGCATGCAGGCCACGCCCATTGCTCCACCGGAACTCCGAAGCGCTGTGGACAATTCTTTGCTCCTTCCCGTAGTCTGTCTTGGCACAGGCGAGCAAAGGGAACCATTTCTGAGCGGCTGCTGTGACCGCAGCCCAAACCCCGCGCCGCTCCCCCCCCAGCCCCCCGGCCCGGTCCGACCCCAGTGCTAACGCCGATCCCGGGGACCCGCGCCAGCCCGCGTGTGCTCGCCCTGCCTCCGCAGTGGGGAAGGGGTGTCCTTGAGCTCTGTTCAGCATTCTTGGAGCCTGGAAAACCTTAACTTTGCAGCACTGCAACACCCCGTACACTTATGGTGGGGGGGAGGCAGGGGCAGGGACCGGGGCAGAGACCGAGTCAGGGCTCAAAACACCACTGCGAGCTGCGGTAAATCATGCGCGCCGGGAGAGCCCG
Organism: Pitta sordida; assembly: GCA_013390025.1. Lineage (NCBI taxonomy): Eukaryota > Metazoa > Chordata > Aves > Passeriformes > Pittidae > Pitta > Pitta sordida. Next base: position 253,422 of record WEKX01003533.1, on the reverse strand, counting down.
CCGAGGGTGCGCGCTGGGGGAGCCGCACTGCCGCTCTCCCAGCACACAGCTTACCTCACTTTCGTGAGGCAGGCTCCCCGTTCAGGGACCGGTGGTACGGTGCTGCCATCGCAAACTCTCCTCCCCGCAGGGCGGGGTGAGTCCCGCCCCACAGGCACCGTGTCACCGCCTCCCGGCAAAGCAGAGTCAAACTCCGCATGTGTCAGGCAGCTGGGCTCACGGACGGCTAAATCATATTTGCGAAAAAATTGCTTCGCAAATGGGCGAGGTCGTGAAGGAGAAGTCGCGATACAGAAAGGATTCACTGTATCTGTCCTAGGTAATTTTTTTTTTGAATGATATACTATACAAATTATTAGGGCTAAATCTGTCATGCAGAAGAGACATTTCAGCCCCTAGGTGCACTCATGAATATGCAGAAACAACCTCAGATACGGAAAGTCTCAGCAATTTGTTGTAAACATGTGTCCTTGTGTATGGATTTTCATGTATGTACAGGTATAGATTGATAAAGATCTACTGAACTAAACACTTCAAGGGAAAAGAATTCAGGACTTTTTGCAACTTCAATAAATCTGAGTTGTAAGACTAATTTCTGAGACTTCTTGGAGTTAGGTTGATAGCACATGGAATTAGTCCATCTCCTACACATCTCAGACAAATCTACACCTAGTCCCCTCAGTAAATGTCACTTACTAGTGACTTCACCACTTTAACAATAAAAAGAATAGGAAATCTTGCCTTGCAAATGAAAACCTCTGTGAATAGCTGCCAAAAGAGAAAATACATGATTAGTCATTGCTGAAATGCCTTTTCATGTGAGGGGAAAGCACATGATTTCACATCCCAGTCACACTGCAGACACACACATCCATCAATTCTGTTGTACCTCAACAGAGTGAAAACAAGGCCAGAATTTAGAAGGGTTCAGTAACTGAAATTAAGAGCACAACTGAATTGCAGTTCCATAGCTAAAACAATAAATATATTTCATCAATCTGATCCAAAAGAATTTAATTTTTCTCTAAGGCTTTTTGTTCTCATGAAAATATATCCCGCCCCCTTACTTTCCTTCTTATTTTATTTTTTTTAACCATAGAATTGAAGAATTCTTGTGGTTGGAAGGCATATCTGAAGATTGTCTCATTGAACTTCCCTGCTCAAGCATGGTCAGCGAGAGTAATTTGTCCGGGACTGTATCCAATCAGATTTTGAATATCTCCAAGAGTGGAGGCTCCACAGCCTCTCTGAGCAACCTGTTCCAGTGCCAGTGTTGTATTTAAATTATATCTTTGGAGCTGCCTGCAAAAAAAGGTAAGGACATGTAAGACAATATTCATAGGAGTTTATAAAGAAGTCATCCTCTTGCACTGATTCACACCCTGCTTGAAGCATATGTGTCTGGCTAGGGAACTTCCTGGGTTAGGTATCACTGTACCTGTTAGTATTTGAGTCAGTTTTCTACTTCCAAGTGGTCCAACCACCAGACTGCAAAGTATCGAGGTGTAAAAAGAAGAGGATTGACTATGTGACTCATAGCACGTCAGTTCAGATGCAGTCCAGGGAGATGGATTCAAGTCTGTATACTACCTGATAGAAGGTTTAGAGATGAATTTAGAGCACAACCTCCTTGATGACACTTTCCAAACTTGTTACTCCAGTCAGCATGCACAAGGTCAGATTTTAGAAAGGCCAGCATTTAAGTGTGTTTTTTCCTGAGATGTTTTGAAACCCTGTCCTTTTTTAAAATAGCAGTACAGGGGTGGAAAGCTTTTGCTGTTGAGCCACTGGCTGGAATTCTGTTCAGCTCTGCTGTCCTGTGAGTTTTCCAGGGCAGCTTTGCAGCAGTACAGCTACCTATGGAATGGAGCATCGTGAAGGACAAGCCACAGATCTTCTATGTCCTTTCCTTTCCTGACACACATGACATGTTGCAAACAGCTCTGTTTCCACAATGCCTTTGGAAAGCATTGTCTTTCTCTCTTGACAGAAACATTTTTGACCTTTGGAAAGTAGTATTAATAATTAATTAAAGTATTAATAATTTTTTACCTTATGGAAAGTAGTATTAATAAAATTTAGGATACAATGGCTCCAATCAGACTCTGGAGCAAATTCACACATTAAAGTGTTAGTTGTCCTCTACTGTAGGGTAGGAGATCTGTTGAAATGTACCTTATCTATATGCTTGATCTTCCCTCTGTAGGAAAGTGAGGTTTCTCACTAATATTTTGCCCTGCCATACACTGAGAATGTAATCAGGACTGTGTAGCACACTGGGAAATTTGCCCACCCTATCCTGTGGATAGAGCCAGGAGAGCAGGTTTTCCTGTTAACCATTACCCCCTAACCTTTCCATCATTTGTCTCACATGTTCTGCAGGCATCACTTAGTAGGGACCCGAAAAGGAGAAGGCTGTGGCTACGCACTGGAACCTGATGGTTTGAAAACTCCAGCTCTGCACTTGGGAACTGGATGCTGATTTGTGTGGTATGAGGTGAAAGACTATAATCCACAGCTCCTGGTCTGAGATGTGCATAAAGGAGGATTGGATTTATGCTTTATATCCTTTCTATGTGTAGACAGAGTCTTATCTCACACCCTTGTCTCTTAAAAAGTGGAATTCTCTGCTGTGCTGCATGGCTTGTACAGATCCCCCTTTTTCAGAGTATCTGTGGAAAAGGAGGATTGTTATTTTGTCCTTGATTTTCCAGAAGGTTTTGTATGTATAGAAAATGTAAAACTTTGCAATTTCACTTGACTTCTCACTTATGTGCAAATAGCACATTTGTATTTACAGAATAGGTCTGATGTGATGCTGTAAGTGCTCTGCACAGCTCTATTGCTCACACCTAGTAAGAACAGTGTTTCCTGAATGCATCAGATTTCCTGAACATACATGATATATTAGTGTGAACAGGAAGGTACCTGGCTCTTTATTTTGCTTTGCTGAGCTTGCTGAACATATAGGAGAAATCCAAACCCAAACCCTCAGTTGTGTCCCAACCCAATTTCTGCTAGAGGAAAAGGATGATATAGATGTGTGGTAAACCTACACAGGGACATTGTACTGAAGGGCTGCCATTACAGAGTTAGGGAAAAGTCTGAGTAAAGAACATAAGCTGCCTGTATTCCTTAAGCACAAAGAGGATTTCTTGATTAATTTGAGAAATATGTGCCAGTGTATTGGCTACTGGGCTCTGGAAGCTGATACATGGACTGTTTTATTGTGCCATGCATTTTATGTGGCTCAGAAGCACAGGAGCTGAATGGAAAGAGAAGGTGGCGACAACAGTATTCTCCAGTGTTGAGAATCTCAGAAATCTTCCTAGATGTCACTCCCAGTGAAATTTTTCTCTTTATACAAGTGTAATCCAATAGGATCCAAAAGGCTGTTGTGCTTGAAACACCATAATACAAGGTCACTCAGTAAATGATGAAGATCTTCACTATAGTGTTCTCCTGCGCTTTCCTTCCATGCTTTGGTCAGCCAAAGAACTGGTTCCTCTTCTAACATTTATCATCTCCTTGAGGACTGTCCCCACTGAAGCTTTTCTGAGTGAAGCAGTGCCAGTATTTCTCTTTGAGAATTGTCTGCCTTTGTAATCTGTTGTTGCGCTGCTTGAAGGTGACTACAAGCCTACTGGTTACACTTGATTGCTATCAAAGCTCTGTTTATTCTGAGTGACTATAGGAACAAGAGACTCACTGTAGGGGTTTTTCTTAATGAAAGATAAGATTTTGGAATAGAGAGGAGGATGCGAATGTACCACATATTAATAGTACTGCTCGAAAAAATAAAGTATCATTAGAGTGTCATTTTACTCTTAATTCTACTGCTGCTTACATGCAGAAAATGTTTCGATTTGTGTGTTTGTATATACATAATCCGGTGTCTACTCTTTTATATGGGTCAGAATCATGGGTCATCTACTGCCATCACCTGCGACTCCTCAAATGCGTCTATCAGCACTGCCTCTGTAAAATCCTAAACATCCACTGGACTGATTACGTGACCAGTGTTGCTGTCCTTGAACAGACAGAGGTCACCAGTATCGAGGCCATGCTATTAAGAACTCAACTGCGCTGAGCAGGGCATGTTTTCAGGATGGAGGATCATCGCCTCCCTAAGATTGTGGTTCATGGTGAACTCGCCACTGGCTGTCACAACAGAGGAGCCCCAAAGAGGAGATACAAGGACTCCCTGAAACAACACTTGAGTCTTGGCCATATTGACTACCATCAGTGGTCCATTCTGGCCTCAAATCAAGAAACATGGNTGACCAGTGTTGCTGTCCTTGAACAGACAGAGGTCACCAGTATCGAGGCCATGCTATTAAGAACTCAACTGCGCTGAGCAGGGCATGTTTTCAGGATGGAGGATCATCGCCTCCCTAAGATTGTGGTTCATGGTGAACTCGCCACTGGCTGTCACAACAGAGGAGCCCCAAAGAGGAGATACAAGGACTCCCTGAAACAACACTTGAGTCTTGGCCATATTGACTACCATCAGTGGTCCATTCTGGCCTCAAATCAAGAAACATGGAGATGCACCATCTATAACATTGCTGCCTTCTTTGAAAGCTCACATATAATTAGTGTTGAGGAGAAAAGACAACGCAGGAAGAACTGTGCCTCAATAATACCACCTAAGGAGACTTTCCACTGTGCCTTTTGTACCCGGACTTGTCTATTCAGCATTGGCTTTTTTAGTCCTCAGCATGTTTGTACCAAGCATGGGTAGAGCCGTTCCTACATATTTGTTCGTGAAGTTTAGCCATGATGATGATGAGTCACATTTTCAAGTATATGTGCATACATACATATATTTTAAGGGACTTTAAAAAATTTTAATAAGGCAAAATGTAACATAGCTGGAACAGATTAAAACAGAAGAGTTTTAGTGGACCAGAAAACATATGCACTGATGAGGATTTTTTGGTTTTAATTAAATCCTACCATAAAGTAATTTATTACCGATTGCTTGTTTTTCTAGAAAGGCTAGTGCAGCACCATTTGCTGGCTGATTGACAATGTAACTGTCTTTTTACAAATTTTAGTTTAAAACAGGAAAGTTGCCACTCACATAATTTAAGAAGTCTACATTTTAGATTCTCTGGAAAGGTTCATCTTTGACATAAGTGGAGGGTAGGTTCAAATGGCTAAACCCAAAATGTAGCACTCCTAGCTCAGCATGGTCCATGCACGTGTAGGTATCTACAAAATCTGTACCAGAAGGAGTAATTAAATAAATGCATTTCACTTCAGTTTTCCCCCAAAGAGCAACAAAAATTATCATTTTATATTCCTCAACAGTAAGTGCAATGGTTCAGAATCTGCAAGCCCGGCTTGAAATCTAAATCTGTAGTTGATCCATGCTGGTCCAATCAGGGAAGGTCCAAGCAATCCTGCTGAACTATTACCAAGATATTATAAGACATGGACATTATTCATCCTCACTAAAAACAGGCAAGGAAAAAATAAAATGAAAGCCAAAGGATTAACACTAATTTATTTGCTGTAGTCCCACCATGAGAAGGATTATTTAGAGCTCTTCCTCTGCCACCAGGCAAGTATTTTCCCATACTAACTCCCATTACAAGTCACCTCAAAATCATGTCATTTAAGCATTAATGTCTGGGCTATACTTTAGGCCCAGTTTTGGGCTGTACTGTCCTGAGGCTCTGATCAGGTCTGTATCAAGAGCTTTTTCCAGGAGTGTAGCACTGTTGTTTTTATGGATTTTTTCCTCTCTCTCCCTTTTTTTATTTTTTCCTTCCAGCACTTTTGTACTGACGAAAGCTGAAGTTCAGTGATAGTGATTCTGGATTGCAAGTTGCTTTTGTGCTTGAACAACCAGGAGAAGCACTACTGGCAAAGTATGTTTTGTCAATATGAATTGTGTATATGCTAGTAGAGTTTGCTGCACAGTTACATCAGCAAAGTCTCCTGGAGGGGAGAATCACTCTTGGATACCTGAGTGAAATACTACCCTGCTTTCTTCTCAGCTGCACCAGATCAGAGCATGATGGCTCCTGGCAGCATGTTAGGCACTGCTACCAGGGTATTAAACAACCTGAGAGTAAGGATAAAGGACAAGTCATTCACAGAGTGGCTTTGGCTCAAGGAAGGAGAACGTCTTGCTCCTAGTGAGTTTGCCTTGGGCTTAATCTGTCAGTGAAGCAACAACAAAAATACGTGGCTTGACTTTACACGGCACCTCTTCAAAATACAGTCTGGTCTCCTATAACATGGACCCGCAGTCTTAATAGGGATCTGCGTAGCCCTACTTCCACGTTGAATGGTGTCCACGCTGCCATCCATGCTGCCCCTGCTGCCGACGTGGCTGCTGCGGCCGCAGCCACCACCCACGCCGCCGCCGCCCGTGTCACCCCCACTGCCACCTGCGCCACCACTGCTGTGGCCGTGGCTGCGGTGGCAGGTCGCACACGTGCAGTTGCGAAACAGGTCTCCTATATCGCTAAAAAATCATGCTGCTAAGATCTGAAGCTGCAATATGGGGGGCGTGAAGTGCAAGAAGGCTGACTGTATTACTTTCTCCTTTCAGAATGAGGGACTGCATGGATACTAAGCAGCAGTTTTCATCTATAGATAATGTATGTTGCATTTTTAGCTATGGGCCCCTAAGAAAAGTACTATGCCAGATTCTAAGATCTTTCTGAGACAAAAACTTTGTTTCAGAACAAAGTAATGTAAGTAAGAGATTATCTGGACTAAAAGACCTGAAAGCTGTTTCCTGTCTAAAATGGAGGACCAAAATCACACATGTGATGGCAATATATTTTAATTTTTACAAATGCTGCAGAACAGATCCTTCCTTTCCATTAATGGTTGCATCTTAAGATACAGACATCTATTTTCTTCAAGAACTGTGACACTTCTTCTTTTCATAGTGTCAACACACAGCAACAAACATTGTAGGTGCAGCATTTTCCCTGTTAAGTGTATCAGCTTAAAGTGCAAAGGGAAACTTTTACTTTCTATTTTAAACAGGGAGATATGCATGAACAAGGTGGAAAGGCATTTACCAAAGTGTCATGGTTTAACCCAAACATCAATTAAGTACCACATAAGCCATCTTCTCATCCCCCTCCACCTCTGGTGTAATGGGGAAGAGAATAAGAAAAAGTTAATACCCATGGGTTAAGAACAGATTACTAATGGAAAGAGAGTTTAAAAAAAAAAGGATGAAAAAGAGAAAAAGAGAGAGAGAGAGGGATAAACCCCAAGAGAAACATGTGATGCACAGTACTATTGCTCACCACCTGATGACCAATACCCAGCCAGTTTCCAAGCTGTGATCAGCATTATCCAGACAATGCCTTCCTTCTATATGGAATGGACATGAGATTGTATGGTAAGGAATATTCCTTTGGCTGGTTTGGGTTAAATTGTGCGGGCTGTGCTCCCTCCTATCTTCTTGTGTACCTGCTTGCTGGCAAAGCATGGGAAACTGAAAAGTCCTTGATTTAAGTTGAGCACCATTTAGCAACAACAACAGCGTGTTATTAATGTTATTCTCATAATAAATGCAAAACAGGGCACTTTACCAACTACTAAGAAGAAAATTAACTCTACCTCAACTGAATTCAGGACACAAAGGTGAATAGAAAAAGCTACTCAAATATATCAGGAGCTCAGACTTAATATTATGTCTGCAGTTATCTGAAAAACTGTGATGAATTATATTTTCAAACATCACTTGTATTTGGTCTCAATAATAAGTCAATATTGTGCATTTTTTCAATGAACACATAAAACAAGGAGAAAGATGTTAAAAAAGATATAAACTTATCGCAGAAGCTCAGAATTGCAGCCACATTATTGTCAGCACAGCAGCCTGACATACAAACTGTTGCAGTGCAGGAAAAGGCAAGAGCTCACCACAGATAATTCTGATTTGTCTTCAGCCTGGGCGAAGAAGAAAGGCAAGCAAGAAAAAAGAGTTGACTAGAAGAAAGGACCCATAGAGCTCCAAATAGGTCAGTGTTTTAGGAAGAACAAGATGTCTAGCCTTACAGACTTCTGGCTATCCTTCCTTAGCACTATGAAGCTAAACAAATACATATGAGGTAGTGTATGGGCCCACATGACATCAAAAGATTATTGAAAATTGCCATTTTTGTTAGCAAATGTCCATATAGATTCAAAACATTTTGACAGAGTTAAATTTCCCATGCAAAGTTCACCATGAGAAAAACACTGTATGTATGTCCCACTGCATGGGACAATCCCAGGACACTTTGTACACAGAATTATCTCCATCAGAATGCCTGACGCAGANTATATATATATATGTGTATATATAAAAATAATTATTTTGGATGTTCCTATTATTAATAGTTTCTATATGTGCAATTAAAAAAACCCTACTAAAGCCTTAGATCTAACTATAATCCATGGAAATAAGAGCAGTAATCAGGTATACCTGATTTATTTGCTTAGTTGGTTAGAACATGGTGCCAATAAAGACCTGGACTTGATGATCCTTGTGAGCCTCTTCCAACTCCGAGTATTCTGTGATACCAGGTTTAATCTTAATTGGAGTAAAAATTTCTTCTCAAAGCTAAATTTTTCAAAAGTTCTTTCAAAACTTCTCAAGGCTGAACTTCTGAGGTTTTCCTCATACAGTAGCCTGACGTGGAAGGTAATTCATAATTGATATTTATTAACTATCATGACCTCCTAGTAAAGTTTGACGTTTCAACAGTTCTTGAGACCTCTCTTTTTCTTATTTTTGTTCCCCAAATCCCTGTTGTCCTGCCAGTGTGACATACTGAAATATTTGTCTTTGGACAGACAAAGCATTTGGGTTCAAATATTCAGCAGCAGCCCTCAGTCATGGCTCTTTGCTGTGACCACCAGACCAGAACCTATACCAATGATTTTCAAACCTGTGAGAAAAGGCTGCTGGGAAACNAGAGCTCCAAATAGGTCAGTGTTTTAGGAAGAACAAGATGTCTAGCCTTACAGACTTCTGGCTATCCTTCCTTAGCACTATGAAGCTAAACAAATACATATGAGGTAGTGTATGGGCCCACATGACATCAAAAGATTATTGAAAATTGCCATTTTTGTTAGCAAATGTCCATATAGATTCAAAACATTTTGACAGAGTTAAATTTCCCATGCAAAGTTCACCATGAGAAAAACACTGTATGTATGTCCCACTGCATGGGACAATCCCAGGACACTTTGTACACAGAATTATCTCCATCAGAATGCCTGACGCAGACACAGAACAAGTAGGAGCATACTATGTATTATGATTTTCAAAATAACTCAGTTCCTTTCAGTGCCTTCTGGGATCTATGTAAGTTTGGTAAAAAGTAGCATACTCTTTTTTGTTTTTCTCAAACTGGAGAAGAAAGCTTTATCTGAGATATATTATGCATATTCCTGTTTTTAAAACCTAAAACCAATGGAAATGTATTTTTTTAGCTAAAAATTTTTATACTTAAANGATGATCCTTGTGAGCCTCTTCCAACTCCGAGTATTCTGTGATACCAGGTTTAATCTTAATTGGAGTAAAAATTTCTTCTCAAAGCTAAATTTTTCAAAAGTTCTTTCAAAACTTCTCAAGGCTGAACTTCTGAGGTTTTCCTCATACAGTAGCCTGACGTGGAAGGTAATTCATAATTGATATTTATTAACTATCATGACCTCCTAGTAAAGTTTGACGTTTCAACAGTTCTTGAGACCTCTCTTTTTCTTATTTTTGTTCCCCAAATCCCTGTTGTCCTGCCAGTGTGACATACTGAAATATTTGTCTTTGGACAGACAAAGCATTTGGGTTCAAATATTCAGCAGCAGCCCTCAGTCATGGCTCTTTGCTGTGACCACCAGACCAGAACCTATACCAATGATTTTCAAACCTGTGAGAAAAGGCTGCTGGGAAACAAAAGTATCAGTAATAGCAAATATTACTTTTTCTGTCAATAGTGGGAAAAGTGGGTAGATAGAGAAGGGGTGGAGCAATTGTCCAAAACTACTTAGAAGCAGAATGTTGTTTTCCAAATAAAAAGTGATTTTTCTGTCAGTAAATGAGGGCTCTCAGAAAATCCTGACTGTTTTTGAGCGTTAGTCTTGTCCAATCAGAACTAGTTAGGATCTGGGCTGAGATGCCAAGATGTTTTACAAACATCACTAAAATGTCCATCACGAGTCACAAGATTCTTTTTTAATTTCCTCAGGATATAGCAACTTGGCCTGGTTTCATGTACTACAGATGAATAGTGAATATTTTGCTATAAATCTTGGTAAACTGTCCTCCAAAATATCTTTCTATAACATTTAAATATTAAAAAAATTAATGACCTAATGGCAAATATGATGCAGCTTTTACTAAGATGGGGGGATTTTTATTATTCTTGTATGCATAATATTATTACTTTGAATTTCTGATTTTTTTTTCATTCAGTTTTTACTAGAGTTACTTAATAACTGTCACTTTTCATTCTTCTAACTATTCATTGTCAGCTTTGGATGATCTGCCAAGCCACATGAGAGAGCAGGTTGCATTCAAAGGAATTTACTTTGTTTTAGGGACATGTGAAAAATCTGAGCTAATTGCAGTGCAACTTTATACTTTAACTGCTTCTTATTAGTGACTTAGCAGATGTCTGTGTCTTGGTAGTCTGATGTTCACTGCTTGTACTGGGAGTCCACAGGACTCAATGAGACACAGGGCCTTCTCTGAGAGGGCTTTGTTAGACCAAGCTCCTGCATTCCCAAGTTATGCCTTTGAAACGATGTGAAAAAGTGGTGGCTGGGAGCTGCTGCCATTTGATGTTCCAGCATGTTATATGTATTTATTGTTCACACCCATGTCAAGGGCTGCTTAGATGCCATGGCAATGCCCACATCTTTCTAGTACGTATTAGAAGATCCATTATCCCCTGATGTTGATCCTCTGTCAGCCACATCTGGGAAGGAGATGATTCCTATGTAGGGCAGAGAAAGCAGTAACAGAGGATGATAAAACATGAGAAGTAAGGAGAATGTAGGGGCTTGGCAAAGTGAGGAATGGCTTTCTGTAGTCTTCTTTGGTTATAGCAGAAGTAATATTCCTATGCTGAGTGGTTGGGCAAACAACTTGAAGAAGATCCTCCTTTGACCTTGTCCTGCTTGCGTTGCATTTAAATCCACCCTTTTCAATTGATAGGTGTTCTAGCAAGAAAATGAGAAATCTCTCAGAGGGATTTTCTGAAGCACATCCCCCAGGTCAGTATTGCAGTGAAAGGATTTATTTGAATGTGCAGGATGGCCAGCCATGTGTGAAAAAACATGCATCAATGTCTGCATGTACCTCAGTTGCTCTTCCAAACTTACAGGGTGAAGGCTACTAAAAAGTTGGAAACCATGTGAATTTGAGCTGGTATTCATGTGATTGATGTTTTCATGTACTCGTTTAACAAAATGAAGTAAAAATATGTTTATACATATAACTGAAAGATATAAAGAAGCATTTATTTCTTCTTAGCAAGGGCTGCCAAACTGTGATCTTCATTCTTGCAGCTACTCTGTATACAAAAAGTTTTGGACAATAGAAAGCATGGGACGATAGAACAGAGAGGGACACAAACAAGAGATGGGAATATTCAATAGCCAGGTAAAAGGGAGAGAGGAGACAAATGTAAAAGAAACTAATTGTTGCATAACTTTTGCAGAGAAATGGGGAAAACNACGTGGTTGACATGACACTACTGAAATCCTGTGAAGTACCACAAAAGTAATTATGACATTGGGCTCTCATACTGGACTTGCTGAGACAGCTTGAGCAGAAAAAACTCAAGGAAGATCTTATTAGTGTGTATAACTACCTGATGAGAGGGAGTAAAGAATACAGCTGGTCTCTTGTAAGTGTTGCCCAGTGATAGAAGAGGCAGTGTACACCATCTGAAATCCAGAAAATTCCACTTAAATGTAAGAAAAAACCCCTTTTATAGTCTAAGTGTGNCTTGCAGAGAAATGGGGAAAACAAAAGAAGGAGGGCTATAAATACGTTTTTGTGCCCCAAATTGTGAGTGAGCCAGAAGAAGGAAAAAAACCACAAAAAAAATTGGTTTTGATGGCACTCTTGAAGTATTGGAAAGATAAGTGAAAAGGAACAAGGTGACTGAACTGCCAAACAACAGCATTGTGCACTTATTAATACTTTATTTTTTTTTTTTAATCTCTAGTCTGGTTTGATCAAGGCACCCTTATGCTGCTCTCTGCAACAGGCAGAGACAGGGCAACTCTTGCTCTCCCAGGAAAACAGTCCCATACTCCCCACCCTTCAAGATTCTTGATGGATTTGCATATATTTAGAGTGAATGAAAATTTTGGAGAAGGAGGAACAGGGGATTCAAGCATCATCTTGTTNGTCTCCAGAGGTGCCTTCCCACCTCAACCATTCCTTGAATCTGTGATTTTGCTTGCAATCTGTTACTGTTTCTTGACGCTATTTGATACAATATGTGCATGTTGGAATCCACTTCTCATCTTCCACTCCGCATCTTTCTGTAAACCAGCATTATAATTCATATAATTTAATTGTTAAAACACCTACTTTAAGAAGGCAAAACCAAATATTTGGGACAGCTAGTAAAATCCACTATTTCTAATGCAGTAATACTAATAAATACATTTTTTTTTTCAAAAATAAAAACATGTTTTCAAATTAAAAATTGATTTATTTTGTGTCAGGGGAAATCAGCTGTAGCACAAGGCATCAGAATTAAATTACCAGGTTTCCCATTGTCCTTTCTTTTTAATTGAAATTATGGGATCTTTACAGTTCTTCAATTTTATATGATTTTATGGATCTTAGAGTAATAGGCCGAGTTTGCTTTATGACAACAGGAAGTATAATAATCCAAATAATAGAGCAAAATACAGAAGACAGATTTCATGGTGTCTTAATTTGAGAGGCACTTCTTTCAACCCTTTGGTGAGTATATAACATGCTTTTCTGAACTGTGCATCACAGGGTAGGATAATTGCAGTGCTTTGAGCCTAAAAGTGTACATCATTCTGTCTTCATTTCATGCACATCTTACTTCATTCTGCTACTTTAGAGATGGAAAGCATACTCAAATGGAAGAAGGGAAGAGAGATGTGGAAACCAAAGTGAATCAATTATTTTCTTCAGCCTTGAGAAATTCATATATTTGACTTGTAACTGCACAAATGTTGAGATGGTTTTGCTCTTCACAGACTGAAAGAACAGTGAAAGTAAATTGACAGAGCATCCTAAAAGAAGGCTCTTGCCCTCATTCTCTATAATGGGCAATCATATAACCAAACAGGTATATAGATTTGGAGTAACCTCTGGGCAAAAGCCCCTTTATCAAATCTTCTGATTTTAAACAACTCTTCAGTGAAGAGTTAAAAAACCCCCATGAATCATGTTGTATATAGTTTGTTGTCATTCAGGTGCCTTTAGAGAAGAAACTGGTCTTAATGGTAGCTTCACTTCATTATGTTTAAAACTGGTGGCAAAAATTAAAAGTAAAAAAAGTTACTGATTTCAGAAAAGAGCAGTGAAGATATTCAGAGTGTGAGTACCATGTTTTCCTAGGAATGATTTTAAAAGTTAATTATTTGGGTATAGAATAAGATATGTCTTGGGAGAAATGTTGCAATGTCTGAAGAGATTCAAAGGGTAGATTCACCATGGAGGGAGCTTTCCCCTCATGCTTTGAGAAAGTCATAGGAGTCATCGACCAGCAGCTCAGAATAGAATTCAATTTACATTGATAAATGGCTTGTGCAGGTGCAGAAGGGCATTTCTAAGGTAATGAGTTAAAAATATTAATGGAATATGTTCTGGAGAAATGTCCTGACAGGGAATAGAAAGCAGTCACACAGGAAATGCAGAGAAACTCAACTGCCTGGGAAGTTTAGGCTGCAAGTGGACAGAGAGCTAGGGATCTGTGACAGAGTGTTCTGCTTCAATTAAAGAGATGAACCAGAAGAGCTTCTAGCCTTTCCCATCTTTGTGTTTTATGAGTACAGGTGTTACAGGCATGCAAAGTAGCATATCTTAATTGTCATCTCCAAATCAGACCAGTTCCACTTGTGTTTCATTTAGCATACTGTATTTTGATGAAATTTTCATCTGATTTCCCTTAAGGACAACAGTAGAATTTCCACTCATTCAAGAAGTCATGCTCTTATGCTATTTCATGTACTATGGGTGTAGAGAATTTAAAGTGTGAATTAAAACAATGGAAAAGTCTTTGTGGCACAACACAAGAGAGCAAATCTAGAACTTTGACAGTACAAATAGCTGTAGACTGACAGAGCTTTACTCATACTCTAGTAATCTTTGCTCCGGGAAGCGAAAGCTGCAAAAAGAGCTGCTGGAGCCTAAGAACTTCAAAGCAAATGACATGGAAGTGCAAATCAATAGAGTAACCACAGGAAACTCTTCAAGGGTATTTGATGCCTTCATGTGTTCATTTTGAAATGTTACCTCACAAATTCCCACTAACCCTATCTTTCTTGAACTCTCTAGCTATTTCCTAAAAAAAACCCAAAAAACNTATATCCTATAAAAAAAAAACCCCAAAACCCAGAAAACCTAGCGTCTCCTAGGGAATCATTATAACCGTGAGATTTTGTCAGAAGGTGCTTGGAGAACATCAAAGCTTCATTTGAGTTTAATTCTTGTTTTATGTGTAATGCTTTCAATGGAGAAAAGGTGCATTACTTCTGTCTATTGCCTTCATTATTCCACTGCAGGCCTGCTGAAGTCCTCCTCTGCAGAACTCAGCTGGAGGAGACAGAAGGCATGTGTGGTCTATGGCATTATTTTGCTGAAACATTCTCTTTTTCAGAAATGTGGACCTTGTGTTAATGCATCATTAAGATTCTTGTGAAAATGTTGGAATTTTATTTTTGCTATTACCTGTTCTTGCTGTCACACTAGTGTAGACATAGAGGACCTTAGACTGGATGCTGACTACTTCTTATCTAGTCTCCTTGTTTGTTATTCTTAAAAGCTGAACATGGTGTTGTTTTGCACTAGTCATCAATGCTGAGATATGATTTGTTGATGTTTTCATGCTTTAAAGTAGTTCAGACCTTAGAGTTCTCAGTCAAATCATCTGCAGAAAAAGATGATTTTTATTATGGAAAAAGATGACTTTCTATTATGGAATAATTCTTTCTTGTGGTATATTAGCAGATATACAGTTGTAATGCATTTGCTTGACAGTTCTGATATGTAATATATCTTGATAAAATATTTTTGTCTTAAAATTGCCATATAAAGTTTTTATACTGCAACTTTAGTACTACTTTAAAACAGCATCATGCAAACATGGCTGAACTCCAGTAGGGTTCCACTGATTTTAATGAACTTTGGATCAGTCCCAGATTCCCTGATGTCAGAGTCTTAGGGAAAGTAAGGCTGCTCTACTAGCATACTTTCATCTGTTAAAATGCAAGCAAGAAGTTGCTCTTCAATGTTTTTTGATAAAATACATTTCACAATGCTGTCACACTCTTGTACATAGCAGAAAAACAAGTGTTTAAAAGCAGTGACTCTAGCAAAATGGGCTGTAGAGTTTTAAAATACAATGGATATATTTGTTTCCAATGTTCAGAACTTGTGCATTAAATATTTGCATCTGAAATTCACTTTTATCTTAATTTGGTCATGTAGAGACATTCACATTTTTCTATGTTCCAAAACAAACACAGTTGTTTTCTTTAATTAGAACAAACAACAGAAATCTTACTTAAAAATGTTTATTGTAAAAAAGTGGCTAGAAAACAACATAAATTTCACTTCACACTTTTTTCAAGTTATCTATAGATGCTGCTATAGGCAACAATTCACTTCCATTCATAACACATTCAATCATATAAAAATAAAAATATTTACAATATGTCCACATACTTTACAAAATCATCAATAAAAAAAGGCACTTGGAGGGGTAATGCTGAAAATATTGCATTTCCTTTGTGCATTTAAAAAAAATAATTGTAAAGCTCCCATGAATCCCCTCTCTTGCACTTATTCCCGTATTTTTTTATTTTTTAAATGAAGTCTAGAGGAACTATTCCATATTAAAAGATGGTCAAGCATGCACCAGGAATGTCTGAAGCTACAGTATTAACTTTTTTTTTTTTAAAGGCACATGCGGTTAAATTGTGGCTTTCAATTTTTTCGTACATTCTCTTATATTTTTTCCCTCTCGTAATTATGCAGTTTTAAAGCATTTCAATCATTAATGAAGGTCTTGGCTTTTAATAAAATAAAATAAAAAACACAGCGATGAATAATATTAAACACTTACTAAGGTAAACCTGGGATATTTTAAGGCACCTGAGATAAATGGTGTCTAGCAAAATTCACTTGGGTAGTATTTAAAACACTGTTTCTTTGGTTGAAATGGCTTGGCAGGAATGTATTGTTAAATTCTGCAGCCTTTTCTAAGCAAGAAAAGACTACCTACATTTGGCTTCATTTGTAAAGAAAGCTGATAATGCTTCTTCCTTTAGATTGCTTGAAATGTCATGCATGGCATCTTTCCCCATAGTTCAGAAGTCACACTTAAGAATGCAAATGTATGGCTGAACAGAAACTACTTAAAGCTCATTTCTACTGACATTCTAAGTTCTTCCACTAGTTTATTTGTTTGCTTATTTGGTGGTGTTTTGGTTTGTTGTTGTCTGTTGGTTTGGGTTTTTTTTTTCTTCTTTTGGGTTGTTTCTTTTTGGCTGAAAAGTAAAGGAGAAAACACCTTTGGATTTCCACTTATCATTTGGAACAGGAGTGGAAAAATGCATTGAGTCCAGGTAAACATTGACTGCATGACTCAGTGTGCTACACAGCAGCCAGATTCCTCGTGTTTGTGCAGAAGAGACATTCTGGAGAAAGTTTTGGAGCAATTTTTGCACTGATATTTCTTCACATCTGAGTGGGTCTGCAGATGAGCTCTCAAATTAGATCTGTCCGCAAAAGCCCTGTTGCAGTGAGGACAGGAAAATGGCTTCTCTCCTACAAAGAAAACATCAACAGAAAATAGGATAAAGCTTTGTAAAAAAGCTACATGCTTAGGACAGGTAAAACCTGCATTTATTCTAAGAAACAAATGAACAAACAGAAATTACTTGTTATAATAAACAAAGTGTGTAATAAGTGGTTAATCAGGCCAGAGATACAGCAGCTTTCCACACTGCTGGCTGTATTTGTAGAACCCTGGTCCAGTCAGAATACGCTGCTAAGTGCAGTCTCTGAAGACAATTTGCTGGCACCGTCCGCATCTACAGGTGCAGGCAGTACTCTTAGACTGGGCTCCTCCCAGCATTTTAAAATATTTTCATAGAACCTTTTCTGCTTAGCACTGTGAATTACTGGGGAACAAGGCTATGGACTGAAAAGCAGCAAACAGCTGTACAGAAAAAAACAACCACTTTGCTGATGATGTGCTCCTAATTCATAGAGACTTTGCAAAATTTGCCAAGTGCTTAAGGAGTCAGAAAGCAACCCCTCATGTATTGCCTTTCCAGTTTTTACTGCCTGATTTCAGAGTCAGCTGCAGCCTTCTCAAATCTAGCAATTTCCAAAGCCTGAAAGTTAACATAAAATCCTTAAAGCAAAGCATTCATTTAGTGCAAATGGGCTAAACCATCCTAAAATTATCTGTAGAGCAATGCTGTTTTATGCCAGTTTCTGGCCCATGGTTGTGAGACCATGTTACACTTCCCTCCCAGCCTCCCCCCAAACGGAAGAATTTAGCCTTTTAATGATTTATTTGAAATTCTGCGGATGCATTTCAAAGTTACTTAAGAAACACTGCTGGTTTTTCCACCTATGGAGAAAGACAGCGAAAAGGCATCCTGATGTTATAGCAACAAGAAACTACAAATGTAATGCTTGCTCTTACCAGTGTGAGTTCTAATGTGTCCTTGAAGTAGCCAGGGTCTAGAGAAAGCCTTGCCGCAGATCTTGCAGACACAAGGTAGTGTGTGGGTCCTGATGTGCATCTTAAGTGCTCCCAGGCTGACATACTCCTTGTCACAGTACTTGCAGCTGAACGATTTCCTAGACTGGGCATCACAGTGCAGCTGCTTATGTTTGGCCAACCCAGAGAACGTTGAATAGGTCTTGTTGCATAAACTGCACTGAAACTTTTCAGCTTCGATTGCATGAGGGTCTGAAAGCTTTGACTGGATTCTCTCTTCTTCATCGCTAATAGGACTTTCTGAACCGCTGTGATCTTTGGAGGAGGTGTCAGAAGGTGGAGGTGGGCTGACTCTTCCCAAAGATGAGGGGTATCCAGAAAGTGGAGAGAGGTCATTGGGTAATGGAGACGGTAGCAGCCCAGTTGTAGTCCACACAGTAATGGGATTGTAAGCTACTGAGCTCAGGATCTCTGGTTGTGGTATGATAGGGACTGGATAGCTTTCGTACAGGTATGGGGATATAATCACTGGAGAAATAAGAACATTTTAAAGTAAGAGAACCAAAAGGTATTTCAAAAGGCAGCAAAATTAACATTTTGGGGCTTCAAAGATACATAAACACTCAGTAGAGTAATTTGAATGTAAGGATGATTAAGGAAATACTGTTTCATGCATATATTCTGATGGGAAGAGACAGTGCCCTTGAATAGGGACATTGCAGTTGGAAAATCTCTTCAAGACAGCATGCTGCTTCTAAATCTATGCAGTCTGACATAGTCAAACAGTGAAACTTCCTGAAGGATTCGTATAAATTTCAATCCCACCTCCAGCAGATACAGAACAAGAAAACTCCAAATCCTCTCTACGTAACTTGAGTTCGAGTGGCTGAGTAAACTTTCGTGATTCATTCTGGTCAGCACTGACATATTTCTCAGACATATTTCCCCTTGGAAGCAGGAGAAAATACAGCAAGCAATGAACTAACCCGTCCCCTCCAGCAGCAAAGCAATCCCACCCCTCCTCGGTACTGCCACGCAACGACTGCAGCCTCAGAAGCGACGCAGTGGCAGTAGATTTCGTTTTGTTACCTGTATGAGTGTCCAGCTCGCTGTAATTCGGCTTCTTGGATGAATTGAAATGTTTCTTGACCAGGAAGGAGCGTGGCATTTTGGATGTAGGTTTTCTGCTTCTTCTAGACTCTCTTTCCGTGCGGGTGGGTGTAGGGCCCCGGGTGGTGCACAGCACACAGGCACACACTGTATCACTGAGGGTTCATCGGTCCTGGTCCCGGTCCTGCTCCCTACGGCGCTGCCGGCCCCACGCAGCCCATCCACTCCCGGTTGTGCAGTGGCAGTGCCGAGGCGCCTTGAAAAGTGCTGTAAATACCCACGAGTCAGGTGCAGGGGGGAAGGGTTTTCCGCTCCTCCAATCGCTTCGGGATGTTCTCAAGCACTTTTCCAAAGAAGCAGTTTTTCTGGGAGGGCTCTAGGGCTGCTGGCTCAGGGATCCAATCCCACTTGGAGGGTTTGGTTCAGGTTTCAGCTCCTCCCGCTGGATACAGCTGTGAACAGGGAGCGAGCTCTACTACCGAGCCTTACCCCGCTCCGAAGCGGAGCGATGTGGCTCTGTAGAACTACAGCCTAGAAAAATGTGTTGGTCAAAGTGCTTAAAAGTAAAGGTCAGTTTACTGATTCAGCTGAATTCTCTCTCTCTTTTTTTTTTTTTTTTTAAATCTGACAGAGACCTGGATAAGTCAAAGGCGCTGGAATTTTTCTTTCCCCCCTCGCCTCTTTTTTTTTTTTTTTAAATCTGACAGAGACCTGGATAAGTCAAAGGCGCTGGAATTTTTCTTTCCCCCCTCGCCTCTTTTTTTTTTTTTTTAAATCTGACAGAGACCTGGATAAGTCAAAGGCGCTGGAATTTTTCTTTCCCCCCTCGCCTCTTTTTTTTTTTTTTTAAGGAGTCTGGCTTCCAGATGTTTGATATGAGAATTACAGTGGAACAAACTTCATTAGGGGCAGAAGGGACACACACAGACACAGAGACGCAGAGACACACACACAGAGACACACACACACAGAGACACACACACACACACACACACCACACACACACACACACACACACGACATATTGCAAGATAACAAGTTGGCTGGCAGAGATAATGGAAGCCTTTGAACTTACTGAGTACTGCTCCATTTGGGAGCTGCCTTTGAATAGTTGCATTTAGGAAGGGCTGGAGACAAGCAGCCAGCCTCCCTAACCTGCCCTCTTCCAGGCAGAAGGACCAGAGAGATACTGTGAGTTCAAGGAGATGGAGAAGCCCTGGAAAGGATTGCATTTAAGAGCAGGCTGATAAGTTTTATATAAAATATGCATACTGCTTCAGACTGTTCATATAAAGAATACTTTCTCTTTTACTTTAAAAATCTGCAGAATGCAAAACCTCAGCCTTTCTTTCCTTGGGAGTAGTTATGTCACTCTTTTGCCTATCCTCTTAGGACATTGCCAAGGAAATTTTCCTAATTATCCAAAGCAGTTAAAAGATGAACAGATAAGTAAACCCCTCAAAATTATAGACTGGGTAATTTAATGTCTCTTAAACGTCGATCTCCATTAGTACGTTTAGGACCTCTTGATTTCCTATGAAGCTATAATCTGTGTTGTGTATTTCATTTAAGATGAAAGCTTCTTAAAAGTGCCACTGAGATTTCTGGTTATCTAGGTTGATTTAGAGGAGATATTTAGTCACAGATAGGTTTTTTAATTTTAAAATATTTGCATTTTGGAAATATGGACAGCTGAATGCTGGTAAATTTCTAACACAAATTACACCCTGACTGACTCTTGGTCTGCCCTCTCCACCCCTTCCCCCTCCTTGTGCTTTAAGTACACCTGCCTGGGCACATACCGGTATGCTGTGCTGATGTGACACTACAGCTCTCTCCTTTTGGGAGGAGGCACAGAGGGGTGTTTTACAGAGACCACCCCCCGCCCATTTTTGCAGCAGGTGTTGGAATAGATATGAAGGGGGAAAAAAAAAGCCCTATGGGTCTGTTAAGACATGCTAAAGCAAAGTGCTTTGTCAAGCTGCATGACTTCTTAATCTTGGGGAATGCCAAAACAAGTGCAGAGAGAGTTAGTAAGGGAGAGTTAGTAATTTTTAAGAACTGATTAAAAAGATTCATTTGTTCAGTATCTAACTCTGGTGTCTGTTAGTGAAAGGTGTCATATGGATTTCCAAGTGATGGTGAACATACCCAGGCTATTATAGGAAAATAGAAGTGGCAAGGAAAGGGACTTCCCAGGTGCTTGGTTTGCAGCTGGGGCAAAAAGGACCAGAGGTGGATCTCCTAGAAAGGAGAGCGCAAGGCATTATATTCCTCAACTCCACAGAAATGAAGAAATTCACAAAGCATTTCTAAAAGATTTCGTTTGTGGTCCTGCTTCCCTCTCAACTCTGTTCCATCTGAGAAGTCCTTGTCCCCTGCCAACTCTGGGAAAGCATTGCATTTCAGGATGTGAGGCATTAGTCTGTATCTAAATAGTCTGTTACATGAGCTGTGATTCAGACCTTGAGCTGGTTTAAGTTTGTGTGTTGAAATGAATGGAGCCATGCAGATTTTCACTGGCTCAGGATCTGTTCTTTTGATTGTTTTTTAAAAGTAAAGGGTCTGATTCACCAGTGAGGTACTCCCTCTCGGGGCATTTTCACCAGCATTACACCAGAGTGATGCAGTTTAAATTAATTGCACTTATATAAATCACAGGAGCGTAAGCAGTTAGCCCACTGGCTGAGCTGATTGAAGGATGTTAGGAATTGGATAGAAGGCATGTTATTACATGGTCCTGAAAGGATATTAGCAGCACATACTACCTGAGTGAGGTCTGCTGTCAAAAAAAGGGAGAGTCTGCATGAGGAGTGGGTGAGTCATAGTAAACAGGTGTTCTGAGTGTTTATGGCAAATGTGGATAAGAGGGCACTTGGAGATATGTGGCATCCATCCCTGTGCAGGAAAGGCAAGACAAAGGTCGAGTGTAGAAGACAGGAAGCTCCCCCTCCTTGGAGAAGCCAGGAAGGTGTAGAGGATGGCAGGTGGCTCTGATGGTCACGCTGCCTGCAGGCAAAGCCTTGCACCTACCTCCAAAAAGTCAGGCCTAGAGCTTCCTTCCCACATTTTACAAGTAGTTGGTCTTTTACGGATTCTTTTTGTTTTTACTTTGAAACCTTGTGTAAAGCTGTCTTGTTAATGCCACTGTGCTGCTAATTACTGCTCTGCAAAGTGATATAGGAAATGATCCAAGCAATTCTGCCACCTGAAACTTTGCCATGTGCTTTGCAGCAACCAGGACCAGAGCTTCAATCATGCAGCAAAAATATTGTTTTGTTTTTAACATCAGGTCACTTGTTCATGTGCATAGATAAAAAACTGTGAGCCTCACTTTAATATCCCCATTTCTGAGAGCTCCACCAGATCCCTTTTCTTGTCAGTCTTTCTGAGAAGGGCAGCAACTTTGTTACTCAGCTTTCTGGAAATCGAAGGGCTCCAGAACTATGTTTATTATCAAAGTGGGAAGAAGGTCCCAAACTAAGCCCTCGGCAGCTTAGTTCTTCTCACGACAGCATTTATGTCCTTACCATGCATCAATAGCAAGCAAAAGAGTGGATCAGAAAATGTTAAATATCTGGACAAACCACAACAGAATCAAGAAAAATAGCTTCAGAATATTAAATGAGTTATGTTGGATCACTGTTCCCATATTTCTCAGGCAGGACTCTTAATCACGTTTTGACTGCCATGGAGTGCACAGAAGGCAGCACGGCGAGGTTTGGAAGAACCCCCAGGAGGCACTGAGCCGAGTGGAGCATACCAGAAATAGCACAGGAGTTTTATTGATGCAGGTGACACTTCATCCTGGAGGAGGTAAAAGCACAAGTAACTCACACCTACAGTGTAGCTCTTGCAATTCATAAGCCTCTTACATTTCAAAGGAAAGTGTGAAATGGTTAATATGAGGAAAAACAACAAAACAAGTGAGTTTTCAAGAGACAGTTGAATGTAGAACTTAACAACTGAGCTTCAGTCTTGCCTTCTGCTTCCATATATCCCCCTTAATGCCAGCTGATACATCCTGGAAAGTAAAGATCCGGTGTAACTTTTGGAAGCAGGGAGGTTTTGGTAGAACTAGAAGCTGAGGAATAACTCAAATGTAGTTACACTCGGTGTCAGCGAGAAATAAGCCCAAAACTAACAGAGTAGAGGGGAACAATTAGTCAATGGTTTTCCTTTTCATTGCCTCAACATATATGCCTCAATAAATTTTGAAACACAATTTTAGAATGTTTTTTTCCCCCATGTTTTGCTCATCATTCCAAATCCTGACCTGAACTATAAGCAGAAATGGTAGCAAATTTAAAGGGTTGTTATGAAATCATATCAAGCCCCAGTCTTATATGTTCTAAGTAATGATAAAACTGTGCGTTTTGGACAGTTTTTCTTAGTCAAGTAAAAAATCTCCACATTTTGAATGTTTTGCACTGATAGATGCTTTTTTGTTTATTTGTTTGTTTTTTTAAAAATCAGTAATTTTGCTAGATTTTAGGCCTGTTTAAGAGATTGTGATTGAACAGAGAAAGTCTGGTTCAATCTGCACTCTCCAATAAGTGGGAAAGCGCTTTGAAGTGGGTGTCTTAGAGATCTAAGCCCATCTATATTTTATATCTATCTATATGAAAATAACGTTCCTTACAAATAAATTTGTGTTTATTAATAGATGCAAAATGGATTCTTTTGGATGAAGCAGTTCAAACAGTCCCTGCTTCTGTGTGCTCTCTCCTTCACACCTGTCTAGCTTCACTGACTTAAGAGGGGTCAATTTAGAGTCAAATTAACCCATAATGAAGGAACCTGGTCACAGTTCAATTTTCCTACATTGTTTCTACATGAAGATATTTTAACAATGGGCCAAATTCCCCTGTCATTCCCATCTGTAATATCTCCACTGACTCCAGCTGAGCTATTTCAGATTTACTCAAGCAGAACTGAGATGCGATTCTAGTCCAATAAATACAACTCTGTTTATGTGTGTAGTACTGTGACAAGTATTCGTTAAACAAAAGTGTGTTACATCTCAGCTCAAGCTGGATAGCAGGGCTGATCTTCCAATACGCCACAGCATCATTCATACGAGGAACAAAAGATCTGAAAACGCTGACCTTGGGATCCAGTACGAAGCGTTCTGTGGTTGGAAAGAGCCACCTGCTGGGCACCGCCGCCGCCAGGACAGGGATGCTCTGCGCAGCCAGGACCGAGCCGGCCGCCCCACCGTGTGGCCAGCCCGGGAAATGGGGATGCTGCCGGCACCGTGATGGATCGCCGTCCTGCTAAGTACTGGGGGCTCTGGGGAAGAGAAGGACGGGGCTCCAGTAGCGGCAGCGAAACGGCTAAATGGCTTCCCGAATTTCGTTATACGGCTGAGATCTATGCTCTTCTGCACATTTGCATCGTTATTTTTCGTTGCCCAGAGAAGGACATGAAGCCATCATACGAATTTCCCAACAGAGATCATCTAGTTCCAGTCCCTCCGCCATAGGCAGGGACACCTTCCACTAGACCAGGTTGCTGAGAGCCCCATCCAACCTGGTCTAGAACACTTCCAGAGAGGGGACATCCACAACCTCTCTCAGCAACCTGTTCCAGTTTATAATAAGAATTTTTTCCTAATATCTAATCTAAATCTACCCTCTTTCAGTTTGAGGCCATTTTCTCCCTTGTGCTATCTCTCTATGCCCCTCTAAAATCTCCCTCTCTTTCTTGCAGGCTCCCTTTAGGCACTGGGAGGGTGCTCCAAGGTCTGCAAAGGACCATCTCTATATACTTATTTGTTATGTATTGTGTGTACGTCATTACAACTTGCTCGTGTGGGGAAACAGAGGGGCAGGCACTTCTCTCTTGTGATTCGTGATAGGTCCAAAGGGAATGGTATAAAGCTGTGTCAAAGGAGGCTTAGATATTATGAAAAGGTTCTTCACCTTGTGAGTAGTTCGGCACTGAAATAGACTCTTTAAGGAGGTAATCACAGCCTCAAACCTGCCAGCATTCAAGAAGCTTTTGGACAATGCTCTCAGGCACATGGTATGATTCTCGGGGCTGTCATGTGTAGCACAGTTAGTATTTCTGTTTCAGTATTGTCATCATTTTGCTGGATCAACAGAAGGTGAGAGGAGCTGTGTTTTCTTCAACGCCACTCTTCCCTTTCATCCTGAGGCCTAAGGACCTTCTGTAATCCCTAGTGTTCAAAGTGACGAGTGCTACAGGGCCAGTTCACCACTTGTATTGCCTATTCTTCATTCTCTCATTTAACTTTATGTTTTATGTATTTGTACACTGAGTCCCAGGTAAATGCTGTATGTGGGCTAGACTTATAAATTCTTACATTGACTTCAAGAACTTTGTCTTTCTCAAGGTCCGTTTGGAAGTTCCCAGGACTCAGAGATTTCTGATAGTGAAGATCTCTCTTCTTCTGAGAACCAGCTTCTTTGCATTCAGACCAGTACTCTGCATCTGGCTCTGTTAAGCTTGATAAAGACATCCTGTGGTATCTTCTCCTATCGCCTTAGACAATAACTGTTGCCAGCTGCAGGCCTGATGTCTGAAAGTTCTGTTTTGTCTTTATCTGTTATCGCTGGAATAGCTTTGAGGGCAGGCTGATGTCTGGAGCCTTTTTTTTTTCCTTTGGCGGTACCTGGCAAAAGGCGTAGTGCAGGCTGTAAGGGACTGGGTGATTCAGCATGCCAGAACCTATTTTCAACATTGCAACCAAAGACCTTTTTAGTCCCAGACAAATCAAGCAGTATATCTTCGGGATTACCACATACTGACTCCTTTGCAGGGCTCTGTTCCCTGATGGGAGGTTTCCCAAACATCCAAGACATTTTTGAGGGCTTTTCACCACTGTAAAAATGCTAAAGGCTGCAAAAATGAAAAGACACAGCTGCCAGCTCTGAGTCTGAGGGTGTCTGGACTTTCTGCTCTCCCCACTTCCTTCCTCAGCAACTCCACCAGGCCTGAGGGATGTCGGCACTGAGTTTCTTACTAGCTCTTGTGAGACCCTTCATCTGACTACAGTATGTGCTGGAGGGGTTGATCTCCTTACAGAACATCTCTGTTAGGCTTCTAGAAAGGACACAAAATGACTGTTATGTTTTTCTTTCATGATATGGACAGTCAGACATAGTATTTCAACCAAACTGCTGGCTTGCTTCAGTAATGTTCTCTGGCAATGGTACTGCCTTTGCATCAAATATTGTACATTTCAAGTAGTAGTATGTAACTTTGTTTCTTGTTTAATTTCTGCCTGAACAGGTGGCTTCAAAACTGTTTTACTGCATATTGCCAGCACTTGGCCCCACTTCTTCACTCTCATGCACTGCCTCTTGGTACATTGGCTAGAGCTAGACACATCATCGAACTTGAAGTCCATTTATAGCTCACTTGGATGGTTTTTGTATCAGCTGAATGTTTGCTGATCTGTTTCTTAACATTCTTTTGCATGGTCCTTAATATTTCCTCTGCAATATGTTGGTGTTCATGTACTTCTGTTTTTCCTTTTTAGAAACTCTTATGCAGGATTAATGTTTCTTCAGTAGTGAGCTCTGCGAGGATTATGAGGTACACAATGAATGACTGCCTCTAGGGAGTTAATTTTTTTACATCCAATACTGCATGAAGACATCAGTAATCTCAATTTTGTGATACAAGTATGTAATTATTTTCCTTTTTGAGGGCATGAAATCTGTCTTTCTCTACAGTCCTGTTCTGTTTAATACTGCTCATTCTGCCACAGAATTGTGACCTGGAGGTGTGGTCTTATCAGTGTCTCAGCAACCTTCCCCAGAGTCTGCTAAGGATTTGCCCTCATCTCTTCTCTGATTGCATTTTGACTAGTGGAATGTCTGTGCTTATGGATAGCATATACCAAGAAGCCTGACTTCATATTGTACTGCGTTTTCCTTTAATTCTTGTTCATGCTATACTTCTTAGTGAATTACGTATATATTTTAACTTCACTGCTATAAGAAACGGAGAGACAGACCTTTCCTGAACTCACCACTGCCAGTAGGGTTGATGAATAAGATGGGTAATAAGACTAAGAAAGTGCATTGCCACAGAAAAACTCTATATGTATAGATATTGACACATAAGTTTTTACCTGGAAGAGGTTTGAGTCTGCCTTGTGGCTTAGCATCACAGCTGACTCATATCTTCATGTGTAAACTGGTCTATTTCCCTAGAATGGGGTGGCTACAACTAAACTGTTTTTTAGAAACAGTCCTGTAAAATGTTGAATGATGTCTAGGCCTCAGCTGGGAGAATGCTAACACTGTCCAAGGCCATGCTAGTAAAACACTAAAAATGAAGCAGTGTAGACATTTGTAATCCTGTATCTTGCCTCTGTTTGCTCTGCTAACCCAAACATACCTCATCTTCCTGAAACCAGGATGATTCTTCATTGAAGGATGTATTTGCAAAGATGAATGCAGTTATTAAAGCAGGACAAATCTTTCTGGTGCCTCATATACGCAAAAGCACAGAATTAAGAAGGCTGGAAAAGACCATTGAGATTATCAGTCCAACCTATTACCTAACACCATCTTATCATCTAAATCATGGCACTAAGTACCCCAACCAATCTCTTCTTAAACACATCCAGGGATGGTGACTCAACCACCTCCCTGGGTAGCCCATTCCTATGGGAAATCTCTCACTGAGTTCTTCTCTTCTTAACAAGTTATATGCATTGTACTGTGTATTATGTCCTCACATATATCTGTCCAGGGTAGAAAAACAAACAAAAAAATTTTGTATTTTACTTACATTATGCTGTAATTTTCTTACATGTAATTTCAAAACTTCCAAAACAGCCGCTGAATTTCTAAAATTCAAGTTATAGATTTTTCTACTGCTACCCTTGTTCTTTAAAATTTTGTGTCATCTTCATCCACTTATTATGAAGCATCTATTTTGTACTAGTCTTGTCCTAGGCTCTTATCTTCCTTATGTTTCTATGCTCCTACCTGTTATCCGCACAGATACTGAAAAACATCTAAGTACTTAGTAAATGACATTAAGAAGATATAGATATTCATAACCTCTGGAGAACAGCTACCACTGATCCAGAATATCTCACTGTTCCTCATGGCACATATGATAAAGGCGGGTGATAAGATGAAAATACTGGGTCCCATATTATAAGCATCACCAGGAAGAAGAATGAGAAACCAGTATGACCAGCTAACATCTTTTGAAGTGGAACTAATAAAGTCTTGCAAGAGGACGTAGCCTGTTCCAAAATCACAATTAAAAAATCATTCTGTGGCTCGTACTATTTCAATAAAGAAAACAAACATTTTGTGGAGACACTGCATATGTCATAGCCTATATTTCAAGTGGAGGGATGTTTGAACCTTGGAAGAGTAATATCATTAAAATGTTAACCATTACTTTATATACTTTTTCACTCATGATAGAACAGAAGTCCAAATAGCAGGTTTTCGAGATGAAAGGTAACTCTATAGTTAAGACTGACTCACAGAATCACAGAATATTATGAGTTGGAAGGGACCCACAAGGATCATCTAGTCCAACTCACCATCTAACACCCGTACAGAGACCGAGAGCACATCCCAGAGCGTAACACCAACCTAGATCCCTCACAGCCTAGCAGGCCACTTCGAGCCGGAAGGGGCCCAGGGTCATCCAGCCCTACATCCCCCAGCTAGACCATGTCTCACTTCATCCTGAAAATGTTTCATGCTTAATCGTCCTGAGAAACAGGTCCCAGTTCTACAGCAGATTACTACTGCGTATTTGTATTTTAGTTTCTGTTTCTCATTTCAATGGGACTTATGACAGTTCCCTATGTTCAATGAAGTTCTTGGGACTACTGCTTTAAAGCACAGAAAATATTAATGAGGAGATAAGTGGTGCCTTGGAGTGGATTAAATCTGGAAGAAAATTCAGATGTGGAAGAGGCAGATGGCAAGGGAACAGAGGGATAAAGAGGCAGAAACAGCTGGAATGTGCACCCTATAATTCCTTCAAGGTTGCATCATTTCCCACCCCTGAAACAAGAGGTGGTGCCATGTTATTGTGTGCTTGTCATTCCTTCTCCCTTCAACCATACTGCTCCTGTACCTTTTGTACACATATTGTTATCCCTTGGCAGCATAAATCTCTGAGGGACCATTTTAAGAGATTGTGGGACAAAATTAATCTCAGACTGGTGCTGGTGAAGCAGAGATATGAATCAATTTCTCCTGTTAGGTATTATTGCATAATTCATGAGTTGAAATGACTATAAAATGCTTTGCTGAAATTTTACAGATCAGCAAAGAAAATGTGCATTGCAGAATTTGGTACAGAGCCTTGATAAACACAGAATATAGAAAAGAGAAACCTTGCGGACATTTAAAAGGATTGTTTTTCATGTTTTTATTCTTTATTGCAGTTTTACTTTCTCATTAGTGTTAATACAAGTCAATATTTATGTATGTGATAACACTTTATTTACCAGCTGCTGGAAATTACTGATTTCATACAATTATCTGTTTTGAAATTGCCTAATCCCCAGTTTATTTATCCCACACCAAATAGACTATTTTGAAGTGAAGTCTAAGTTTTTAGAGTGACTTGAGAAGGTTGCAGAGGCTGATCCTTCAGGAGGTGAATGTCAACTTTGACTTAAGTTTGTCTTGATCTGTGCACCCATCAGCAGTGGCTGCCAAATTATCTACATTCTACATGGTGATATTTTTCACTTGTTCAATTTTTCCTCATGGAATGAAATTATCTACCAAAAATAACCTTGTGGTCTAAGGCAGTTTAAAAAAAACCCTTCAAACCCAAATAAAACCCTAATAAAATGAGCTAATACTGAGATAACTTTAAAGTCTACTGAAATTCAGTCTGAGAGGTATAGTGTATAAAAGCAAACATCTGCCGTTCTATGCAGCTCCCAGCTACCACGTGAGTTTGATGTACAGATCAGATGTTGCTTTACAGTTTATCATTTGTCGATTCCTTAGTTGCTCTGGCAGCTGTTTTTTTGGGGATTCTTTGTGAAATATGTAATGATAAGAAAGTTTCATGTAGAAGACTCAGATAAAAGGAGAGAAGCATACCCATGAGCAGAAAGAATGAACAAACCAAATAAATGTCAGGTATTGATCTCTCAGATCATGCAATGCCTTTGAAAAATATGAAGTCTCAGGTGGCAGAGAAGTCCCTTCAATTCTACTTTACTGACCTCTAAGTCCCACGATGGTGCTGTGGTAGCTGCCAGGACTTTTGCTACCTGAATTACTTTAGGGGCAGTATTTCAGTTCCTTCAGATCCTCTCTGAACATCAAGCTTAAAAAAAAATAAAATATCTTTTTTCTGCAATCATCATTGTTAAGAATTTTCCATAACTTCTCTGTTCTCAGCTGTAATATGTTTTTTTAATACATTTCCTTGGTTCTTTACATTTTGTTCTTCCAGGAATGGTTTCAAACTTTCACATATGGAAAAGAATAAAAATGAATGTGCAGCACTGTGCAAATTACTGAAACCTGCCTTAACAACTTAGGTGACCTTCTTTTGCCAGAGTAGCCAGGTATATCTGCAATGTAATGGGAGAGGGATGCAGTACGACAGCCAGCTTAAGGCTATTTTGCATATGCCTGGCCATAATGTCAAATATATGCAGTAAATTGCTAAATCTGGCCTTTCTGAGAAGTATGATGTATTTCCATGCAAGCTGAGCTGATCTGCACATGCACTACAGAAATACGCAGGACTGGCTACTATATTGTGCAATTTGTCCTTCATCATCCTGAAGGTCACCAATAAATGTCTAGTCCTCACATTTCATAAAGACAGAGCTTTCTTTTGAGAAAAGGTGTTGTATCTGAAAGGAGCACATGACACCTTGCAGGCAGGGATGGTGAGTCAACTACCTCTTTTCTAGTGTTAGAGTAGAGTACTGAGGCACATTAAAAAAAAAACCACAAGAAAATTAATCAAAAAACCTGTCTTTCTTTTCCTCATCATTATTTCTTAGCCATCACCGAAATAAAGTGATTTCATTAGCAGGCCTTTGGTCTGTATGCACTTGGGAAAGTCCCTAAGTGCAAAGACACCTGCAATGGGCAATGACTGAATAATACATTTTGCTATGATCCATGTAATCAAGTTATTTCTCCAGTTACATGCAGTGTCATGAGATATTTCATGATGTCCCATGACATGGGATACCTCATGTCTCCTTAAAATCTAGAGAATTAAGCTACCTGGAGAATTTGAATAACATTTGAGAAGACATAGTACAGTCGGGTCTCCTATAATATAATGCAGACCTGCAGTCTTAATCGGGATCTGTGTAGCCCTACTTTCGCGTTGAATGGCTGCTGCGCTGCCGCCGCCACTGCAGCCGCCGCTGCCACCTTCACTGCCACCTTCACTGCCGCCTCCGCTGCCCGTGCCGCTGTCGCTGCTGCCGCAGCAGCAGGTAACACACGCGCAGTTGCAAAACGGGTCTCCTACATCGCTAAAAAATCATGCCGGTAAGATCTGAAGCCACAATATGGGAGGCGCAAAATGCAAGAGGGCTGACTAGTGCAAAAGATCAAGGAGATTCATTCCTAAGCACTGTTAGGGATGTTAACAAAATTACCAGTGAGGAATAAAAAATGAATCAATGGTGAGTAATCATGTACTATATCAGGTAAGTCAAGTCTCTGTCTCTGCAGTAATTAACTGTTCCAATGATATAGGCTGGCAAAGTAATGAGGAAGCATCAGTGAACACGCACTAATTGCATTTGCTTTCAAATTCAACAGAAGATGAACAGCTGTTTGGTGCAGTAGGTAAATTAAGTGCACTAGTCAGATCTAATTTTGAAGTGAATCCTTGATGTCACTCAATGATTAATGTGTAGGCTGAATATTTAAGGGCATGATTCAGCTAAAAAATACTTTTATATCATATCTTATTACCTCTTGCTCTCTTGATCTCACCTTCCCTGTACAAAATCCCATTTGGGGGTATGTATCTGAAGGGGTAAGAAAGAAGCACCTGAAGAAAGTGATTTCAGTTCTCCTTGCAGAATTTTCTTGTCAACCATTTGTAGGGAGCAGAAGAAGAACAGAATTTATTCTCTCCTGCTGAGAAAGCAGCTGTGGAGATCATTTGCGAGAGTTGCAGTTATAGCCTGTACCTAGAGCCTACTGGATCAAATATAAACTAGGGCACTCATCAGATGAAGGAGCTGTTTCAGTTCATTGGATCCCATTAAAAGGCATTTTAAGCAGGAAAGGAAAACTTTAACTACACATGAATGTCTCAGGAATTGACTGAGTGGCTCCATGGCCAAATTCCTAGCTCTCTAGTACAGAGTCAACTCCTATACTAGGGACTAGGACTATGGGCTGGAGTAATAAATCGTAATAAGAGGAACTTTTCTCATGTCTCCTGCTTGTCTGACACATTTATTCCATATTCCAGTTTCCTGGTTTCAGCTGAGACAGTAGTAAGAAGAAATGTACCATGTAGTAAGAAGAAATTAACTTACTACATGGTACATTGCAGTGGTTTGGATTCACTATGAGAATAATGTCAATAACACAATGTAATGTATGAGCTGTTGCTAAGTACTTACCAGAATAAGTATTTACCAGACTTACTAAGACAAAGACTTTTAAGTTTCTCTTTTTCTCATGCTCTGCCAGGGGGGCAGGTGCACATGAAGTCATGAGGGAGCATGGCCAGGAGAGCTGACCTGAACGGGCCAAAGGGATATTCTGTACAATAGAATGTCATAGCGTATAAACAGGGAGGGGCTTGGCTGTGAGGGACCAATCTCTGTGGAAGGGCATCAGTTAATGGATGTTGAACAATTTTATCAAACTATTTTTAGCTCAACGCACAGCTTTTACATTTTTCTGATTCTCCTCGCCATGCCACAGGGAGGGAGAGAGGGAGAGGGATTTGCAGGGGAGGGTGGTGTGAGGAAAGATTTTGCCTTTTTGGACTCTTGAGGTTTAACCCAAGCCAGAAATGGAGTACCACACAGTTGCTCACTCACTCTACTTGAAATAGAGTGAAATAGAAAACTACTACTACTGCTACTACTACTAATACTAATAATACCACTACTAAAGCAGAGAGAGAGGAATAAAGCATGAGAAACCCAAATGATGCACCAGAGAATTGTTTGGGAAGAGCATAGGAAACTGTAAAGTCTTGGTTTAGGGTAAGCACTCCTTAGGAAAACAGCTAAAGCATCAGCATGTTATCAACATGATTCTCATACTAAATTCAAAGCAGATCACTGTACCAGTTAGTAAGTAGATTAATAACTCTATCCCAGCTGAAACCAGGACACTGATATTGCACACTATTTCTCCCCAGATTGTAATGAATGTGTAGGGAAGAGATTCCATCCTGAGGGACCTTGACAGACTTGAGAGCTGGTCGTATGTGAACCTTATGAAGTTCAAGAAAGTGAAGTGCAAGGTTCTAGACGTGTTGAGGCAATCCCAAGCACAAAGTCAGACTGGATGGAGAATGGATTGAGAGCAGTCCTGAGGAGAAGGACTTGGACATCTTATTGGATGAGAGGCTGGACATGACCTGTCAATGTGTGCTCACAGCCCAGAAAACCAACCATATCCTGGGCTGCATCAAAAAAAATGTGACCAGATCAAGTGAGGTGATGCTGGTCCTCTGTTCTGCCTTTGTGAGACCCTGCCTGGAGTGCTGCATCCAGCTCTGTGGTCCTTAACGCAAGAAAGATGTTGACCTCTTGAAATGAGTCCAGAGGAGAGTCAGAGGGCTGGAACGCTCATGATGACAGGCTGAGAGAGTTTGGGCTGTTCCACAAGGAGAAGATAAGACTTCAGGGAGACCTTATAGCAGCCTTCCAGTACCTAAAGGAGGCCTGAAAGAAAAATGTATGAGGGCTGTTTTCCTTCTTCTAATTTTTAAACCCAAAGCAAAGCCATTGAAAAACCCTAAATGTAATGGATGGGATAATCCATTATCCTTGCATTAATAAACTTTCTTTGTGAGTGGAATGTGACATGCCATTGCCTTTTGTAATCTGAAACTTAGGTCTTGGTCTTTCTCCATGCCTTGATTAGCAAGTGCATTTCATTTATCAATTTACTTCAGCCAGTTCACTTTTGTGTCTATCACAATGATAGACTCTTTTTGATCATTTAAAAATATTATTTTTAAAAGGAAGAAAAATCTGCCTGATAAGTCAGTGCTGTTTTTGAGAATGAAATGGTCATATTCAGAGATTCTTGTCTCAGGGCAGCACATAAAATATATAAGAATTTACATTCAGCATTCTTGTCTGGATGCTACTTCCCTGCTCTGAAGCATGACTGATTTAGGTGCATTTTGTAGTTGCATATAGATGAGAATTAGTTTTAGGACCATTAATGAGTCTGCAAAGACAGAATCATGGCAGTGAAAGACAGAAAACAGCCAGTCACCCTCCTTTCAATGAAAGATTGTATGGTTTCCAGAAATGAAGTAACTTGTGTGAGTCATATGCTAATCAGTACTCACAGGGTCAGATGCAAATTTATGGTTTCTAAGTCCTCTAAATGAAAATACTTAGAGTAGAATCAGTACTTTGCCAAAGAATCAGATATTGGCAATTTCAACATGTACTGAAATAGTCTTAGTTAAAAGAATTTTAATGGAATCAAGCTGCATCTTTAGAACTGATCTCCTTGTCAAAAGATTTTAGTTTCTCTGTCTAATGTCATAGAAGAACAGAAAGCCATGAATAAAGAAGACAATACATGCAAAAGTTTCTAGATATCCCTCTTCTGGAAATACAACATTGATACAGAAAAAGAAAAGGTTGTACAGCAAAAGAAAATGTTATACAGGCTCGCTCAATAAACCCCAAATTGTAGTCAAGATAGGAAAATGTGGTCTGCAAGGCAACACTGAACCAAATCACCTCCACTTCAGAAAATAAATTGCAGGTGCTTTGCAGAGCTCTTTGAAAATTAAACTGAAAGTCTACAGACTTGATCACCAAGCATAATCAGACACAGCAAAACCCAGCAACTACCCCCTCTGTACCAAAACAAAAATACGTTGTGACAAAATGCCTCTTAGAAGTGTTCATATGATTGGGGGATCATAGAGAGCAGACCTTGAATTCAGGAGACTTTCTTGACCTATAGGTCATGATCCTGAGGTTGGGATTTCCCTCTGAAAGCCAGTCCTGAACAGGAGGAAAATACTTTCTGCTGTCTAACTTGGTCAAGTGACACTATTTCTGTCACTTATAATCTGTAATTTAGACACACTGGGGACAATATTGGCAAAACAGACAGCCTAAAGCCAAGAAGAGTGCATGTGGAGGGGGTGGAGGGGGATGAGACAATTTACTACATCATTTTTTGTTGAATCATCTTTGGAACTGCTACCTTTCAAGTCTGCCTTAAAAATGCTTGTGTTATTTGGCTTCTCATTCTTCATCTATTATTAAGTCTCAAAGTGTCATGAGGGGAACATTCACCTAAATTAGTATACAGCTTATATATTATATCATACATTACTTGTCATGCCATTCAATAGTGAGAAAAAATAAAATCTCTATGTCAAAAATAAGACTTTACTGATGTCTCAAAAATCCTTCCTACAATCTTGCCACATTGACATTATTTCAAAAGAAGAAACAATTTAATGGAGATTAGGACGTAACACCTACAGCCTTGCATTGATGTGCACAGAAAAGATGTAGGCCAGGAGAAGACAAGTGGAATTCAAGGAGGAGCACGTAGCATCTGTAAGTCAGCAGAAATCCCTATGCTGAGCTTCCTTCTTGAGTGCTGCTCTTTTCTTATGGATGCTAATACACAGTTTATTTTGTGAAGTCAGGTCTCCTATATCGTGGACCCGCATTCTTAATCGGGTGCTCAAAGCCCTACTTCCACGTTGAATGGCGACCGCGCTGCCGCCCACACCGCCGCCTGCACCACTGGTGCCGCCACCCATGCCACGGCAGTGGCAGGTCACGCCTGCACAGTTGTGAAAATGGGCCTCCTTCATTGCTAAAAAATAATGCCTCTAAGATCTGAAGCCGCAATATGGGGGGTGCGAAGTGCAAGAGGGCCGACTGTAGCTTTATCATACTATCAAATAAATAATTATGCAATAAGCTCTCTTTGCTTTTACATACACATACTACCCATGTCTCTCCTCTTAAAAAGTAATGACTTGTTTTCATCCATTTGTATGATGTTTACCTTTTAAAATTTACTACTAAACCCAGGAAATTCTAAGGTATGCTGTAGATTTGAAATTCACATGGAAGTCGACACTTTGTCTTAAAATCTAAGGAAAAGATTAGTTTAATGGCAAAAACCACTCCTAGAAGCAGGTAAAATATTCTACCTCTCCTCACCAAAAATGTTAGACAATGAAACTGAACAAATGAGAATCTGAAAGGAACTGAAAATAGACTCTGAAAAAGGTTGAGGGACACAGAACATAACAGTATAAATGAATGTGGTGGGTAAAATCTCATTGGACAGAACACAAATGCAATTAAAGGAAAATAGAGTTTAACAAGAGAGAGGACACAATGTCAAATGAAAAATATAGACAAAACCATATAGGAACAATGTATAATAATACGATAATGATTGAAAATAGAGCTATATAGAAAAATATAAAAGGGAGCAATGACAAAGTGTAGATGAAAGGAAAGGAATAGGTAAAGAAATTTAAACAAGCCTTTGTCCCAAGGCTCTAAAATGAATATTTTCAATTGTAATTTTGAAAAAACCCCATAGATGTACACTGCTAAAAAAAAGTAGGAAATAGACATTGCGATAAAATAACTGTGTTCGGAAAGTTGATCTTGTAATTTTCATCCTCAGAAAGAGACAGAAAGACAAATGTAAAGAACTTAAACACATCTGTAAGTTTCCCTTCCATGAGTATAGATTAGATATGATAAGCTTATATTTCTATATGATTTTGGCAATAAGACATTTCTTAACAGCCATTATATGTGAAATTTTGGAAGAAGACAAAAAAGTATAGCATATCATATTATTAAGGGTTTGATTTCAGATAAATAGTGCCTCTCAGCTTTTACATTACATGAAATGAATTTTGCAGTTCCATGGTACTCAGGCCTGAATGAATTCCAAGTCATGTAATGTCTGTGGGATTGTGATAACTCATCACCCTTGGGAAATCCATTCTTTTGCAAACCTAGGAGTGTAATAAAAGGAGGGAAAGAGACTATATATAAGCTGCTGTAGCAGAGGGATGTATGGGATGAATCTTGTAAAATATACCCGCTGTGTCTGTGACTGGCAGTTCTTTTGTGATTTCTTTATTATAAGCTCAGAGACTAACCAAAATTGCTCCCTAAATATTCCAATAAAGACCCACAGGTGTCTATCTGCTATGACTCAGAAGAAAAAAAAAAGCAGGAAAAGCGAATATTGCTGCAAATGGAATCTCATTAGCAATAAGACCATAAAACAAAGAGTACAGTGTTCCCACTGATCTTTCTCCTGTTTGAAACCCTGCCTTTAATGTTATAAATACATGCGTATATCTGCCCAAACATGACTATGTTGTGATTCTGATATCCAACAAGTTCTGCCTAAACTTTGGACATCTTTAGTATTTTTTGATATATCTGAAGAGACTTATGACTCATAAAATACTTAATGTGTTGGCATTGATATACCGAAGTTATGCCCTTTGCTTTTTCATTCACATTGTCATACTTTCCATGTATTCACTATAGAGAAAGTAACTTTCTGTTTGGACACCTTTCTTTCCAGAGCAAAGCCTTGAAGAGATCCAAAACAAATGTGCAGATTTTAAAGAAAGTGTAGTATTTTCATATATATGCCCATCACACTGGCCACATTGAATTTAATATACTTTTGCTTTCCAAGATTCAGTGGAATCAGTTTTTTTACATTTTAAGCTGTCTTCCAGAAGTAGAGAGAAATCAATCACATTCACCAATCTCGTATTTATAAATAAAACTGAGGAAAAATGTTCTACTATAAAACTATTAAAAGAATAGTGAAGAAATAAATCTTTTTAAGCTACTCAGCAATATCTATATGATTGAAATCCATAATATTCCATAATTCACTTGTAAAGTTTTGCCATTGTTTACAGTGTATAATGATGACTAATATTTAGATTTGCTCACTAGCTGCCTGTCTGACTTTCTGCTTTGTGAAAAACAAGTGTGCATTCCACTTATACAAAAGAACCCAACAGATATAAAATGGAAGTGTTCATCAGTTTATATTGTTGCTGCGACATTATCCAAAATTCAGAAGGAAAAGAAGTTCTGTAATGTACATAAATGTACTATAACTGTAGTGTAAGATAACTACAGGTTCTCTGCTTGAACTGCATTTTAGAGCTCAATATTTTTGCTTAGCTATTATTTTGTACTCCTACATAGTTTTTTCTAGGTTTCCCTTTTGATACACTGAAATTAGGTTTTCTGCCAACCCTTAGTGAGGTCTAAAAGTGCATATGGATAAGACTGAAGAAATTACATATAAGGCTCAATTTTTTACTGTTTGAAGAATGCTTCTCTTCTTCCATAAGACAGAAGGATAGACTTACAGGAAGAGGCCTTACCCATTTATGCGTTTGAGCATAGACGCAATTTGTTTTTGAGGCTCCAATTTGATTGGTAACAGTGGAAATGAAGTGGCCCTTGCTGTCTGTTCCTACTCATGCTTGCTGCCAGGAGCTCTAGAAAGGGTATTATCAAAGTGGGAGTTAAACCTTTGTGTTTAAGTGTTAGATTAAACTACATATTGTGGTCACATTATGTGGAGTATAAGACTTTCATTCCATGTTCATTACAGCATTCTATGATTTTTTCAATATTTTATACGGTTTTTCCAATTAAATCTCCAGGTTGCGTGTAGTGGCTGTACAATACTCTGTCAGCATAGCATTCGATTCACTTAACACAGAAGACTGCATTGACTCGCTGGCTGTGATTCCTCAGGACTTACTACATTCCTATGTAATGTATTTCCTTCTGTTGCCTTGTCTTTCAAAACAAAAAAACCCCATGGATCTTATTTGTCTTCTAGCCCAGAGAAGCATATTTCTGAAATCTTCTTGTTTGGAATGCTATGGAGCCTCTTGCAGCTATGTCATGTTGATACCAATGCTGAGACGTTACTGTCTTTCATAAAGTGAAAGAACTAGCAGATGAACTCGCCAAGCCACTCTGCATAATCTACCAACAGTCCTGGCTTACCGGTGTTGTGCCACAAGACTGGAAA
>WEKX01003533.1:191199-201416 GCA_013390025.1 Pitta sordida | reverse complement strand
GTTGATGAGGAGCTCAGTGACATGGTCTAGATGGTGAGTTGGTTATAAAAAAAAAAAAAAAGATGACATGACCCAGAGATTAGCTCAGATAGATAAAACATTGTGCTTATGGCATCAGGGTTATGGGTTCGATCCCTGTATGGGCATTCACATAGGAGTTGGACTCGTTGATCATTGTGGGTCCCTTCCAACTCAGAATATTCTGTGATTCTGTGAATTTGGTCAGCTATAACCTGGTAGTCTGAACACAAATATACTTGTGAAAGAAAGCCTTTTCTTGGCATTTTTTCTTGCTCAAACAACCAGTTAATTTGAGCTCCTTTTTCTGTCCTCTTTGTGCAACTCATATGTCTTTTTCTGGTCTCAGGAACTCTTGTCAAGGAGTTGCCCAATAAAATTCTGACAAAATTTTTTCCAAATACAAGACATTGCCTTAGTCTGTGTAGTTAGGGTATCATTTTGGAAGTGTTGCAGACACTCTGCTGTGTTCACAGAGAGGAATGATGTGAAAAACATACACTGGCAGAGAGGACTGACATGAAAAAATGGGAAACGAATAATATCCTAGTTGCATACTCAGTAAGCCTATTGTTCTCCCAATAGAATAAGTCACTTTTTTTTCAGGAAGGGGGATTTCATTAGATCCATAAATGATTTTATAACTTTATTGCAGCAAAAGAACTTCTTCACATTACAAGAGAAAAGGGAGCGTACAGAATCCTATTTTAAATATACATTGACACTGGATATGATAAGTAGATTTGGTTCATTTGCAAAGGTAAATTTTACAAAGGAAAGGACTTTGCTGAAAATAAGGGACTACAAAATGAAAAGAATCTTTTCAGCTGGAAAATAATGAGCAGCATAAAGAAATTGTGGATTACATATCACTTTCATCATGGGAAAAATTTGGTGATATTTGCCTTGCCTTTATTTTATTTTATTTCCTGTAAATGTGGGTGTCTGAAGCTTGATCTCCCTGTGTGAACATTTATAAAATGGTTAGGCTCAAAATACTAAATACATTAGACTTCAGCTGATCATCTGTGTAACATGAGAGTTCAGTATGGATGTTTTTGGCCAGCTGGATGCTTTGTGCAATTTCACAATTGCACACCAAAGATTCATTAACCTGTTATCATATTAACTTCATTACTTTTAATATCATAGGAAAAGTTACTTGTTATTAATATATTGAAAGCAATATAAATTTTCTAATCAAATGATTATCCGGTTATGTCTTGAATAACTTCAGTCTCCTCAGGACAGGTCCTATTACATTTCAATACCAGAAAAATTTTGAATGCTCTCAAGAAATAATAAGTGAAATAAGTGAATAGTTGCAATTTTTTTTTTTTTTTTTTTTTTGAGATTGCCAGGAACATTTTAACATGGTTTATGTTAATGAGGTATTCAAAACCTGTCAGTCAAATACACCCATATAGAATCAGCGATTCATTTAGGCTTGAAAAGACCTTTCAGGTCGAGTTCAGCTGTAAACCTAACACTACCATGTCCACCACTAAACCATGTCCTTAAGCCGTACATCCCTATCTCTTTTAAATAATTCCAGGGATTGTGACTCAACCACTTCTCTGGGCAGTCTGTTTCAATGTTTGACAACACATTTGGTGAAGAAATTTTTACTGCTATTCAAACCAAACCTCACCTGGCACAACTTGAGAACTTTCCTCTTGTCTTATCACTTGTTCTTTGTGCA
This sequence comes from Pitta sordida, assembly GCA_013390025.1. Lineage (NCBI taxonomy): Eukaryota > Metazoa > Chordata > Aves > Passeriformes > Pittidae > Pitta > Pitta sordida. The sequence continues at coordinate 199,696 of WEKX01003533.1, read as the reverse complement.
GAGACTGACACCCGCTTCATTACAGCCTCCTTGCAGGTAGTCGTAGGGAATGATAAGGTCTTCTGAGTTTCCTTTTCTCCAGGTTAAAGAAACACAGCTCCCTCAGCTGCTCCTCATAAGTGCTGTTCTCTATATTTTATATTCATGTCCATATGTCTAATTCTCAAAAAAATATATTCCTACTATATGTGAGATAAATGTGGAATCACAGAATATCAAGTATGTTGCATTCAGTGAAGTCACAACAAAATCAATGAACAGCTTAAAGGATATTGGATGTTGTAACTAAAAATATGTATTTTAAAATATCACTAAGGAAGTTGCTATTTGCTGTTCTAAAGGGACATCTTGAATCCATAATTATGACAGAAGAGAACAAAGATGGAATAGTATTTTACAGATTATTTTGCTATGATTTGAGGTAAGAAAGGGCAGACTTCAAAAAGTTTGATTAATTTCATTTTAGGATAATCCAGGGTAATCTGTGTGCTAATTTAATAAAAAGTTTACTGTAATGTACTGCTGTTTCTCATGATTTCTTTTATATTCTTCTGTCTTGGCTTCTCAAATTTCTATCTTCTCTCAGTTTTGAACTTTATTACATCCAGATAATTGCTGTATCTAAAGTTTTTACTATACCTATTGTGTGAGTCAGCACAGGTAAGCACAAACCCACAACTAAAACACAAGAAGTAGATTTATTTCTGTTACCCCACTAACTGGCTTATCCCTGAAGCATCAACAAGGCACAAGTGGAGATGAATGTACTGTTGAACTCAGTCCATGCTAGAGGATTACCAGCCTGCTGTTCGCACTTGTTTATCAGGAGTTATTTTCAACTACAAAAATCACTTGAGCATATTTACTATCCTCCTTGCCAATTTTCCACTCTTAACCCATTCCTCCCAACATCTATAGTTTATATGAGAACCTGTGTGGAAAGTCTAAGAGAACTCACAGAATCAGAGAATATGTGGAGTTGGAAGGGACCCACTGCAATAATTGAATCCAACTCCTGGCCCTACACAGGACCATCCCCAAGAGTCACACCATGTGCCCGAGAGTAGCACATTGGGATTGCTCAGCCTGGAAAAGAGAAGGCTTAGGTGTGACCTAATTGCAGCCATCCAGTTACTGAAGGAAGCCTACAAGAAAGATGGAGAGATACTACTTGCAGGAGCATTTAGTGGAAGGGCAAGGGGAATGGCTTAAAACAGAAAGACAGTAAGTTTAGGTTAGATATGAGGAAGAAATTTGTTACTGAGAGAGTGGTGAGGTACTGGAAGGGGTTGCCCAGAGACACCATAGATGCCCCATCCCTGGAAGTTCAAGGCCAGGCTGGATGTTGGTCTGAGCAACTAAGTCTAGTGGAAAGTGTTCCTGCCCACAGCAGGGAAGTTGGAACTAGATGATCTTTAAAGTGCCTTTCAAGCCAGGCCATTCAATGACTATAATTCTTGTGATGAAGTATATAGCTTCTGCTAATGGTGTACAGCTGTTAAAAAGAGCTATGTCTACACTGACAAGCAGAATAGAACAATAGCACCAATTCAGTAGGGAAAAATAAAAGATTATTTAGATTTGAAGGGGTTTCTGGAGGTTCAGTGGAGTTCAATGTCCTGCTAAAGCACATCCATCTCAACCAGGGTGCTAAGTGATTCTACAGCTGTTTTAAGTATCTCTAAGGATAGAGATTCCCCACTACCTCTCATAATAAAATAAATCACAGAATCACAGAATTAACTCAGTTGGAAAAGACCTTTGAGGTCATCAAGTCCAACCTCTTACCCAACCCCATCTCATCAAATAAACCATGGCACTAAGTGCCACATCCAGTCTTTTTTGAACCACTTTGAAGGCCAGTGACTCCACCACCTCCTTGGGCAGCCCATTCCAGTGGCCAATCATTCTTCTTGGGAAGAATTTTTTCTCAATATCTGTAGAAAGATGGTTAGAATCTAAAGGGTGCTGGCCCTTTAAGAGACTGCACAAAGCCCAGGCCAGGCTCATAGCTTGGCCTTGGAACAACAGAAATAGAAGAATGTTTTGATAATACCTCCTTGTAGAAAACAACAGGTGTCTTGATGGTAATTGCAAAGTAGGAACCGCTGTGTGAGCATGAATTGGCAAAAATGTGCTATATATGATCTGTGTGAACCCTGAATAAACAAGTCTTAGCTGTAATTCATATTGGATCATCGCTTTGATCTCCGAAGTCCTGGATTTCTTCCAGGCTAAACTTCCCCTGATGCAGCTGCAGAGTGTGTCCTCTCATTTTGTCCCTGGTTTCCTGGGAGAAGACACAGACCCCCACCTGGCTACACTCTCCTGCCAGGGAGTTGTAAGGAGTGACAAGGTCCCCCCCGAGTCTCCTCTTCTCCAGGATGAACACCCCCGGCTCCCTCAGCTGCTCTTCATAGGCCTTGTGCTGCAGACTCCTCAACAGCCTTGTTGTTCTTTTTTGGACATGTTCTAGCATCTCAACACCTTTCTTAAACTGAGGGGCCCAAAACTGGACACAGTAGTCGAGGTGTGGCCTTACCAGTGCTGAGTACAGGGGAAGAATAACTTCCCTAGTCCTGTCACAATGAGGTTCTTCAGTGTCCCAGGGTCCCTTTGATTTCATGAGGCTCCAGACTGTCAAAGTGGCCCCTTGGTTCCGTGTGTTTCCACCAGGTCACAATGGTCCCTTGATTCCATGGGTTTCTGTAGTGTCACAAGAGCTCTGTGATTCCATGTGTTCCCACCATGACAGAATGGCCCCTGGATTGCATGAGGATTTACAGTATCATCCTGGCTCCTTGGGTCTATGAGGTTTTGCAGTGTCACCATGGTCCCTTGACTCCAAAAGGTCCNAAATGTGCTATATATGATCTGTGTGAACCCTGAATAAACAAGTCTTAGCTGTAATTCATATTGGATCATCGCTTTGATCTCCGAAGTCCTGGATTTCTTCCAGGCTAAACTTCCCCTGATGCAGCTGCAGAGTGTGTCCTCTCATTTTGTCCCTGGTTTCCTGGGAGAAGACACAGACCCCCACCTGGCTACACTCTCCTGCCAGGGAGTTGTAAGGAGTGACAAGGTCCCCCCCGAGTCTCCTCTTCTCCAGGATGAACACCCCTGGCTCCCTCAGCTGCTCTTCATAGGCCTTGTGCTGCAGACTCCTCAACAGCCTTGTTGTTCTTTTTTGGACATGTTCTAGCATCTCAACACCTTTCTTAAACTGAGGGGCCCAAAACTGGACACAGTAGTCGAGGTGTGGCCTTACCAGTGCTGAGTACAGGGGAAGAATAACTTCCCTAGTCCTGTCACAATGAGGTTCTTCAGTGTCCCAGGGTCCCTTTGATTTCATGAGGCTCCAGACTGTCAAAGTGGCCCCTTGGTTCCGTGTGTTTCCACCAGGTCACAATGGTCCCTTGATTCCATGGGTTTCTGTAGTGTCACAAGAGCTCTGTGATTCCATGTGTTCCCACCATGACAGAATGGCCCCTGGATTGCATGAGGATTTACAGTATCATCCTGGCTCCTTGGGTCTATGAGGTTTTGCAGTGTCACCATGGTCCCTTGACTCCAAAAGGTCCTACTACTATCCATTATTTTCATATTTACAATATAAATATGAAGTGAATCACTCTTGCTTTGTTAGAGATCAGGTAAAGAGCATGGTCTAAGAAACAGAGATGTGTAGCTTCATTAGTTTACTCAATGAATTTGAGATAGAGTCCATGACCTTGAATTATTTTACCTAGTGCATGCATTTCAATGCATAATAAAATAGGATAGCAATCACAGAATCACAGACTATTCCAAGTTGGAAGGGATCCACAAGGATCATCGAGTCCTACTCCTAAGTGAATGCACATAGAGGGATTTAATCCATAATCAATGGATTAATTGATTATGGATTCAATAATAATGCCATGAGCACCACGTTTTATCCATCTGAGCCAATCTTGGGGTCATGGGTCAACTCCCCATCCCATCATCCCATTATCTAGGTCATGTCACTGAGTTCCTCATCCAGTCTTTTCTTAAGCATCTCCAGGGATGGTGACTCCACCACCCCCCTGGGCAGACCATTCCACTGAGAAATCACTCTCTTTGTGAAAAAGCTCTCCTAACTATGCTTTGGTTTTTCATTTTTTTTGGTATTTTGTAGTTTTCTAGTCTCATCCCACAGACTGAATACCTCTAAGTCGCAGGAAGTTTTAGGTTTGCTTATAGAGCAAATCTTCTGGCTTAGCTTAAGAAACCAAGTTCACATAGCGCAAGAAGAGTTTGCCACGTGATCTAAGATAAGACAATCACTTCAGAAGGCCTCTTCCAAGATCAACTGAAATGCTATCCACAAGGATACAGAATCCGTAAGGTTGGAAAAGACCATAGAGGTCATCAAGTCCAGCCTATCAAGTCCAACCTATCACCTATTACCTAACCTAGCCAAACCTGTTACCTAACCTGTTGCCATCCTGCTACCAACACACCATCCTACCTATAACACACTACCCTGATATCTAGGTCATGCCACCAAGTACATCATCCAACCTTTTCTTAAACACCTCTATGGACGTGACTCCACCACCTCCTTGGCAGCCCATTCCAGTGAGAGATCACACTCTCTGTGAAAAAGTTCTTTCTAAATCCAGTCTAAATCTCCCCTGATGCACTTTAAGACCGTGTCCTCTCGTTCTATCACTCGTAGCTGAGAGAAGAGACCGACCCCCACCTGGCTACAACTCCCTTTTAGGAGTCACACAAGATTTTTATTTTAGGAAGACAATCCTATCATGACCACCTGGTGATTCATTTAAGTTTCTTCATCTTCCCTGTTGACAGCTTTAATGAAAACACATCTGATTTTCTGTGTTATAGTCTGGTAAGAGTGATGAATCTTCCAATTTTTGAGGCATTTCTAGCAGACATATATAGGCCTTCGAGCTCCCCACAAAGCTATAGAATTTTTGACATCTGCTAGAATAAGGAAATGAGACAGATTTCTTGCTTGATGATATCTGTTGGAAAGGGATATCTCTATCTGATTCTCTCTGAAACAGTAGATTAGGGAGAAAATTCCGGGATAGGGTAAGATGACAGGTAAATATAGGCTTTCATCAAAAAGATCAATGTATTAAATGTAGTTACAAATTAGACATTATTTTTTCTCTCCAGCAAAAGAAACTTTGTTGAACAGTGGAATTTTGATTATATATTCTCATCCCTAAAGATAAGTGAGAGAGTCTATTCAGCTTTTGCTTTAATTATGCGAACTATGCTGGGGATATAAAGAGTCAAGACAGTTTTTCAGGAAAACAACTATTTCTGTGCCTCACTTTGATTCTGAAGAAAGTTCTTATCATATAATCCTTCAAAAAACTGAGATCTTACCATAGTCCTAATTGAAGTTTGGCATTTTGAATGTTCATTCAAACTTGTAAATCACAGCCGGTGAACAAATTATGCTTTTGGTTATGCTGTACAGCCAAGCAGTCACTCAGGGCTGTTATATTTCTCACAGCTGGAGAACACAGTAGCTTTCAATCTAAACTCAATTTAAGGGAAAACAACCAAACTGGGAACACACTAGAAACTTTAATGACAATATAACATGAATTTTCGGTAACATAGTATAAAATTCTCATTCGAAAATGGCCTTTGCCCCTGCACAAATGGATTTGTGAGGATTTGTAGGTATTGTACCAAAGCAATCTTTACAAATATGTAGCTACATTCACTGTGGTTACACTGTGGTAATTCAAACCTCACAGGCATGTTTGTACACTGTTCTTTTTTTCCTGAAGTCTTGTAAGAAGGTTCAAAAGTTTTGGTGGCTTGGCAGTATGTTACTTTGATGCTGAATTCTCTTTCTTTCTATTTAAGTACACAGCCTCAGGTCTGACTATGAGGTCAATCTTAATAGATAAAGCTATAATACCCTGAATGTAATACAAAACTGCCTCAATGCTTTCCTGTTTTGTTGTGATTTTTTAAAAAAATCTTTATATCCAAGGGCTTATAACAATTAGCATACAAAATATGGTGAATATCATAGCAGTGTATCAGGTCTGTTATCCTTAAAATCAGCTCTACATTCTGTTTAAATGCTGAGGAACCTAGTTTATTCCATGTGATTCTGCGTGTGTGTGAAAATGCTATTGTTGGTTCCACCTAGTTATCGCATGTGTGTGACTGCTTGTGGCATCTCATGAGATATGGCAAGAGTGACATGGACAGAAACAAACACAACAGGATGGATGCACACAAGCAGGAATGGGAAGGAACATTTGAACACTAAATTTCTCACGTTATCTAGTGCTGTCTGTGTCTGTTCCATATTTACGAGTCACTTTTCTCAAGCACTACCAGCAGGCTACAGGACCTTCCACAGAGGGATGCTTTGTGATACCTGTTGTATAAATAGATATATCTAATATAAAAATATGCAGTTTAAGAAGACAAACAATGTACAAAATGTAAAGGAGAAAAAATGTAATTGTTCATTAAAATAACAGTGGTGTAATAGGACTGCTATTAGTTCCAATTTTTAAAAATAAAGTCAGTTTTACAAAGGCATAGGGTAATCTTAGTTTATCCTACTTTTTTGCTGACTTCAGTGTAATACCATGGGGGATAAACCCAGTAGCAATCCTCAAGCAACTTCTCTTCATAAAGAATGTAATATCCCACTTAATAGAAGACATCACTTATCCTATGATTTTTTTCCAAGGTAAATAAGAGTAACATAATGGATTCAAAAGAGTGGTACTGGAGTTAAACTGTTTGGAGATTGTCAAATCAGATTATTTCCAGAATTTCTCATTATCAATAGATTTTTATGATTCTTCAGTTGAAATTAAACTGGCACACAAACTAAGTAGAGTACATAATGTCCTCTATATACACAAAGCTATAGGTATAGAGTATTTCCTAGGCATCATCCCTCGTGTTTATTTGACTGAGATTGTAATTTCCTTTCTACCTTCATTTCAGTAAAGCTGTTTTTGTGTGTTTATACGGCATTTTATCATGTAAGAGAAGCACTCTGAATTCTTGACAAAACTATAAATACTGTCCATGGATAGAACCACAAAAGTATTGGCTGATCTGGAGACACAATGCAGAACACTGCCATCTCAATCAGACATCTTGTTTCAGGACAGTTCTTAAGGATGTAGACTTACCAGAGGAGACTTCTTGATGTCAAAGGCTATGACTCAACCGATTTAAGGAAAATCAGCTGGAGGACTCAAGGTAGTTGCCTGCAAGCAGAAAAAGTTTATTTTTAGCCCAACAGCTAAGGAAAGAGGAACAGCAGTGTCCTCAGCCCTGTCAGGTGCCAAAAGTCCCCTTCCTGATTTGCCACTTATTTTTAAACCCTTGTCTCATGTATATGCAAATCACACCATGAATATTCATCCCGTCAACATTATGTCATAGATTTCAAGTTTGCCATAACTCCCTTCAACCAATCACAGGCTCACAGGCCATTTGGAGTTGGAAGGGACCCCCAGGATCATCTAGTCCAACTCCCCACTAACTAGACCATGTCACTGAGCTCCTCATCGAGTCTTCTCTTAAACACCTCCAGGGATGGAGACTCCACCACCTCCCTGGGCAGACCATTCCAATGAGCGATCACTCAATAAGGTCCAGTGTTCCACATACCATTCCCATTGTTTTGGCTAGCGCTGTCTTTTTTGTTTACCATTGAGGACTGAGAGACAAGATTTTTCACCCTTTATATTCAGACTTAACTTNGGGGGGTGCAGGGCTGGATGATCCTGGGTCCCTTCTGGCCCGGAGTGGCCTGCTAGACTGTGAAGGAACTAGGTTTGTGTTTACCGCTCTGGGATGTGCTTTCGGATCTGTACGGGTGTTAGATGGTGAGTTGGACTAGATGATCCTTGTGGGTCCCTGCCAACTCATAATATTTTCTGTGTGTGTAATTCTGTGTGTGTGTTATTTTTGTCTTTACTGGTATCTAATGGTTAACATGTGTGATAGTGTAGGACTTCAAACTAGTTCTACATTTTATTAAAATTAAAGTACTATTCAAAAGCCCTAAATTTTTCCTCTCAAGAGCCAGTCATCAATAAATATGACAATAAATCTGAAGCGCAAGAAAGAATATGTAGGTGAACAGCTTAACTAGTTTGTACTTATGAGGGAAGATTTTCATTTACAAATGCAGATTAATTTGGTTATATGTTGAGGATCATATAATAAAATAAATAAGAAGAGGACATACGAGGTTCCTTAGCTTCCTCTAACCTTATACTCAGTGATATATTTTCTATGTCAGTTTGAAATGATACACCTTTTAGGTTTCATCTCTGGGTCCCTGATTTTTCATTCTAAATTAATGCAATTTTTTCATTTCGGAGTGTCGTGGTTTGACTCCGGCTGGATGCCAGGGACTCACCTACAACCTCTCCTGGAGGAAAACTGGAAAATAAAGCTGGAACATAAAACTGGTCATGGGCAAAAAAGCAAGGCAAAA
>WEKX01003533.1:113790-191046 GCA_013390025.1 Pitta sordida | reverse complement strand
TCCAGGCTGAACAACCCCAGTTCCCGTAGTTGCTCCCCGTGGGGCTTGTCCTCCAGTCCTTTCACCATCCTTGTTGCCCTTCTCTGGACCCTCTCAGCTAGCTCCAGGCTTCTGTTTCTGGGCTCCGTAAAAATATTGGCAGTTTGTCCAGCTTTATCTCTCCATCTTCAGTTGTGGCTTAGATGGATTCTGCATCACTGGTTCTCTCTCTCTCTCTGTTCCATAGGTTTTCACCATGGTCAGTCCAATTCACAAGTAGCAGTGGGATGCCTGGAAGAACATCTCTACCCCTTCTCTCGTGGGCCTGGGGGGGCCTTCGGGCTTTCAGCTTCTCTATGCAGGTTCTGAGCCGGCACCTACATCTTGCTACTGAGTTTTTTTCTTCTCTCCCAAATATGTTATTCACAGAGACGTCTCTATCTCTATAACCTTGAATGCCATGGTAGCACGGAGGCCCAGGCAAGAACTGAGCTGTTAACCCCCTCGCTGCCAGAGCAGCAAAGAAACCCCTAAACCATAACAGGGAGACTAGAAGAACTAGGTGTACGAGCAAGAGTATGGTTACATAGTTTGTGAAGTTAAAATCTGTCAGCATTTTTGAAGCACATTTTTTGTAGATTTGGCCTCAGGAGAAAGCAAGAGATCTGGATGAGAAGAGGAAGCAGCTATTTCCTTAGCTTGGCAAGTTCTGACCACAATGACATGTTGATATCACTGACTGTCCTAAGCTTTCTGGTCATAAGGCCAGCTGTGATCCAGTCATGGTGTCTTTATGCCCTATATCCATCATATCCATTTGTCTCAAAGGTATTTAATAACACTGTTATAAACTTTTGTACTTTGCTTATATAGGAGGACTTGAGCTGGTTTCTTAGATGGTAGAGTACAATATATATATGCCCTTGCTACCACTGTGTGTATTCAAAAGCAGTAAACTGCTCATCATTATTCAATTGCAGAAATGAAATTAAAGACTTTGCCATTAGCCAAATGGTGATGGCTATCACTTTTTAATCAAAATGTATAATTTAATGGCTTATGAGTTAACTATTGGTTGTGGAGCCTGATTTGATGTTGATACATGATCAGAACACAGGTCTTGAAGAGGATCCTGGTTGATACGACAAAAATGCCTTGTTTTGCATTAGTAGTAGTTACTTTTACTATTTCCAGAGGCATATTTGAAGACACGAATACCTAGATTTGTACTGTGATGGTGATTCTCCTTGATATAATTTCTTCTGTCTGTAGCCTTCTTTGTAACAAAGTGTGTGTGAGACTTCAGCTGTCAACATTTCAAGAATCCACAGCCTGTCTCTCAGATATGTCCTGGCTGCATAGCCTTGACTCAGGCTGCTGAGAAAACTGCTAAGTTGAGACAAAATTGTGACAAAGTCTGTCAAGTCTTTAAGAACTTTTGAGACATGGCTAATGAGGAGCTCATAATTTGATGAGAAAAATATTGACCCACCACAGTGCAAAATCTTAAAGGGAAGAAGGTGATGAGGATTTGTACAGCTATCAGTGTTATTGGTGTGTCAGTATTGATGGAACTGGATGATGATGACTGCCCAGCAGCAGTCAGCTGCTGCAGTACCTTCCTCCCCGACTGGTCCTCTCCTCATCAACAAAGTCTCTGACTATCTTATTGGGGTGGAGAACATGTTAACACCTAGCCTAGCAGCTTGTGAAATACTAGCCAGCTTCTGTGTGAGTTGACCAATAAATAGCTTCTTCTGTGTGAGTTGACCAATAAATACCTGCTATACTTAAAAAGTAAGTATACTACTTACAGATCACCTTGTAGAGATCTGTTTAGGATACCTAAATTTAAAATCACTTTTTTTGTGTTTTTTAACATAGATTTGTACACTGTAATTGGAAATAAAACATACTGTATTTGGAGGTCCAGACATTATTTAAATAAATGAGACCAGACAGTTTCATTTGCTTCACTAGGAAATCAAAAACAGAACATAAACCTGAGAAAATGGAAGATTGTCTTTCGTATTCAGAAGTAAAAGTGAAGTCAACAGGTTGATCTAGTCCTTTAAATCAATCTTTTATTTGTTTCTTCCCAAACTTGGATTATATTTTCTGTTTTGGAGTGATTTTTAACTTGTTTGCAAATTGAGTAGCAGTGTAAAAATATGAATTGCCTGTAATACAGGAGTAATACAGGTATTGAATTGATATAACAGAGATTTTATGTTTTGGCAAATGTCAGAGCAGCTCGAAGAGAGTTTGTCCATAAATACCCGGGCCAGGATTTTACCTTGTTTATAGAGGTGTGTGTAGCATAAGCAGCTTAACTGTTCAATACGATGAGTGGAGAAATGGTTGCTATTTTTTTCTACTATTTTTGTTCATTCATTTCAGAATTTAAAAAGTTTTGATTCTGCATATGTATTTTCAAGCAAGTTCTACTGTTGGTGAGGTGTACAGTCTCTCCTTATATTAAAATATTAGGTTTTTTTCTAATGAGAGTGCTACTGGCTTCTCTTGAGACTTCTTGCTGGAGACTGAAGGCTCCAGGGGACTTCCAAGCTGGCTGGAAATCTGCATTTTCACTGGTGGGAAATTCGGACAGTGTAATGCTTTCATCCTAAATAATAAAACATTAAGTTTCTCTCAAGAGATAAATTTTCCAGAGAATTTTAATTTGGAAATATAAAAATTTTTATGCTAAAATGCTTTGTTCTCCCCAGTGTTGTCCAAATGCTTAATTTTGGTAATGCCTGGTGTAACAACACTAGTGCCAAATTCCCATTTATGACATACAATTTAAGACTTCAGATGAAACTATACAGAGAAATTAATAGTAAACACTGTGTTTTGAGTTTGAGTCTAATAATTTCCCACCAGAAACATACTCAAAATGAGCATTTTGTTTTTTTACCAAACAACATTTAGCAATAGACAGCTGTGCTGTAAAAATAAACATTTAAACAGTACTTCTTGATATTTCTTAATTTCACTCTCATATTGCTCAAGTCAGCACTATGAAAAGCTCTAGCATTTCAACATACAAAGGTCATTACTAGCTGCTCTCTTTGCTTGTTATTGAGCTTTCTTTTTTTAAAAAATAAGGAACTCAACCCTAAATGTAATCAAAACTCAGTGTTCATAAAATATTACAATATTTGCAAACTATTACATCATATAAATGATATACACAAACAGAATTAGTCCAGGATAAAGTACACTGTAACTTATATCTGCCATCAAGCTTAGTATCTGTATCATGGTGCTTTTCCACTCCCCAAACTCACTTATGTTGTAACTTTTTTTTATGTTGAGTCTGGTTCACCATAAAAATAACAACTTCTCTTTGTCACCTTTAATCTTTTCAAGGTGATTTAGATTGTTGTGTTCTTTTTAAAAGCACATAAGAGACAAATAACTGTCCTATGTACCCAGGGATCTCAGATTTTTTTAATGTCCCTTCTGTTCTTTAATGGATATCCTCCAAGCAACCCTGGCAAGTAATTTCTGCCCTTTCAGAACTGAGAAGGTACATCAGCCAATTCCCCAAGCTCTGCTGATATTTATAACATAGATTGTAACTGCAGGAAAATGAAATAAACCCACAGAAGCACACAAAAGCATAAGCACACGTTTTATCAGCTTGATGATAAGGGAGTTGGCGATGAGCATTTCATTAATGCTAATAAGAAGAGTGCAAATGCATTACCACTGGTTGTGTTGAAGGTCTGTAGTTTGGAGGCTAATAACCTTAATTTCAATACTGATGAGTACATTATCACTCTCAGACAGAAATAACAAAAATCATTTAATTGCTTAACCTATTTTTTTAATAGAAATTGAGAGGGAAAAACACTTTGGAGAGCTAAAATGATTAGATGAGAGGGAAACATAGTTCAATTTTTTCCTTACATAGAGGGGGATGTAGTTCAGGTTTTTTTGAGGGGATTTTTTTCACATGTTGAAATGTGAGAAATCTTAACAGTACTGGCAAAATATAAATAATATCAAACACAAACTTTTGGCAAATTTCAGCTGCAATTTCTTATGAGAAAAGACTAAGATCAGAACCAGTAGTACAATACAAATTCCACGTATTATTTTTATATTTTACTAAGCAGTACCCTGAAGTTTTACAGAGTGACCTTATAGTGACTGACAATGGCAGGGAAGAACCCATCAGGGACAAATATTTTGTGCATGAAAATCCATGTCCTAATTTGGAGGTCTAGATATGGTGATGGCCATGCCACTCCAGAAACATGACTTGGTGCTGCCTCAGCCTTGGTAAAATTCTATGTGAGGCACAGTGGGGACAAGACAGGGGAGACAATGCCAGGTAGAAAAACCTTTGTGTGGCATTAAATATTTAAATAGACATGAGTTGGTACTTCAGATGCAGGACTATGCCATTTATAAGGCATATAGCCTCAGATTCTCCACGTGGGTGTAGTAAGCCTTTCTCTGTTAATGAAATGTATTCATTTCCTAGTTTAAACTAGTAAATCAATTACAAAACGTATTAATTCCTTTATTAACCAAGAGCACTTATAGTACCAAAAATAGCAATATTTAATTTTGTTAAAATATCATAAAACCAGAAAGTATCTATTGAAATTCATGTACCAGACACTCTGGACAATGCCCAGTTGAGAAAATGAACTGTAATACTTGCTTCTAAACCAGACACTCCTTCATAGCAACTTCTAAGTAAATTGCCTGCTTGTGAATTGGTGGGTTCTAAGACTGTGTCTTGACTGTGTCTTCCTTTGTCTTTGTACATGGACAAGTAAATGAAAAAGTATAGCTCATATCAGATCTTGAGGACTGAAAGAATTTATGCTTCTGTTAGGCTTGTTTCTGTCCCTTAGATATACATCCTACCAAGATGTTGGTATGGATCTAGAGGGAGGAGTTTCCATGGTGGAAAATGGCATGAGCAGAGTTCCTGTTATTACTGTGTTTGAGGGATACAGCCCCTTCTTTATATGTTGTGAACACATAAATTTTTTGTGACTCCTAACATGTGTGCTTAGTGTAGAAACTGACTCCATAACTACAAAAGTTAATAACACAGGGCAAGGAAACAAGCATCATCACATATTTACAGCATAGTGTTGAAACAAACGATAAAAAAAATTGTTAGCATGCTTCCTGACGTGGCTTCTGTCTTGGGAAAATAATCTTTCCCACAGAGTTCCTGAGTGTGGTGTTGAGACTGGCATAGACCAGGCTTTCTGTCCACAGGTCAGTATAAGTGAGGCAACCTTCTCTGGAAAGCAGAAAGTATATCCACTTGGTTAGAAAGCATGCCATGACCTTTCCCAGAAACCAGATCCTGTTCTTGTTGTTTCAAGTATGCAGCCAATGATCTCACTATATTGCCAGCTGACCTTAAGTGACATGCCCTCTTTAATGAGTCATGTGCATGAAATAGGTTCTCTCTTTTCTTCCACTTGACATTAAGTATTATGAGCTTTTGAGAAGATGAACTAAGGACCTGATACAAACTTGGGCAGGAGAAGGAGATAGAACAAGCACTAATTAACATGCTCCGGCTCTAATTTTCTCTGGTCTGATGTAGGAGAGAGGTGGTAGAGGAAGATTGTTCCTAACCTCAGCAGGTCTCCTATATATATCAAATACCAGAAATTCAAAAGGTCTCATTTCAATCAGATGAGATAATAGGGAAAAAGGTAAAGCACTAACATTTTGGTATGGACTGAAGTTAATAATTCAGCTAGTGCTGAGTGATTACAATCAGTTCAACTCTTCCCCCTTTCCTGCGTTTTCAAGAAGAAAAGCATAATAAGAGACTTTCCTAAATTCTAAACATAATACATGCATGCATATACACCTATTTTAATAATAACATAAATGCTGTGGAGAGCTACACTAGATCCTTTATAAACAGTTGGTGTTAACAGGTCACAGTTACTCTTACAGTAATAGGTATTCCTAGAATGTTCTATGAATTGCTCACATATAATTTGCATGCTTTAAAAGAAAACAGCTGGGGCTAGTTTATGGTGAAGAACTTACTTTGTTATGTCTTCTAATAAAAAGCGTGTAAAGATTATTTATGTGCTTGGCAGGGACAAGAGATTTTTGGTCAGAAAACACTTCTGTTGTGTCATCAATTAATTTATCAGCATGTTAAAACTATTTCAATGGCACAGAAGAATCTTCCAGGATATCATGGTTACAAAATAGCATGCAAAATCATATTGGTTTTGTGAAAGATGTTATGAGAGTGAACTGTATAACATAAAAGAGAACGTATTAAATGTCTAACAAGCTAATTTGTGAACAACAGAGAAAAGCTGAGACAGGATTATTAAACAGTCAACAGAAACTGATAATTACCATTAAAAAACCCTGAATGCCTTTGAAGAAGATAATGATCTGGACATGTTGCCTATAGCACTATGCATTAATACAGAATTTATTTTTTCTTTCAAGATATCTTTGGCAATGTTATATATTACTAGCTTGAAATAGCCTGCCTTAGCCTATCTCACTGTGCAGTCAGGCCAAACAATTTAAGATGACGTACTGAATCACTAGGTTCAGTCTGACACTGTTGTGGATGGGAAAAACAGGTTCATCACTAAAGATTCTGCACTTCATGATGTAGCAGTGATCAGTCAGTCATTACAAAAAGCTGCTCATGGATTGCTTTTTGCTAATTTGGTTATGTCACAGCTTATTCTTATATTTCAGCTTGTCTTTAATTGCTAACTTAAAATAACAACATGTAAACAATCATCTCAGTAGATGATCAGCTCTATTTTTCACCTCTAGAGTTTTGACAGATTTGGGCCGAGTCCTAATCCTGCACTCTGGCAGTGCTTTGAACTACTGATTAAAAAGAAAGCTAAGGGTGACTGTGTTCCAGTACTGCAGAGTTACAGATGAATGATAATGCTGTATATATAGGATGAAGAAATGTGCATTAAACTGTCATTACATTTAATGAAATGGAATTGGTTTCAAGAAAAAGATAAATTACAAGAGTTAAGAGGTTTTCCACCTGAATGCAAAAGAAATAAAATATAGAAAAGCATACTTCATATCTGCAGAAACATCTTAGCATGGAGAATCACAGAAAACTGATCTGGAAGGGATCCAAAAAGGTTAGTTAGTCTATCCCCTGCTCCAAGGCAAGATAAGTTATATATGAATCATCCCTGACAGATGGCAGTGTTCTGTCTTACTAAAAAAAGCCCCAGTGAGGAAGAGACTACAGCTCCCTTGGCAGTCTACTCCATTACTCAATGGTCTTGCCATTAGAGAGTTTGTCGCTGGCTGTAGCGTAAGACTTTGCTTTTTTCCCCACTGTTGCTTGATAGAGGTAAAAGAGAAAAAAGGTTTATTCCTTTTCTTTTTGCAATAAATGTGTTACAGAAGAGCAGAATACTCTCAGGAGAGTAGTCTACATACGGAGACTGTGATATGGGCCATATTGTTTTCCCAATTTTAGCAAAGTCAGGAGACTTATTCAGCAATTAAACTCCTGCAATTAATTTCTTATCTTTACAAGTTCCTGAACAGAAAGCTAAAGTGTTCATTTAAATCTTGGAGGGTAACTCTCTACTACCTTTCCCTCCATTTTTTTTTTCTCTCTCTTTTTTCCCCCTCCTCCTTAAATATATTATCACAGAGGCACAAATATCACTCCTGATTGGCCTGGCCTTGGCATTGTCTCTGCTGGACATGGGGGAAGCTTCCAGCACATTCTCACAGAAGCATCCCCTATAAGTGCCCCCCCCCCCGCTACCAAAACCTGCCACAGAAACCCAGTACAGGGTTTTTTTAGCTCTGATCACATGATACATGCACACATGTACTCTGTACTTACTCTGCCCTGCCTGCAAACCAGGAATTTATGAGCCACGTGTGATGGATCACATTAGCAGGACACAGTTATTGAGCCTGCTAATCTGTGCATCAGCTCATAAAGCAACCAGAGCACACTCACATCCTTCTCGAACTGTCTTTAGTACTAAAGGTCTGCCTGCCTAGGGAGCTTAGTGTGAGTCACAGAATCACAGAATATTCTGAGTTGGAAGGGACCCACAAGGATCATCGAGTCCAACTCTTAACACTGTCTCCCTGGTGGGAATCGAACTCGGGTCTCCTACATGACAGGTGGGGACACTTACCACTGTACTAAAGTGGATTTCTAAGTCAAGTCAGAACACAGGCATGTCAGGTCATGAGCTGATCCATAGAAATGTCTGTGTAGGAAGCATACACAGAACATCAGGTACAAAGGAGCGACAGGTTGACTAATTAAAATATTAACATTTTAATCTTCATATTTTATAGCATATATGAAACATAAAACTATGTAGTGATGTAATATAATTTTAAGACCAAGAAATACTGCTGAGTGGTTGTGTCAGCAGTTTTTTCCCCAACAATGAATTTTCTGAATTTTATGCTTGTGTCTACATTAAAAGAGTGAACACATTATTCTGCCAAAGAATACCCATCCCCACCAGCTGAACAAAATAAAAGCCATGTAATGAGCTAGGCAGAACTGCCAGATATACACAGGTATGCACTTATTTCCTTCAGAACCCTTACAGTATTTTCTTTACTTCCATACTGTGAATACATGATAATGACATGATAATGAAAATAAGACTAATATTTTGCAGTAGGATTCTAAAGCTTCTTAATGAAACGGAAGAAATTGGAGATAACAATTGTAAAGTATGTTAGACTATGGATTCTGTTCTGTTCTTGAACAAGTCTGGCAACAAGCCTATATTGAAAGACATGTAACACATACCAGAAAAATACCTCCTGCCCACAGAACCAGTCCACCTCAGTGCTTTAAATATAACCATTTGAACATTTGCAAGTTGTACTTTTCTATCAGTCAAAGAGTTGATTTTTTTCCCTCAGAACATGTATATTTTATGAATGTAGAAGATTGGCATGTCTATACATAAGAAAAACCTTCCTGATGAAAGCTTGCCTAAAGTCCACTTTCTTTGACATCTGGGGATAAGGCTGAGGAAGAAGAGTGGGTTTTTTTCCCACTTTTTGCACTTTTCCCCCACTTTTTCTTGTTTACTTCTGGCAAATTCCTGATTTCAGTCTTATGGTAATTTTTGAAAATGTCACTTGTATTTATGAATAATTAAATTATATACAGTAAAAGCCCAGTTATTCACAGTTCGCATCTTTGCAATTTCAATTGTCTGTGATTCATTTTTCAGTGAAAAAGCAGGATCCACGCATGTGCAGATAATGCCGTGAAAAAACATAGCTCACGAATATGCAACTGAGTTCATGAATATGTAGATGAGTCCCACCCACTGCACTGCCCCCCTCAGGCTCCGTTGACTGGGCGCAGTGCGGGCGCAGTGGCTCTGCTCCGTATGCAGCATCTACCACACAGGGCAAGCAGCACTCCTAAACCTGCAACCAGGGAGGGGTCCCTCCCTCCTACAGGTGGCCTGAGGCTGCTGTGGGACCACGAGGGACCACGCCAAGCTGTGCAGTGCCGGTGGGACCAAGCTTGGGCTGGCGCAGTCCCTGACAGCTGCGCCGGGATTTAGTGCTAGTCCTGTGTGCTACAGCACTTTGTTGGGGCCACCACAGTGGCCAGAGGTGGGGGGAGGGTGGCAGGGCTGCGATCGATGCAGGGGCATTCAGCCCACCCAGCCCATGCCCTTTGGAGCTGCCTCCTCACTTTTGCACACAGAGATGGCATATGAGCTTGCTTGTGAATGGAGGCAGTGAGAGGCTGGATGGTTCAGTATGCTTGATCTGAAACATCGTCTTGGCTGGGCTCAGCTGTGGCTTGGGCTCCTTTGTCAGTGTTCAGCTCAACTCAGTTGGATTCCCAAGCCACCACCATCCCCTCATCTGCGTTCCCTTTGCTCCAAGTTGCTGCTTGTGGGCATGGGGGGCTGGTGGCAGCTTGGCCACTGCTTCTCAGCACGGTGGCAGAATG
Organism: Pitta sordida; assembly: GCA_013390025.1. Classification (NCBI taxonomy): domain Eukaryota; kingdom Metazoa; phylum Chordata; class Aves; order Passeriformes; family Pittidae; genus Pitta; species Pitta sordida. Next base: position 181,088 of record WEKX01003533.1, on the reverse strand, counting down.
GCAGCTGCTGCCTGTGGGTGCAGAGGGGTGATTTAAGGGGAACGGGGACCTCCACCATCACCCTGGAGTTGTGACTGGTCCTGGGCAGGTGGTGCGGAAGCAGCAGGGCCACGCCACCACTTCTGGGCACGGAGTGGTGGTGGTGGAAGTGGAGGCCTTATGGCTGCTGCAGCAGTGAAGAGAGAGCTGGGTCATGGAGGGCGGCTGCGGCGACAGTGACCATGGCCACAGAGACGCTGCTAGTTATGACCCCGAGCCACCGGAACCCAACTTGGCAAGGTGAGAGGGGAAGCTTATTCTTTTCCCTGGAGGGCACAACAGTGTTGGCAGTCCTTTTCCCCCATTTTAAGGGTGGAGGGGGACTGCTGGCACCTTCCCAGAGCCTGGGCTCCTCGTGCGTGGGCAGCGTATGGCTGTGAGCCAGGAGTCCAGGGATGGGGCGGTGGCAGACGCATGTGCTCCTCTGTGAGGAAAGCGCTGCGGACACGGGGGTTCCCAGTGGATTGCCCACTGCTTAAGAGGGGGCTGGAGTGGGGAAAGCCAGTTCTGTTGCATTCCCAGAAAAAACAACCAAACAAAGCAGCTCCCCCACAAACAAAACAGCGGCGACTGTGTGCTTTGGACCAGTGCCTGTGTCGGAGCCTTACTTGCATCACAGCCCTCTGCTGAGTGCTGGCTGGGTGTATCGCAGCCCGTTTGACAGTGGCTACTGTGTCAGCCCACTCAGACCAAGGAATGTGTCCCAGCCTGTGTGACTGGCTCCTGTTGTGGAGCACCAGGGTACCCAGGCCGCTGCCTTGCCCAGCACCGCTGGCGTTCCCCAACCCTCCCACTGCAGGGTCCCACTTCAGAGCAGCATGGGACGGCAGCCTGGGCCAGTGGTCTGGGGTAAGCTGCCCTGGGTTTGTCGGAGCAGTGCAGTGCGGTACCTCCACCATGTTTCAACACAAGAGACACACACCAACAATCAGCAACCTTGATAAGTCCCAGCATAGACACAGGAGGGAATAAAAAGTGGCAGGAGGCTCCGTACCGCTCAGCTCCACTCAGGGGNCCGTATGCAGCATCTACCACACAGGGCAAGCAGCACTCCTAAACCTGCAACCAGGGAGGGGTCCCTCCCTCCTACAGGTGGCCTGAGGCTGCTGTGGGACCACGAGGGACCACGCCAAGCTGTGCAGTGCCGGNTCCCAGCATAGACACAGGAGGGAATAAAAAGTGGCAGGAGGCTCCGTACCGCTCAGCTCCACTCAGGGGGCAGTGCTGGCTCCTGTGGGGCTTCTGTACTCGGAAAAGTGGCTCCGATCCAAAAGCCAGGATTCCGCAGCTGGGAAGGGGCAAAAGGCATTTCCTTCACTTTCCTGAGGTGGAACAGGGCACGAGACAGTCCCAGGAACTACCTCTCCCCTTCAGGAGCTGAGGGGGTAAGGCGACAGGCAGGTCTTAATTGCATATTCATGAGGTTACTGTCTTCATGATTCATGGGCTTCATGTTGCCCTCCCGGACCCATGGACCCTCAAAAACTGGGAGCTGACTGTATGTGTATGTGTGACTTTTCAGCATTTAGTTTTAAGGTGGAGTGTATGTGCTTGAACACATATATAGAGAGTACCTTAAGGGAAAAAGCTATTCCTACAATACTATATTTTAAAAATACACATGCATATAAGAGATAATTGAAATGAGAAGGGTTTTGTACAACAGAAAACAAGTTAAGGGCAGAACTTTCCCAGTGGTTCTAGCAGCAGAGATGTATTCTTTCTCAGCTTTAAATACAGTAAAAACTGACTTGATTAAGACAGTAAAATCCACAAGACTTGGCATACTTTATGTTGCTAGGAATCCCAGGACATAAACATTATTAAAACAATGTGGTTTTGAGAGTATCTCGCCTTGGTTTTCTATGAAAAATACATTATGGAGCTTAAAATAGAGAAAAACCCTTAAAATAGGGCTTCAAGCCACAAGGAGCCTTGCATGAGGCACAGTGTACTTAGGAGTTCACAATACAATGACTCTCAATGCCTTTCCAATCTGCAGGCTAATCAGGAGAGTGCAGATCATTTATTCTGCTACCTGGTGCAGCCTATATTTGTTACCTTAGGGCAACCTTGTCCAGTCTGCAACAGCTTCTTTTCTTACCAGTCTTTTGGGACATGGCTGTTGAATCAGGGAATAGCCCTTGTCACGGTCCACCCAGCTGGGCTGGATGCATGATGGTTCATTTGCTGAATCTCAAAGTGCAAAAGAAGATTCCAAAAAGGGGGTTAGCTTTGGTCAAACAGTGAAACTTTATTATTGGCTCGTAAAGTGGGAATGCGATAGGTGAAAGCGAGATAGGAAAGGTAAAGAGAAAGGGAGAGAGAGAAAAGGTTTATAGCTACCACCAGAATGATAAGTCCTCAAGGCATCCCTACAGATCGTTGTGATGCAGGGTGGGAGAAGCTTCCAAAGTTCAGTTGCTAAGAGGCCATCTTTTATACTAGATGTTACCCCTTGCCCCCTCCTCTGTCCCAATCTTGTCTTTCTCTGCCACGTATGCCCAAGGAAGAGTGTCCGAGGCAAGGTCAGTCGCGAATGGCCTTTTGCCAGTTTTCGTGTTGCAATGACAGGGCTGTATGATTCACAGCATATCTCGATCTGTCCGTGGATGATGGGGAGAAGGTTACAGCGTATCTTGTTCCATCCCCGGGATAATGGAGGAGTATAGGCTTATCTTGTACCACACTGTCATTGCTCTGGAGTATCTGCACCCTGTTTTCCATAGGAACCACATCCCAGTCTCAGTCCAGGGAGCATCACTTGGCAGGCCAAACTCTTGTCAAGACCTTAGCCTCAGTCTTTTGGGGTACCTATATTGTCCAAGTCCCTGATGACAACATTGAGACAATATTCCTCTTCTGACCGACTCTTACGGTTCTGAATTCAGAAATTGTAACTGTGACTTCAACTGTCTCTTTGCGGGTAAATACTCCTTTTAGTCAAGACTACAATGACATATTGCATTCTGGGCTTTAATATTAATAAAACCCTTAGACAAAAAGTGCTACATATAGCAAATTACAGTTATAGGACTATGCCCTTAAAGTCTTTTTATTCAGTTAACCTGATCACTTTGATTTTAGTTGAGTTAGCATTTGGCATGTGTACTATTATTACTACATACTAAGAGAACTATTCTAGCTTGTTTTGCTTATTTTCAGGAGGGTTTAAGCTGTTCTAAGCTGCAAAGAAGGCAAAATCAGAATAATTAATTTTTCACATACTTAGGGGAAGGTCCTGAAGCACATTATTTTGATACACATTAAAATTCCTTGTTTATACATTAAATGAAATATAAAAAGTTTATAGGGAATAAAAAAAGAGATTGAATAGAAAATGCTTTAGATGTGACTTGTGATCATGAGCGTTCAGTTTAGAAATCTGAATTTGGGCTTGCCTAAATGTCAGAGGATGTTGCTTGTATGTAGGATTAAACTTTCATTGTTTTCTTCTGGCTGTTTTTTTTGTATTCCATTGCGTTACCTTTGCCCTACAAAAGACTTTTGGTTACTACATGCTACAGTCTACGTGTACAGCAAATTAAAAGCAGAGAAACACATTTCCAGCACAACAGTCTATTTTAGTACCCAGTGAAACTAGGGTAAAGGTTACAGCTGGTTAGCAAATATTTTGGCAGCACATATAAAGGAACAAAAAAAGGAAATACAAAGTGCTGAGCTTTGCATTTTCAAAGGCTCTTCAATCCATATTAATTTTTTAACACCATAAATTGTTTGGCTTGAACATACAGGCATAAAATAGCATTCACAATGTTTTTTAATATGAAGGCTTGAAACAAGGAGCTGCTGACGTAGATCTTTTAAAGACAACTCCACTAGCACATATCAGTGAAGAAAATTTACTTTTGAGCCATTTCATATCAAGGCAGTTGAATACCTTGGCTGGAAAAATAAAATCAGATGAACCAGTTTACACCTGCTGCTGTGCTCCTCCTAAATGTGGTTCAGCAGAAACAGGATGATATTCCTTTATATGACTTTACTGCACTAAGCTAGCTCAAATTACCCTACTTGAACAATACACACATGGTTTAATCCACAGGAATGTAAGTAAAGAGAACAGAGATGTGCAGAAATGTTTTGGAGTGCAGGGGGACCACATGAGCGCTCACACTCCACATGAACACCAATAGATCCAAGTTGAAAACGTGTCTCCTAGTCTGACAGCACAAATACCACCTCATGTACTACTCAGTTTGAACTGGAAGGCTTTGCTGGTATGAATGAGTATTCAGATAGGCACTGAGCTGGCCTTGTACTCTGATCTGAGACTCCTGGCAAGACAGGTTAGTCCTGCGTGTGTCTTACAACAAGTTAATATCATTCCTCCTGCCCACCTTGCAAAGCCAGGCGTGAGGCAACTCTAAGCCCGATAGCCCATCTCATGGTCAGTCTGTGGGGTGAGGTAATTCAGCGCAACTAAATGACATAAGAATTTACAATAGTTTATGGAAGGGGTACTCATTATTACTTTATTACTTATTACTGGAGACTGTTCAAGTCAAGTCAACTTTTCCTTGGAGAGTATTATGTAGAGATTACTCACAGAAGGCTGAGCACATAGTAAAACTTTGTTTACACACAAAGAACAGAGAGTTTCAGGGTAAAGTTAGTGTTGTTTCCTATTCTCAGAATATCAGTGAACTTTGACCAGCACAATATGTTATTTGGCATGTGCTTCCAGGTGCTCTACCGCATATTTGCTCTGGTTCTTCCAGCAATCCTTGCTATCTCACTAGCTTGATGCTGAAAAGAGAGGCAGGAGAGGTTACAGCTGAAAAGTACATGATGTTATTTTGAACACATTTTTGGAAGACGGAATGATAATATTCTTAACTCATTAGTTCAGTCTTCCTCCAAATGAATTAAGGCCTGGGACTGACAGCAGCAATCCTTGATGCAACAGAACCAGGACTTGGGGTTTTGCTCCAAATAAAATTTTCTGAAAGAAGATATAAGCAAGTTAAATTTTAATATTTGGCCTACTATATATAAAGCAGCTTTATATAAACATGATACAATATGTTAGCAGTGTGAACCTTTTGACATGTACAGTTAGATGAATAGTCAAACTGCCTTCCAAACAGATTTTCTCATGATGTAATTATGAGAGCATAAGGCAATGGCAGAGGAGACTGCAGTGAGGTTCTGAGTTAATAGAATCTATAGGACAAACTATGCAACAGATATACGCTATTACACAACTTCACAATACACTTTAACATGCATTCAGTAGGTATTTCATACCACATGTATCTTTGAAATTTACTTCTCTAAAGAAGCTCAGCACAGAATCCATGCCTGGTTATTATCACTACAATGTTGTTTACCTTGCTTTCCAGACTTGTAAGCATGAGCAGTAAAAAAAAACCCTTCTCCAACAGCACTCTATCATGGTTACAAATGAAGTTATGGCCACAAGTAGGTTTTTTTTTAAGATCTCTCTGCTTGTGGCACCAGGTCTCACAATTGTTTTTTTCATCCTTTATATAATTTTAAATTAATATAGTAGATCTAGGAGTTCATAGATTTTGAGAGGTGACACTGTGTTCCAGGACTTCCTTCAGAATGAGGTGCACACAGAATAACTAAAAAAACCTTAACATTGATGTAAAGGCATTTTTTCCCTCAAATGTGCTAGAAATTGCTAGAATTTTCCCCATACCTGTAACAAAAATAAATATGGTTATTGAGAAAATGTTGCAGAAATAGTTGAACACAAGACTATGTGAAGCATCAGCTAACGCAGAGTGGACTTAGCAAGGAATTTTGCCTTTTGAGGACTACAACAATATTGCTTTTTAACTCACAGTACCAAAACCGGTGCCAGGCAGGTACACAGATCAGATTTCCAAGCATCTTAGTTTTGAGGGCTCAAAAGCTTGGTGACTGTGTAAGTTTTAAACTTCTCCTACAGAGGCTAACTTGGGGTTCCAGTGGTACAGAGAGATTGCCACACAAAAGTGCTAAGTTTCACAGAGATCCTTTCTGAGATGAATGAAATGGCACAAAAGATGCTCTGCTGTGCTGAGCATTAAAGTTAGAGGAAAAACATACAGCCCAAACTCCTTCCAGTGCCTGTGAAGTCCTACAGGTCCCAGCAGAGAAGTGGATGGTGCAGCCCATGTTCCCCAAAGCATAAAGCCTGAGATGGTACTGGGTCTACTTACAGGGAGGGAAGAGCACTCTGGTGGGGTTTCTTTGAAAACAGCAAAATGATTCTGGCCTTTTAAATGTTTTTTGATGAAAGTTGATCCTGCCAGTTCTGTCATATCAGAATTCAGACAGAAAATTTTGCTTTTTTAAAAATAAGTAATTCTGTTAAAATCAGCTGCTCCTGTAGCTGATGGGACTGCTATAAGAAAGGCTCCTTTCTTGTGCATCATCTTTACTAAAACTATACATGCGCTTAACAATTAACAGTGGTCAAAAGTAAGGAAAGAGATCATTCTGCATGTCTTTGTCTATTAAATGGAAAAATGAGATTACAGGAAAACGCATGCAGGTTGGCAAAGAAATGGCAAAGTCTCCCTCTTTTGCTATCTTCAAAGTGGGATGGAGTGCTTCCTGAAAGATATTATTTAGCCAGATACAAGACTTTGGGCTCAGCAGAGGCCAATATCTTGTGGCTGCTCTTGTACAGAAGCTTGGNCTCTGGACCCTCTCAAGCAGCTTAACATCCCTCTTAAACTGGGGAGCCCAGAACTTATTTACTTAAACTCAGTCAATCTATGAAACAGAAGTAAAAGGACTCCAACCCAATATGTATGGTCTGTATGAGCTGGAAGAAAGACAGCAATGAAGAGAGGAAAGAGATAGAACCTTTCCAGTCATAAATCAGGAGTTAATCCCTTGTTGCCAATATTCTTACATCAAGTTAACAGCAGAACAAGACTTATATGCAGCTATGTTACAAAGCCTTGCAAGGAAGGGAAAGTATAGTGTTTCTCAAAAAAAGAGTGGAGAGCTTCCAGAGATTTTGAGGGGGGGAAAAAAAAGTAAAAAAGGAAAAATAAGCAACCATAAGGGATTTTTTAGTTTTAATAATACGTAAAGCAACTTAGTATATTTTTGGATGTGCACGTGTAACAGTGTTGTATTGCTGCATTTTTGCCAGTATCACATGCTCGGTGAGTAAATCTTTTTCCTCCGGCTGCTGGTAGCTTATAAAACATTGATAGTATAATATATGAGTAGAGCCATAAATACTAGAAAGAGGGTTGTAGTGCATATTGCAGACAACCAATAAGCAGTCAACAATGTATGGGTAAATGTGAAATGACTGGTTGCTCTTCAACAGTGCTCTAGGAAAATTGTGATTTTCAGTTACGATCTGTTCAGTCAAATTAAAGTCTGATGACTGCCTCAAGATGTTCATTTATCACCCCAAATAAATCAAACTCAGACAACAGGCAACAATATGTGATTGTATTCAAAGGCAACGCATCAGCACCTGTGGGTAAAATTTCTCGCAGCAGTCAGATAACAGGGGCTAGAAATAAGAGTACAACAATAGATCACATCAGGACAGGATATTATAGAATCTCTGCTTGGTTCATAAATATAAAGTAATGAACTGCTGCTTTCATAGTCTTACCTGTCAAACTGTATTAAAAATTTGAAAAAATGTTATTGTTGCCTATTACAACCGAAGATTTGCTCAAAAAAATTAAATAGAAATGTGTACACCTGCTTTTTATATGTATGCAGACCTGAAAACAAGAAAAAGAAAGATAATAGAGTATGTAATGCTCATTTTTAAATTATGATTTCCTCCTTGATTTTTGTTTTTCAATTCAGACTAAAATACTATGAAACATTTTATTGATCTTCAAATTTAAAAGCCATACTAGCAAATTCGAAAGACTGCCCATAGCTATGATTATTGCCCAAGTGAAAAATCTGAAAAAAAATATTTGAAAATTTAAATGTAAATCTGTGTGGAACTGCAATTCTTCCTCCAAGCATTAGTTGGAGAGTGTAGAGTATTTGAACAGAAAGTTTGGCTACCGGAGGGAGGATAAAGGTAATTGGAGGTAGTGCAGATCAACAGATGGAATTCTAAGAAACAGCTGAAAACAAAACTTTCAGAAAGCAGTTTTTTGTACCAAGCCTTTTTCAGTTTTTTATCTTGGAAAATGTGCAAGCTGCAAAGCAAATGTGTGCCCACAGTGAACATGGTAAATGCTAGGCTGAGTATTAGAAATGTGAAAAGTATGCCTTTCTCACAACTCACTCTCTGTATAAGTTGTACAGGTCTGTGAGTTGTGCCCCAGCACAGTAAGATGTGCCCTTCTCAAGCACTGATATGAAGGACTTCTACCTCATTCTATTTGAATCACCACTTAGTTAGCAACAGGAGAAGGTCTACACCGCTGATGAGACATCTGTTTATATGTACACAACCCCATTCCTTGCAGCACTCTAGAGTCCAAAGCCTAATTTTCAATGTTGTTCAGTCTGTGAAATGCTCCTGAGGGTGAACTGAAAGCACACACTGGAAGAAAAACTCTACAAGCAATTTGAGTAGTTTGCCAACTGGATGTTCTCCACTTTAAGTTCTTAGGACTCCTGGATGAGAAACATTTTTGAAGACTGATGACAAGAAGGGACAACTTAGACATGAACAAGAAACTTCTCACAGGTAAGGCTGCACTATGAGGTAGGACAAAACTACACACGTGCTGAGGATCTACAAAAGAACAAGATGAATATTTCTACTTCTGCAGACCCTTAGTCTAGAAAAGAGCTCCTGACACTAATTGTACAGTCTCTTTAGATTTGAGAGAATCTGATAGCATTTTCCTAGAAATGACATTTCCTAGGAAGGGCATATCTTGCTCCCTAGCACCTAAATCACCATTCAGATTTAGCCATGTAGCTGGAGTTCCCATAGGTACAGGAGTCAGCTGTCTGAGGAGGGCATGACTATTTGCATCATGGATATGAGAACCTACACATCACAAATAGCAACTTCATTAGGATGAGTGTGTTCCCTCTTTCGGACAAGAAAATGCAGTATTTCTGAAACCTGTAGTACATGTGTTCATGGCTCAGTCTTGCATGCATGAATTGCCTGTGGCTTCTCAAATCATGAGATTTTATTGAGCACTGGCCTTGGCCAGGGAACATTTGGTAGGGAAAAATGTTGCTGAGACATCCTACTCAGTGCAGCTGAGTGTGCTATCCCCTCCAAATACAGTAAAGATGTACAGGACAGTGTAGATTTTCACCAGACAGGAAAATAGCAGGTGCTGGTGGCCTGCAGACTTTCATTACATCCCTGGCCACCACATATTTACTAACACCAGATTGCTGTGATATGGATCTATAGGAGTCTGGCAGAAACAGATTTCAAGAAGACATAACCATACATTTCTAGATTTGGAAAAGGGAAAGAGAAAGAAGCATGAAAACTCTCCAGCACTGAACAATTCCTGAGATAGACCCACGAAGGTAATCTTTTGTCCAGAAATCAGCAACACATGAATGTAAATCTTAAGGAGGGGCTCACAATGCATAGCCAGAACTACTAAGACTTGGCAAAACTGTTTTTTGAGGGTGGCACCTGCCATATATCAGAAAACCACAGTTTCAGTTGGTGCTGGCACAACTTTTGAAGAGTGCAGTCCGGGAGGTTCAGTTGCCAGATGGCCTACAGAATCTATCTAGGAAGATGTGTTTTACTCTCCTTGAATATGAAGATACCTGGAGCTTTTTGCCACCTCTGTTGTCCTTCGTCAATCTCACAAGCTATAGCTTGCTGTAATACAGTGATCACAGTGCAGATGCTGTAAGACAGCAGCAGGCAGTGGTCCTACAGGCCCTGTAGGAGGCCCTGTGCAGGAGCAAGAAACATCTTTCAAAGAAGATATAAAAGCTTGTATGATTTCAGTCATGGCCTTGAGGACTTCATCCTTGCCAAAGCAGAAATATGCCTGTGGCAAACTAAACGAATAATTGCAGACACAGTCTGGGGCCTCTTTACTGTGGTCATGGGAACAGTGCTGACAGAAGTTAATTCTGCTTGCTTGCCTTTCAGCACTGCAGATCCAGGAAAGAAATAGCTGAACAGGCAAATATGTATGTGTCAGATTTCCACATAGCTCAGACATGTGTATATATAAAAGTCTTGTGCAAATGATATATGTATTTCCAAGCTTTAATACAGATTTCTTAAGGTTCAAATACTTGCTTTCAAGTCTTCAATGCTTAAAAAATAAAGACAAATAACAAACGAGGTTTTTTAGGTGTCTGTTAAGATTGTGCCTTTTTCCTCTTACAAGCCCTAAATCACAAAAATTACTTTAATGATCCTTTGGCAAGACTTGCAGATTTACAGAAGGTGGAATTTGGAGCCATAAGGCAGCCAAGAGATGTTCCTTTCCAAGTAGAGCCTGCTGCCAGTGTAGAGAACAGGGTGAGCCAGATTTCACTTAGTACCTGGAATAGTACAGCAGGGAAACCATAGGGAGAGTATTTCACTCACTAGGAACACAGCTGCCTCTCAGACCCTCGTGTGCTTCTGAAATGATGCCAGGGCTACACTGGTGGTTCTCTTCAACCCAGCTTCTTGGGCAGAAATCTGCACCAGTACAATCTCCTGTTTTTGAGCTCCGGTGTTTGTAGTGAAGGGGTGACATGACTAAATTAAACCATTAGCTTCTATATTCTAAGTTTACTTAACTATGAAACAAATCAGAGGTTGGACATGGACTAAGTGCTTGAGTTTGAAAAACCCTAAATAAATGAATCAAGGGAACGGAGACAGTTCTTTAAAAACTTCCAAAATACTATCCATTTCAGAACTATCAAAGTTCCTATAAATTTCAAAACCATAAAATCACTTTAACTTTGATACAAATTACTATTAGAATAATATTTAGTAATTATATTTTGTGATAAAACTGTGAAGTTCTGCAGTAAGATTTNGGGAGGGGTCATGAACGACTTTTCCTCTCGTGAGAGAGAGAGAGAACTTTATGGAAGAGCAGAGAGATGGTTCCTACCCTGAATCTGGTCAGAAATATCAACTTGCCTGGTTTACCCCTACCCTATGTTCCCCCTTTGTCTCCTGGTGAAAAAGGGAATACGACATCTGTTGTACGAGAAGGAGGGGTGGGGGGAAAAGGTTGCCTTTTAAATGATGCTTCCTTTGCAGTTCTGATCTTGTTAGTTAGTAAATAAATCCTTTATATTTTTTACTTGTAGTTTCCTTGCTTTTTTGCCTGTGACCAGTTTTATTTTCCAGCTTTATTTTCCAGTTTTTCCTCCAGGAGAGGTTGTGGGTGAATCTCTGGCATCCAGCCCGGGTTAAACCATGACAGCTTTTCTGATAGTTTTGTCCATTTTTTGCATTTCTAGCACATTAAAAAAGTCATTATGATGGAATTTTTGGACGGTGTTACAATTAAAATGAATGAGCTCAGTCAAGTCTATCTGAATCACTGCTTTCATACTCAGACATGCTGTTTGGTTTAGATGACACATATCTCTATAAGTATTACACTTTGAGCAAATCAAAAACTATAAAATTGTATGTGTGAAATACAGACAAAACAACAGTAATTATGTACCAAATTTGAGCATCTAAGCATAGGGCTTGTTCATACTCGTTGGCTTTTAATGTATCTCTGACTAGCTGCCCCTGTTGTCTGTTGTGACTGAGACACGATCATCTTGACCACATTTGCCTGAAATTCTGCATATTGCAAGCTGTGCTTAAAAAAATATACTTAAATATTTAAGCCATTGAATTTGAACTGCACCTACTTGTGAATATTTTCTTTAATACGCTAATTAGAAACAATTTATTAAAAAGTTACAGGCTTTAGGAAATAAAAAGGGTGAGTTTTTGGGAAGAAGTCTCTTGAACAATATTCATAAATAAAGCTTTAATGTCAGGTGTTCGATAACCTTGGTTCGCCCCAATGAGGTTACAGAGATAGAGCTCTACTGTTAAAACCAAAGATACCTGTACTCATATCCTCAGAAGTGTTTAGAAATACTCCTCTTATATTCTGTTCAGGCACTAGTTCTTCCAAAGGCTGACAGCACCAAGCTGATGAATTACAGAGCAGATGTGTGAGAGCCGAAGCCAATGCTGAGCAAAATGACTTTGCCCTGGCATCTTGCCTAACTTTAACCTTGTGTGTGACCCAGTTCCCGTACCAAAGCTCTTTCACACACACAGAACTACATTTTCCAAAAGGTAACTTATAATTAAACTGTAGGTACAATGGCAAGATGTTCTTTTGAACAAATATTTCTCAAACTGCAGGCCAGTACCTTTCTGGCAGTCTTGAAGGGGCTTGGAGTGGATTGGTCAAATATCACGTGGCAGCAGTTCTCTCTCAGGATGGCAGCAGCAGTTGCAGTAACAAGTGAGGATAGCCTATGACTAGTGGCTGCAGGATTGATAACAACCTTAACTTGCTGACAGCACTTCATTTTCTCCAAGGTGAAGGAGTGAATATGAATAATTGTAGCCAACTATAAATTCTCTCTTGACTGATATGGAGGGCCTAAGCTGCTGGAAAGTGTAACTGAAGGAAAATGAGATGAATCAAGAGGAGGTGACATATTCAGAGTTGCATAACCCTGTTCTAAATATTTCTAGATTCTCTTCCTGAGGTCAATCTATTACCTGCATTTGTTCTGATAATGACGTGATATGAATCCAGCACTTCTTTCTGCTTCTTTTACTCTCACTTTTCTTTGGTCACAGAAGCAATTGGAGCATTACAAGAATAGAAGTAAAGTTGGTTACAAAACCAAAGCCAAAAATAACATAAATAATGATGAAGCTTCAATCATTGCTTACAGCCTGATGCTCGATATTTACTGATGATATACAGAATTTGTAAGAGAATGCAACATTTAATCACATGTTTTTTCTGTTCAGAATAGAGCTTGACTTCTGCAAGCACAGAGTAGGTAAAAAATCTACATGGCTCAATTGTGGGTGATAATAGGATCTTTAAGCATTTAATGGGACTTGCAGATAATTCCAGGTACCAAAGAAAGGCAAATGTTTGAAAAGTGTATTTCTATGTCTGATGGCCCTCTTTTCATACAAAGTATCAGAGAATCACAGAATATTCTGAGTTGTAAAGGACTCACGAGGATCATCAAGTCCAGCTCTCAAATAAGTGGCCCATACAGGGATCAAACCCACAAGTCTGGAGTTACTAGCACCATGCTATAACCGGATGAGCTAATCTCAGTCTCTCTGTGTGTAACATGGGTGCTGGCAGTGGAAATCTCCTGTTTTATGTGGTATTCGTGTAACTTTTATTCTAAATCAATTAGGATTAGATGTAATATGATAGCATCTTCTCATTTCTTTAGTCATTTGCTCAAGCTGTCAAGATGGATCCAGGTAATATCAGTTGCACAAGGGAATTTTATTTGTATTACCATATGAACATCAATTTCACATGGAAAGAACTCATGACTCATTTTATATGTCAACAAGCAATCATTCAATCATAACCATTATCATCATTGTAAATGGTAACTTTTAATCAACAGCAACAAATCTATTGCTTCTCTTGAACTGACAATCTGCAGATAGCATTTTTCATTCCATTATCAACTACAGCAGTGGCACTGTGTTATTAAATAGACAGTATCTTTTTTCAGTAACTGAAAGAAGGAAATGTATGTGTGAAACATCAGAGAATCACGGAATTGTTTGGGTTAGAAGGGACTTTAAAGACCATCTAGTTCAAATTCCCTACCATGGGTAGGGACACTTTTCACTAGAGCAGTGTGCTCAGAGCAACATCCAGCCTGGCACTGAACACTTCCAGGGATTGGGCATCCAGAACTTCTCTGGACAACCCATTCCAGTGCCTCACTATTCTCACAGTAACAAATTTTTTCCTGATATCTAATCTAAACCTACTCTGTTTCAGTTTGAAGCCACTCTCCCTTGTCCTGTCACTATATGCTCTTGTAAGTAGTCTGTCTCCATCTTTCTTGTAGGCTCCCTTCAGGTACTGGAAGGCCGCAATTAGGCCAACCTTAACCTGTCTCCAGGTTTCTTTGGATGGCTTTGCACCCTTCTGATGTGTCAACCACACCATCCAGCTTGGTGTGATCTGCAAATCCGCTAGGGGTGCACTTGATCCCTTTGTCTATGTCATTAATGAAGATATTGAACAACACTGGTCCAAATACAGACCCCTGAGGGACACCACTTGTCACTGGTGTCTCTCAGGACTCTGGGCCATTTTTCACTATCCTCTAAACGTGAGATAAGACCCACTGTTACATCTGATTTCGTCATGCCTGATGTCTGTATTGCAGAGGATAAACTTCTACAGCAAAGACTCTGAGAAGTCTGGATTACAAGAACTGTGAACTGTTAGTGCTGAGCAGTGCACATTATGAAAGGCTACAGTTTCAATTGCAGTCCTGTATTTATTTGGTCATGTATAATCTATTAAATTTTAGAGAAATTATATGAAGGAAACCTCATAGGCTTTTACAGGTATCTCTAAAGTTTTGAGGGCATTTTAAAAATAGATTTTTATCTTGGCAGACTGTTAAATTTATATTTCTCTATTGCAAGGGAGATTTCAGAAAATAAGGTGTTTGGCTTACAACCTGGTTCCACTATAGAAATGTTACTGCAAATGGCTGATGTGTAAAAAGAAACTGAAACTGCAAAAAGAGATAACAAATTTGAAATTACGTGCAATTTTTCTGATGAATATTGAGTTTTGATTTATTCTGAAACCACTCCTTCCATCAGTTTAATTAGTTTTGATTTTCACTTTATATAAATGTGTAGAACAATAACATCTTTTGTCATCCTCCTCAAGGCAGTGAGCCTATGTTTTTCATCCTAAATGCTTCTTCAACACTCATATTTTAATTTTCTGCGTAAGAGTGCAAGGTAGAGCCATCTCTGACATTGGGATATATCGCAAGTATGAGCTACTAAATAAATTTATCCATAGGAAGGGTAGTCTATAACTTAGTTAGAGGCTTTCATAAAACCTGCATTTCCTACATTGGGTCAGTTTAACTGTTTTTGGATGCAAATCTGTACATCCTCCAATACCATTTCCACTGCACAGTCCCGCCACTTTCCTAGTATCCTAGTATCACAGTATTGATAAGGTTGGAAAAGACCTTGAAGATCATCTAGTCCAACCTATAATCCAACTAAATCCTAACATCTCTATCATGGCACCTCCTCCAGTCTACCCTTGAACACCTCCAGGGACGGTGACTCAACCACCTCCATGGGCAACCCATTCCAATGCCGGATCACTCTTTCAGTAAAAGACTTAATCCTAATGTCAAGTCTAAACCTCCCTTGCTGGAGTTTAAGACTATGACCTCTCATTCTATCTCCAATGGCCAGGGAGAAAAGACTGACCACTGCCTGTAACAACCCCCTTTTATATAGTTATAGACAGGGATAAGGTCACCCATGAGCCTCCTCTTTTACAGGCTAAACAGACCCAGCTCCCTCAGCAGCTCCTCTTAGGTCTTATCTTCCACCCTTTATCATCCTCGTTGGCCTTCTCTAAAAGCATTCCAGAACCTCAACATCTTTCTTAATAATACTTTGAGTAGGTCATTATATTTAAATTATCTATATGTTACCACAAGACACATGTATGCTGTTTCATATCCTCTATGTCATTTTCAAGTATGTAACAATCAACTAATTGTTTTGAGTTTTATTGGAGTAACTTTCACCTTGTTGCTCTGTTTCATTATAAAGCTTGATTTGTTCTACAATATCTTCGGTATCTTTGGTATATAAGCAGTTTTTGTTGTCTTCTAGAAATTGTTTTTCTCAACAAAATTCTTCAATGAGACTAGATTGGATTTCTACAGATATGAGATAGGAAACAGGAGGATGGATGGAGGGAAAAAAGTAGTAGTAATCATAGTTTGTGATCACA
The DNA here is from genome assembly GCA_013390025.1 of Pitta sordida. Lineage (NCBI taxonomy): Eukaryota > Metazoa > Chordata > Aves > Passeriformes > Pittidae > Pitta > Pitta sordida. Next base: position 165,096 of record WEKX01003533.1, on the reverse strand, counting down.
GACATAACAATTTAGTGTTCCTTTCAACTACTGCCAGTTCCTATATTCCACCAAAAGTCAACTTTCACCTAGAGTGTGAAATACTTTTCATTGCAAATTTATAAAGGATCTGTTGGACTTGAATTCACTCCAGAAACTTGAAGTTAGCTTAATTTAACTGCACTGTACCGAGAGTAAAACGGAAGCGAAACTTCAGCTTAAGCAGTGTGAGGGAAATGGGCTGTGTGTTTTCTGTCTGATCAGGCTCCTCATAGCTGAGATTAACCCTTGTGAGACCATTTTACAATTGTTGTACTTCAGTGGTATGAAAATAATGAAAAAGTGCCTATCAATATTCTCACTGGTAAATCAGAAAGTAGATAAACTAAACCCTTGATATCAGATTTAGTGATAAGAAACAGACAGAACACTGATAAAATGAAAATAAATATGAAAACTTAATTTAGCTGTATATAACTTTGTCCACACTATTGACTCTATTCTCTAGACCATCATCCAAGTTTGGTTTTTCAGTATTGGCATTTCAAAGAAAATCTACTTTGAACCTAGCCAATAAAATCATGCTGCAAATATATATGCATTCCTGAAATTGCAAGGCTGTGTGTAGACCACAGTTCTCATTTGTCAGAAAGAAATGGATTAAATTTGTGCAAGTCTGAGAATATTTTAAACTATAAGAATTCAATGAAAGTCAAGGAGTTAGGCATTTTTTGTAAAGCATCTGCATCCAAAGTTGAGTCTTCTGGAGATTCTAGTCATTCTGAGTACCTGTACCATCAGCAATGTGATCAGATTCCTGGTGACTTGAAGAAGATACTCACCGCCAGCAGCACATTAGTCTAAATGTCCGGTTTTATGATTCTTCATCAATTTTCAAATAATTCAGTGTCACAAGTAGACAAACACTTGTCTCTGCTGATTGCACCATAAGAGGCAGAGGACTGGGGCAACACATCTCAACTGAATTGATCTTATTTGCAGTTAATTAAGCATCTCTTTAAGACTCATTACAGAACATAACTCTGTGATGAGAATGGTTTATGTGTTCTTGCTAATGCCTTGGTAAAACACATCCTACAGATTAAGCAACTCTGGATTAAAAGATCCCTTTTCATCTTTCATTTCCTCTTCTGTGTTTCTAGAACTGGGAACTTGTACTTATACCATTTTTAACCTGTATCTATACTGGTTTAGTAGTGGTGAATATGACCTTAGTTTCCCAATGGCAGTATGTGTTGACACAGACCAGCCAATTCCATCTACATTATGGTCCCTCTTTGGTGGTATATTTGTGGGTTTTCATTGCAGAATCTATAATATGTTTGCTTATCTAAACCTCTCTGCCTCATTCACACCCTGGGATCATAAAGGACATTGAAAAGAAGAGGCCCTGTCCTCCATGGTTATTCTGCATTTGCTGAAAAGAAAGGTAAGATTTTCAATTAGGACTATTCCCTCATGGATATCTTATCTCCCCCAACTTTTCTGTAATTCTAGGATGGGAACTGGGGTTCAGCCTGGAGAAGAGGAGGCTCAGAGGTGACCTCATTGCTGTTTACAGCTGCCTCAGGGGAAGTTGCCGCCAAGTGGTTGTGGATCTCTTCTTTCAGGCTGACGACACCAGAACGAGAGGACATGGCCTTAAGCTATACCAGGGGAGGTTAGACTGAATGTTAGGAAGAGGTTTTTCACAGAGAGCGTGATCTCTCATTGGAATGGTCTGCTCAGGGAGGTGGTGGAGTCACCATCCCTGGAGGTGTTTAAGAGTAGGCTGGATGAGGCATTTAGTGCCATGGTTTAGAGAGTGGGTAGGTGTTGGGTTACAGGTTGGACCTGATGATCTCCAAGGTCTCTTCCAACCTTGTTAATACTGTGATACTGTGATACTGTGAAATATAACTTTTTCTCTGCCTTGAACAGAAAGAGTAATTTTCTGCTGGTCTGACCAAAGGTTGTGACCTTCAGATCTTGGGTTCTCGTGTACCAGATACCTCTAGATGTTAAATCTAAGTTTCCAGTGTAAAAATGCAGTCTCTATCTGGGCTATATTGTTTTCTCCTTTTCTGAAGCCTTCCTCATCCTTTTGGAGTTTCTTTCTGTTCTTTATGCTGTCTTCTATTTTCACAGGAGATGGTTGTGCTGGCTTGTAGCACCTGATCATGTAAGGAGATGAGCCTTAGGAGCCCTAGAATTATTTTGAAAGACAAGCTAGATCAACTGACTATTGGCAGTTCAAACATGTTTATCCAAACATGAAAAGGTAAATCTAGGTCAAAGACCAATAACAAAACTAGAAAAGCAAAACAAGATAGGAAAGCAAGAACATGCAGATAAGAGTTGTCATTACTCCAAAGCTGATAATTTGCAGTGATGCCAGAGACTGAAGTGATGAAGAAAAAGACTTTTTTTTCTCACTTCTATGCTCAGGTCCTCCCAAGCAGCTTTAAAGTCCTGTATACCTTCCACATCTTCATGTTTCAAAACTGTACCTTTCTGCATATGCACATGCTTTTACTCAAATTGTTCAATTCCCTCTTCAAATTGTCAGATATTGTCAGATTGCCACACAATCATTCAAAGGATACAGCCATGAAGCAGTACGCTGCAATTTCTAATGCCACAGTACTCTTACAGAAGGTTAAGTAACAAGGAAAATTAAAAAAAAAAAAGGTGCATGGAAAAAAGTCCCCCAAAAGATTGGCAGCATGGTCACAAATATTCCAGGAAGTGAAAGAGTAGCTAAGTTTATTAAACAAACCTTGTCTAGTAAATAATTAACAGGTCAACTTCAAGGTCAAGCTTAATATAGACTGGTAGTTTGGTTTTGCTGTTGTGACTGTGATGTTTTACTTTTAACATCTAACAGGGGTTATACCAGTTAATCCTGGATTAATTAGTTAGGAGTTTTATTTATTTAATGGATCCTATTGATTTAATTTTTAAATTTAAGTTATAATTTTCACAAGTATCTGTCTGTGTTCCATGGGATCACATACAATTCAGGCTTGTGTCCGTTTTACAATTATGCATGTATAAATGTTAAAAAACCACGGTTGTTAAGGCCAGAGTACTAAGACAAAAGGTTGGAAATGTACCTTCTGTAAATGCATTTTTATAAAATTGCAGAATATTTATTAATTATTTCATAGGGCCCTTGCCTCTTTTTGCATAAAGCATGGATATGAACTGAGTTTCTGATGTTAAAGATATTATGGCATTCATTTAGTAGGATTTCCTCCATATTTGTGACAGAATTTGAGTATAGAGCAAACTATAGGGAGAAAAGAACAGGCCAGTGGATAAGGCAAATGAATGCTGTCTTGAAAGCTAAATTGTAACCTTGCCCCTGAGTTTGTAATTGATGCAATGTGAATACTTACATTTATCATAGATGGCCACTAACCAATTTTTTCAATGTCTGATGAGAATCTGATTTATCAACACGCTGGGTACTTAAATCTGGATCTGAAGTGAATGACAGTTTTAAGTGAGTAAATGAAACATGGCATAGTGTTTAATAGTAATAAAAAAATAAAGGCCTAGAGTGCTCTTATATGAGACACCTAAGCTTTGTGGATTTTTTATCTTAGTTCCTTTGTATCTCAGAATTCCCACTTGTTAACTGAAAACAATAGCATGCCTTGGTTTCGTAACAACACTTTAAAATAAATGTCCTAGTGTTTTAGAAGCACTGGTTTAGCACAGTGGTGAAACCTGTAGTTGTATATTCGTAAAATTATGTATTCTTACTTGAAGAAAATGTAATAGATAGGAGATAATGCCAGATTGAGAGAAATGGTGAAAAATTTCTCATTAAATAAATACTCTCTATTCAAGTTAAATGCATGAAACAGGACTCCAGAACAAAACTGGTAAATGGTGATGTATGTTCAATGATATAGTAAAATAATATGCAGGCAGCAGGGAAGCAATTAAAAGTTTCACAGAGCTGGCATTCCTCAGCCCTTGAGTGCTTTGGCAGGCCCCAGAGTGCACGTATGGATATTTGTGGGGTTTGCAAGAGAACTACTTATGCCTGCATTCTTGCCATATGCAATGCCTAGACCATGGGCATGTTAGAGCCTAAACAGCTTTTCTGACAAGGTCCTTGACAAATTTATGACTAGATTAAAACAGGATTTTAAGGCTGAGAAAGAATGGCAGATAAAATTATTGATAATGTTACTAACTCTGTCTAGAATATAGTCCTGTCACTTCAAATGTCCACCCTCATGGCTCAGGAGGAGCACTTCCTATAGCTCCCAGTAGAGAAGCTTCCTTTCTTTCAGGAATGGATCTGACAATTCAACAGAATGCTCAGTGTGAGGGCCTTTATGGAGACAAAACCAAATAGGGTGGTGCAAAAGTTTATTGCCCACAAATAGAACAAGACTCAAAATGGAAATTTATTATTATGACAAGAAAAGAGGTAAGTGATAGGATAAGAGAATAGTTTGGTTACATTTAGGTGTCCATAAAAAAGGAGCTGCAACAGTGAGTAGGCATGTAAGCTTTCTACTCTTATAGTGCTTTTTGACATAATAAGATAAACATATGGGGTAACTGATGCTAGTACTTGGTACCAAATCATCTGCAAAGTATTTTCTGTGTCAGTCTTGCAGAGTTCACAATGATGAGTCTTCAAGCTTTGCTCCAGAGACACCACAATGTTGTCATAACAGCAGGTCAATAAAAAGGTCTAGGAAAATACACAATGCTGATGTGTTACAACTGCTGCATGAGTATTATTTAACAGGCAGTTTCCCTGTTGTATGGTTTATACCCTTACAAATATGCTAGGGGCTATTATAAACTATGTCCTTATCATTTGAGATAGAACACACTGTTGAACATGACATCACACACCACACATGGCTGCGTTGCTACCCACAGCTCTCACTATGAAAAACAAACCAAAACAAATGCAAAACAAAGTATTTTGTTGTGGAGCAGGAGCAAATCAAATAGCCAGAGCTTTTTGTAACTTTTTCTCTTGATGATTCTGAAAGGTAAGGGCACACACTGTTGGACAAGTTTTGCCAGGATTCAGTAATGTAAAGGGGCTGTGCATTTTTCTATGGGAAGGTAAAAGTTATTTTGTTATGTATCATGGATTTAGTTGTAACTTTATCAAGACTAGGGGATCACAGGTTTTCCTCATTACCCTGAGAGTAGAGATCATCCCTTTGGCTTCACTGTCTTTAGTGCACATCCTCACTTTTCTAAACAAAAAATCTCCACCGATCCAGGTACCCGCCTGCTCACCCCACTCTTCCCATTCTCCACAGAGAAGAGAGTAACTGATCCACCAGCCCCGGCCTGAAAAGTGCTCAGAGATGACACACAGGAACAGTGACCGAAGGACCAGCCGCCGACTGTCCCGGGACGACCCTGGCAAGGGGTGGAAAACAGCTGCCGGCAAGTCCCGTCCCGTCCCTCCCCTCCCCTCTCCACCGCCTCCTCCGGGGCGGGCCGCCCGCCGTGTCCCATATAGGGGAGCCCCGGGGTGCTGGTGGCACTGCGCTTCTTTGGACTCGCAGCTCCTTCTGGAGAAAAGGCAGATTCCCCGTCGTGCTGGTGCCATGGCCTCCGTACCCTCCGCCGGCTGCCTCCTGGCCAAGAACCAGTACTACAGAAGTAAGTGCTTAGGGGAGCTGGGAGCTGCGTGTTTTCCCCTCTCCACCGCCTCCGTCCTTTATCCCTCCCTTCCCGTCCTTTACCCCTCCTTTCCCTTCGCTCGGGCTGGGAAGGGTCCTTGGAGGAGGGAGTCTGAGCCCACCGAGCCTCTGCCGAGTTGTCCAGGTTTTTGGCACTAGGGAAAAGTCAGAAAATGTTTCACGTGGTGTCTGGATGAGCTGGACGCAAAGGGACGTTTTTACCCGATAGTTTTTAATTTCTTGGAGAGCTTTTCATATCAAGGAACTTCAGTTCTTCAGTTTTAATGCACGACTGCTTCTCTCATTTTTTTTTCTCTTTCTGTTTTTTTAAATCTATTTAGAATTGTTTATTAGAGTTGTCTAATTATTTTCCTAGTTATAGAATATGGTATTGAAAAAGTGTTAGTCTGGCAACTCTTGACGTCTAGCTGTGCTCCACGTTTATATGTCAGCTTAGACACAACACCAAATCAATTCACAGTTTTGTTTCTAAATATGTGACATAATCACTGATTTGAGAGTACATGTGGTGTATTAAGATCCCTGTGTACAGGATAGACACTGTTGTGTGAGTTTAGTATATAGATGTATTACAGTGGAAAGTGTAACAACTGGTTATTTTAGACTTGAGTGCTCAAGGATAAACTTGGTGTTTTGATAGCAGTGTGCATATGATCAGGTTTTTTCAATTATTTTGGTTAAAATTATGCAGATAGATCTCAGTATGCTTTTAAGTGAAATGTAGGTAGACTGAGAGATTTACTGATAGAAAAGTTTTAATAGAAACAATTGTAGCAGAATGGTGTATATAATATAGAATCTATACTATAACATAGAATCTATATATCTGTACTTTGTGAACTTGTTTCCTCCAAAATAGCATCATGCCTGAAAAACACTTGACGTGGAAATAGTGTAGTCTCAAAGGCTTTTTTTCAGTGTGTGTCTCTTGTTTTCCATGAACAGCAAGACTGAACTCGGAATCCAGTGTTTCTTCTGGCTCCTCCTGCTGTTCAGATGCTGTGAATGTTACAGAGCACGAAAAAGCATTTCATGGTATGTATCGTTCCATTCTTTAAAACAGTCTTCGGTTTCGTCTGTTTATTATCCAGCCAGTGTCTAATAGTGTTGTCTTTTCCTCCTGTGGCAGGTTTACCTGAGTTAATTGATAAATATTGGTGGATAAAAAATTTTTTCCATAGTGAACCATCTCCACCAACTGTTGGCAGAAAAAAACTGTCAGCAAGCAGGTGAGTCCTGTACGATGGTGGGCATTACTTACTTTTTCCATTTTTCTTTTGATAAAAGTTTTACTAAGTAAGTCATAATCAGCTAAAGCCGTCTGGGGGGAACAATGCTATTTTGATAACTTAAATAAAAGATACTCCAAGTGTAAGGCTATAGAAGCTTCCCATGTTTTCATATTAATAAATGGACTCATATGGTACTTAACATTATGCAGGTGTTAGTGCCTATTACTGTTTCACATTTATTTTGCTTTAGGTTGAAAAGCTGATATGAAAGCATTCAAAAATACTTAAACAAATAAACATCTCTGAGGAAAATACAATGAAAATTCTACTTACATTTTTCATATTTTTGCAGTACCAACAGTTGAAAAGGACAGTGTGATGGCTTTACTGGCATAGATGCTACATACAGACCTGTTTTTCCAAGAGGCTTGGGATCTTCCTGATGTCTAGCTTCAGCTGCAAGAAGAAAAAAAAAACCTTTTGGAGAGTGGAAAAGTGTATTTTCAAAATATTTGTCAGTAGTTTAAATGATATTCCTTACTAGGCATGTCCATGTCCTACTATGTTCTTCATAGCATTCTCATAATTGGAGATGTCTCTCTAATGGAAGTTATCAGGCTTAATATCCTGATTAATTGAATATTTAGAGAAAAAAATGACAATCAAAGTAGGATATTACAGGTTTAGGAGAAGTATCTGTATTGATTGACTTTGGAAGAGGTGATTCAGTGAAGTTACCTTTAAGATACCAGCTCAATTGGCAGTCCTACTGATACAAGCAAGATTCAGATCTGTAGTCCAGAGAAGGACTGCTATATGGTACATATCTTTCATCAAGTATTTGTGTACCAGTTACAGGGAGTAAGTTTATAAGAATGCTTGTCAATAGCTTTGCTTTTAGAAAATGCAATTGCGTGAAGAAACAGTAAGTGTTTTGGCCTCTTTGATCAAGCAGGGTGCATAGAATGTAACCTCAGATACCCAGGTACAACTTACATTCGTATGTATGCATATCTAGGCATTTGAGGACAGAATAGAGGAGATGGACAAGGAACCAGCAATCCTAGTGGACACTGATGTCTTCCAAGGAGAAAAGCAACCTTAATCAGAGCTGATACTGTTAGCTTTTTTTTGTATTTCTCTCACCTACTTTGTTGTGGCTTAAAGAGCTACTTGTTTTTAGGTGATTAATCATATCAATATTCTGTGGTCTATCAGTTTTGTTATGCACTAGATCTAGCAAAGTGCTCCACTCAATAACATTGATATTATTCAAGTCTACCTTTGTCATGATTCATGCTCTTGAAAGACACTGTAACATTGCAATGCTGAAGACCAGATGAAGCTAATAAGTACATCAGTACATTGTTTATTTATTCTACCAGGTATGACTGAAATGCATCAGAGGATATGGAAAATAACAAGTATTTGGCTGGTGATAAAATTTGTCAATTGCCTATGCAAATTTTTTGTGTACTATCAGTAGACCTGCTTGATGTTTGTACATGACTGTAGGAACTAAAAATAACAAATATTGATGTAGCCGACATATTTTTATTATAGATTAGTGGTTGTCATGGTTATGCATAACTCTTAAGTGCATCAAGTGGCTTTTTCAGCCTTGACGGAGACAATAAATGCATGGCAGATGACAACACAAAAGAACACAATTCTGAAAACATAATTTCAAGAGTCTTTAAATGCACTTGTTATGTATCTTACTTTCCTGCTGTTATATAGTGTTGTCTTTGTCCTTTCTCTAAGTATACAGAATGAGCTTTTTTTATGCTAAGATTTTTTTATTAATAAAGATTTAGTCAGTATTTGATCTGACTTTTTTTTGGCCTCCAGTAACAAACTGGTATTCCATGTTGCTTGTGGTGCAGTTGGTGGGTGGTTTGTGAGTTTTTGGATTATGTATGCATTTTATTTTCTTTTTTAACCATGAAGTTTTTGTACAACTTTAAATTCTCTCAGAAGTCTGTTGTGCCTGCATCACATTCTTCCTTTAGTCACTTCAAAGTCTGATGTGAGGTGAAAAAGTAAAGTAAGCTAGGAAAGAACCTAACAACTCTTTCTATAAGATCATGTTGTAAAGGAAGACAAAAAGACGACTCGCTAGTTGAAAGAAAGTGATTCTCTCTTTGAAGATGCTTGAAATCACAGAAGAAAGAGATGCTGTAGCCCTATTATTATACTTGAGAAATGCAAGATTCAGGGAGTAGCACTGTGGAATAGGAGTGACAAGCTTCCATAATATTCAGTGGGCTCAAGGTGTTTTGATCCTTATGTAGTAAAAAAGCTGGGTGCAGAACAGTCTTTAAGAACTATTGAGTTGTTAACACCCACAAAAACGCCAAACACACTTTTTTTTGGGGGGGGAGGGGAGAAGGCTGGCAGAAGAAGAGGAGGGGTACTGCATATTGTTTGCTTTTATCTGCTTAGACCCTATGAACTAGTTTCTGTAATGGCATTATGGTGACAGAAACCTCTGCTCCAGAGAGGTGCCTTTATGCTGTCCACGATATCTTTTATTGTGGCCAGCTCAGCATTTTAGGGGCACCACTGACAACTCATAGTGATTTGTGCTAGTTCCTCAAAATATGCAGTGATTCAACTTTTAATATCAAATGTTGCTATAAGAAACTCCCAAGAGAATGTGAGTTAATGGGACATGAAAGTGCTTTCTTTCAAAGGGCTGCATTTTGTTACATAACAGTAATAGGGAAATGTTAATTTTGTTGTCTTAAATGCCGATACAATGTAACTTTAGGAGGAGGGGAAAGCCAAAAATTAAATTATTTAATAATCGTAAATATGAAAGAGAAGCTGTATTGTATAGTTTAAATGTAGAATAAATTAGAATAAACCCCCCAGGAAAATAATGTGATTCTATATAGTTATCTGGGTAGGACAGGAACAAATGTTCAAATGTCTGATCAAAGATTAATTGTAATACATAAAAAAAAAAAAAATGCATGACTGGAGAGCTGGACTTAAGAAAGACTTCCCCCCTGCCCCCTCCCCTCAAAACAGACGTATAGCTGTGATATTTAATAATGGGCTTACATTTCTTTCCTAAGAAGGAAATGAAGTTGTAGTCTCTTGCTTGTAGTAATATCCCAGTTTAGGAGTCAAAATAGAAGAGAAATCTTGTAGAATTTGTTTTGGTTCAAGAAGGATGAAATCTTCCTATTAAGCACATTTAGAGAGGGAAATTCGTTATAATGAAGTAATTTCCCCCCACATTTTTTGTAGTTTGGACAAAATGCGATAAAGTTACATTTCTTTCTAAAGGTTTAATTGCCTGTGTTCCATAATGTAAGTAATAGTACATATTATGGATGGACAGTAACCAGCAGTAACTCTAAAAAATACAGCTATTGCGGCAAAATGTGATTTTTAAAATATAATTATTTTTTCTGTGGAAGTAAGAAAGATAAATGTGCCCAGGTAAATAAAAAAATATAAGAATAAAGAGTAAATCAAACAGCAAGCCAAACTAATTTTGAGTTGTTAGGAGTAAGATCTTTGTTATTTATTTGTTAGGGTCACTTCTTTTGATACTATAACAGCCTGATAGTAATTGGAAATCCTTTAATTTTTTTAATGATCATAACTAATCATGCATTAATTTTTCTTGAAAGTAAATTATCTGTTATTGTCACTTCTCAACCCTTCTACAAAGGAAATCCCAAGCAGGGTTTATTCAGCCATTTTTACCAGGATTAATTTTGTTTGCAAAACACTTCTTGGATTATTGCACTTACAGCTGGTGACTGAAAATTTTGACCATGATCATGTTTGATGCTATGGTTGACTCTTCATGGAAGGATTCTGTCATATTTCTTTTTTCATGCCCTCTGTCTTGTGCCTTTTTAAGCTGTTCTGGCAGTAGCGGATGTGAAATATACTATATGGAGGACAGATGCATCCTGCAATGGGATCCCCCACAGCCCAGCTTGTCCCTTTGCCTGCTGCCCAGCTCGCAAATCTCCCCTTCCCTCTCCTACCCTCCCTCTGCCCCTCCTCTGCCCCACACATCCTACAAGGGAACCTTTTATTTTGGGCAGTGAGGGGAGTTCTGGTGCCACCACTCTGATGTCAGGAGTCCGTGTCACTGGCATCGGGACATACCGGGCTATGCCGTCCGTGTTCCGCCGGTGCCGGCAGAGCTGAAATGCGGTGCAGAGTTGGTGGCTCCCCTCCTGTCCACCTGGGTTTAAATCTCCCATCTGCCGCCACCCCAAGGTTGACATTGGCGGCGGCAACCATCCCCCGCCATCACCTGGTTCGCAGCCGCGCCGGACCACCATGCCTGGAAGTGCCGGCATGGCCCCAGTCCCTTTGTGCCGGATCCACAGCAGTGGTCCCAGCTTCATGTGGCTAGGACTGGCTCCCCTTTCTCCTAAACGATGAGAATGAAGCATATACAGCAAGTCTGGTGGGTGGTGACAGTGGGGGGGACCAATTATATATTAATAAACTCATTATATATTCACGAGCTGATGGGTTCATGGTATGTTCTGCGCACACACTGAGCTTGCACTACCTGCTGAAAATCACCTGCAACTATTTGGATTCAGCAAATTATGAATCGTGACTATGTGGAGAATCACAGTATTTCAAACAATTATATGTTTTAAAAGTTCTACTCATTGCAACTGACTAGTTCTGAGAAATAAGAGAAAAATTCAATTTTTAAAAATTCAATTTAAAAGTAATTTTTAATCCTCTCTTTGATAACATGTATTGCAAATATTTTAGATTTAAATTCCATTACTGTATCATATTAGTTTCTTTAAAATAAACACTCTACCTTTTTCATATATTTTGATCTGTCTTTCTAAGAACCTATAACATAAGTTTCTTTGAATAGGTATTATTCCATGATATGAGAACCAGGTTAATTTAATGCTGTAATGACTCCAGCACAGACTCACCATATGTTTAAGTTCAGATGATATCTAGAATCACTATAAAATCACATTGATGGGAAGTGTTAGTAGCTACATGAGTTCTCCTTTGCAGTAACTGATTGAGTGAAGTCTTAAATATAAAAGGAAAGGTAAATGTATGTTTTATGTGGTAAACCCTTCACACTGTTAGAATAAAATACCCACCTGCAAAACACACATCAATTGGGTAAAAAACCCAACAAAACACTCCACAACAAAATATTTTTCTTCTCATTATGTGCTTTCCAGAAGCATATTTTTCTAGATGGCAGTGTGACAAAAAAGGGCATAAACCAAACCTCCATGCTGGATTTCCAGAGGGCAGACTTTGGACTGTTTAAGAAATTAATTGGGAGGGTACCATGGGAAACAGCCCTTAATGGCAGGGGCGTCCAGGAAGGCTGGACATACTTTAAGAATGAGCTCAAGAAGGCGCAGGAGCAGGCAGTCCCAATGTGCCGAAAAATGAGTCAGAGGGGTAGAAGGCTGGCCTGGATGAGCAAAGAGCTCCTGAAAGAACTAGGGGAAAAAAGGAGGATGTACAGCCTTTGGAAAAAGGGGGAGGTAAGTCAGGGTGTGTTTAAGGAAGTTGTCAAGTCATGCAGGAGAAAAACTAGAGAGGCAAAAGCCCAGATGGAACTCAAACTAGCTGTTTCTGTTAAGGACAACAAGAAATGTTTCTATAAATATATCAACAATAAAAAGAGAGGCTGCAACAACCTTCACTCCTTACTGGATGCAAAAGGGAACATAGTAAGTAGAGATGAGGAAAAGGCAGAAATACTTAATACCTTCTTTGCCTCTGTTTTTAACAGCNTCAGTGTTAGGCCCGGCACTGTTCAGCATCATTATTGACGATATGGACGAGGGAATTGAGTCCATCATCAGCAAGTCTGCAGATGATACCAAGCTGGGGGCAAATGTTGAACTGCAAGAGGGTAGGAGAGCCCTTCAGAGGGACCTTGACAGACTAGAGAAATGGGCAGACTCCAACAGTATGAGATTTAACAAGTCTAAGTGCCGGGTTCTCTACTTTGGACATAACAACCCCATGCATCACTATCAACTGGGGAATGAGTGGCTGGAAAGGGATAAAATGGAGAGGGATTTAGGAGTAATGATTGACAGAAAACTCAATATGAACCAGCAGTGTGCCCAGGTGGCTAAGAGGGCCAATGGCATCCTGGCCTGTATCAGGAACAGTGTGGTGAGTCGGACTAGGGAAGTTATCCTTCCCCTGCACTCGGCACTGGTCAGACAACATCTTGAGTACTGTGTCCAGTTCTGGGCTCCCCAGTTGAAGAAGGATGTTGAGCTGCTTGAGAGGGTCCAGAGAAGGGTGACAAGGATGGTGAAAGGACTGGAGGACAAGCCCTATGGGGAGCAGCTACGGGAACTGGGATTGTTCAGCCTGGAGAAGAGGAGACTCAGAGGGGACCTGATTGCTGTTTACCGCTACCTGAAGGGGGGTTGCAGTCAGATGGGTGTGAATCTCTTCTCTCAGGCTGACGACACCAGAACAAGAGGACATGGCCTCAAGCTATGCCAGGGGAAGTTTAGACTGGATGTTAGGAAGAGGTTTTTCACAGGGAGAGTGATCTCTCATTGGAATGGTCTGCCCAGGGAGGTGGTGGAGTCACCATCCCTGGAGGTGTTGAAGACTCGATGAGGAGCTCAGTGACATGGTCTAGTTGGTGGGAGGCTTGGATGGATCGAGTGTGGTGCCCATGGTTCCATGCTTGTGGGCCTGATCCCTGGGTGGGCGTTCGCTTGGGAGTTGGACTAGGTAATCCTCTGGGTCCCTTCCAACTCAGAAAAACCTGTGAACCTGTGAACATTGGTTCTTTTGTATTTCCTTCTAATATCATTACAAGGACTGATAAACTGAGATGCATTTTGCAAAGAGACTGTTACTTTCACTACTAGTATTACTTGTTATGATTATTGTGCTGCATTAATCTAATGTCATTATTGCTTTATGTATTTATTGAGGGAGTTATTTGTTCTCTGTTTATCTGTGATCATACTGTGAATGTAGCAGATTTGTCGTCTGGAGGGGGCAGCTTTGTGATATAAACACTTTTTAAACACCTACATGCCATTAAAATAGAGCTCCAGTAACTAAGTGGGTCAGCACAGACCTTCTGAGATGAATGTGCATAAGCTGTAACTCTCTCATGTAAGGACTGATTTCTGTTCTGCATTTTTATAACATAGTGTTAGACATTAATCTTGAAAGGCATCAAGCGCTGGGCATTATAAAATTATGTGAGGTCTTTATGACTAATTCTGAAAATGGATGTCCCTTCACTTCTCTTTGGATATTAAAGGATCCACAACATTTATTATATATTTCAAAGAAAGATTTGCCAAGAGTAAGGACTACAGTTTATTGGCTAAAGCATTCTTGAGGAGGCTTTTTCTGTACAATATCAGTCAAAAACTGTGTCCTCTGTGTATTTCACTTGCTTATGCTCATGCCATTTAGTTCTGTCCCCAAACAAAAAAGTAATTTTTTTTTAAAGTTTTTTTTTTTTAACTGGAGGCATTTTTTCCTCAATGTCACTTAATATTAAAGGGCTTTTCATAATCACAGATCACAGGATATTTCGAGTTGGAAGGGACCCACATGGATCATAAATAAATGTAAATTCATTGATGGTAGATTTGAAGTAAAAACCATCAAAAAGGTCACAAGTAGAATGTTTGTGATAGTCATTTACACCTACCTGAAATCCTAATTATATGTAGGGATCATTATGGCTCAAAGACTCACAGAGGTTAAGTTGATATCAATGCTCATTCACTTTTTCCTCTCCCCCAGTTGTTCTCTGCACTAATTAGAAAAACAAACACAAGAACAAACACCATTTTAGTACCTAAACAGAAATAATCCAGAAACGAGATAGAAAGGACAGCCAGGGCAAACAGCAGTTATTTTAATCCTCTAATAGATCAGCTTATCTCCTGGACATACATCTTTCTGTCCCTGGTTAAGGGAAAAAAAAAAAAAAGCTAAGAACAAAGCTAAGAAAAACACCAAAACCAAAAGTTCTTTTCTATTGCCAGGAAATAATCTAGACCATATTAGAAGCTCAGAAAGACCAGGGACTCATAGCAAGACTTGGACTGAGCCAAGTCCAAAGAAGGAAAATAGATTGAAAGAATCTGCAGCATGGCTGTAAAAGAGGGGGCAGGATTGCAGCACAATCTTTTACCTCAATAAACCCTTGACTTTTAGGCTGAAAAATAGCATTCCTGAAATATGTTGACAGGATATGTTCCTGTGATGGCCAGCGGGAGTTTTGTTTAAGACTTCTTTTATGGGCTAATCTTCTCGAAAATTACTTCTCTTGTCGGCATGTTGTCCCATCCCACCCCTCCCTCACTTCCATCACTCCCTCTCCTTTTATGCACATGTTGCATTAAACTGGATGAAGTCCTTATGCGGAACATGGTGATGGGCTGCAGCCAAGTAAAATATCCTTGGGACATACCCCAAGTGTGTATCTAATTCAAAATGTTGTGAATTTCAGGATAAACATAATTTTTATAAAATATATAGTATGTATTTCAGTGAAAGAACATAAAAAATCTGAGCCCAAACATTTTGACTGCTCATGACAATGACTGTTACAAGACATAATGTGAGGAAAAAAATGAATTTAGCATTCACCTGCAACATCAGAGAGAGCAAGAATTTTACTAATCTATGATAAAGCAACACTAAATGCAAAAGCTGCAGATAGGGGCTTAATTCTCTCTTCCTTTCAATAAAGAGCAGTAGCAGTGATGTCTCTGCTTAGACCAGAGCCATCAAATAGGCAGGCTGAGAGTAGGTGAGGAGGGCGAATAAACCAAACTCTGTTGTTGCAGATTATCAGAAGGAAAACCTGCAGGTTTATCTGGGGTCCAGACTTAACATGACAAATTTCTCATCACAGAATTACTGAAGATTGTTCACCATTTTACAGTAAAAGAGTCAG
Organism: Pitta sordida; assembly: GCA_013390025.1. Classification (NCBI taxonomy): domain Eukaryota; kingdom Metazoa; phylum Chordata; class Aves; order Passeriformes; family Pittidae; genus Pitta; species Pitta sordida. Next base: position 149,242 of record WEKX01003533.1, on the reverse strand, counting down.
ATTTATTTATTTATTTATTTATTTATTTATTTATTTATAAAACCTAATGAATGTTTTTGTTGTAGGGACTGGAATCTCTAATAGGATGAAAATTCTTGGGCAAATGGATACTGAGAAAGTCAAATTGTTAGCTTTTAATTCCTGAGAATTTATGTCTAAAACATAGTTTTCTAAATAATTGTTATTTTGATATGCATTAGTTTAAAAAAATCAAATTAATTAACTGAGGTTACTTTTTATTTACATAATTTGCAATCTAAAAAATGACTCTACAGTTTATGGCAGAATACACGTAAGGACATATTTTTAAAGGATTTCTGCTATTTTAGTATCCATTTAGTTGATGAGGGGCGGGCACTTTCTACATGAAAAAATAAGGCATATTTTCAAGATTGAAAGGACTGTACAGCTGAAAGTAAATTTCAGTTAATAAACCACACTCCCATTTCTCTCATGTGGAGACTGACCTAGGAAGAGCACTGCTTATGTTTGGACAAGCACTTCATCTCACATAGCTCCTTATTTCCAAGAAATCCAAGTACCTCTTGTATATACATATATGACCCAGGACACTACAGTTGAAGTTACTGTACTGAGGCTTGTTTAACACTGTTCTATAATTAGTTAGAAGGTCGATTCAACATTTATTTCAAGGGTATGAGGGAGAAGCAGGTTCATGAATAGATGATACAGAAGGCGTACACTGTCTGAACATATTAGTTTTAAAAAAGTGTTCTTAAAATACTGTTTTATTGAAAGCATGCATTTCAGGATCTTAGGTTACTCCATTTGCAAGTCAGCACATTATGTGCATTACACTTGTATTAAATTATTATGCCTCAGCTAAATAAAGGCCCTCATCCCTGGTGCTTCACTTTTATGAACCTCCTACATTAATGTGTATAAAGGCACATGGAATGGAAGGAGAGAAATAATGCTTTGTACTTTCAGTGTTTATTGAACTACAGTTTTTGTGTCATCTCAAAGAGTAGGCACAATTTGAGCAGTAAAAACATAAGCAAAATATCTCTTTTGATAATTTTCTTTTGTGACTTGCCAAAATTTCCTTTGGTATTGTCTAATTATTCCTGCTTTCTGACAAAGCATGAAATGAGGACACAAAGAATTCTCAACTTGTGGGCCAGTGTGAGGACGTTTCATGAGTTTTACATTAAAAAAAATTCAGAATGCAAGATTTGTAGTCAGTATTTGAAGTTATGCAAAGCCAGAAATGTTTGAGAAGGGAACAAAAGCAACAGAGAAGGTGGAATATAACCCCCTTGTCTTTGGCTTTCTTCTTTCTTCTGCAGTTCTCTGAAAATTCTGAAGTTACCATTTGTTATCAATTGATTCTGCCAATCAACGCGGAAGGCAGGCTTCGCGGGACATGAATAAGACTGTGATTCCGTGGTTTTGGAGACCTGACTGTACAACTTTATTTTTCTACTGTGTTGTCATAGAAATTTAGCCTTATTGAACAGACATTTGGACAAAGTGTTTGTTAAAAGGAAAAAGAAAATTACTGGAATCTTTGTATAGGGTAACATTTCCATGGAGAACCAAATCTCCCAAGCAGAATTTCTAAAGTCTGTTCAGTGATGGCCTGTGATTAAATCGCAATGACCCTCGCAGAGAAGCACTGAACTGAGTCAGGAGAGACCTGTCAAATTACCATTTTGTTCTGTTCTTTCAATTCAGCGGACCACAATGCTATGTTACCACTCCAGTGCAGATAGAACTCATGGTTATTTTACATCCTAGCTAAACAAAAAGCACGTCTGTTGTGGGGAGAGCCTTATTCTAAAACTTTTCTCTTTTTTACTGGACAGAAAATAGAGGGTTCCATTCTCAGCTTCCTTTCTCTTCCCTCCCCCCTATTCTCACTGCCGCTGCCACTGCTGCGGGGCGCTTTTGTCCTGTGGGCTGTGGGCCAGCCTATTGCTGGTGTCTGCCCACAGGTTTGTGGGCAGGCATGGATGGATCTCTGAGGAGGATGACATTACTCTTCAGGTTTGTCCATCCTGAACCCTATTCCCCTGCCCCTGGATTCCCAGGGGTACCTGGTCTCCTTTGAGCTTGGACCCCTTGGGTTTATTTTCGGCTATCATCAGTCATTTCCAGCAGGGGATTGTTCATACCTCTTGTTCCGTTGTATGTGTTATTGTTGTTATCTCAAACATATATAAGTATTTGTTATATTAAATTTTCTTTTTTTTCTTTCTCCCAGTGAAGTTCTTATTTTTCTCTCTATTATTCAAGTATCTCTAAATTCAATTCATACCCATCTAAACTGGCCCCAAGACAACCTCTTAAGTACTGCATTCAGAAGACTAAACTTGTCACCATTTCTGCAGGAGCAGTTTCTGTAAACTTTTGCAAATGTCTTAACTATGCACAGTTTGACACTTCTGCAGTAGTGGCATTTTGGGACACACCAGCATGGATGTTAATCTGCACATTCAGGCATAAAAATTGGGCCAGACACAGGGGGAGACGCTGTGGGGCAATTTCTTAAATGATTCAAAACTATGAACTCGAGGTCTGTTGTAACCATCAGTCAAATATTTGAATGTGAAGGGTCAGTCACTTTTCGGGATTGTGCATTGCCTCAAGCTGATGTATTATCTCACCTATGGACATAACTGACTGGGGTGTTCCTGAATCACTCAAGGAATTGAGACCTGGATATGCATATGGGTGCAGTACCAGAACCTAGCTACACCACAATTATACTATAAGAGTAAACTTTATTTTTAGTCAGTCGGCTCTCTTGCACTTCGTGCTCCCATATTGTGGCTTCAGATCTTAGCGGCATGATTTTTTTGGATGAAGGAGGCCCGTTTTCACAACTGTGCATGCGCAACCTGCTGCCACGGCAGTGGCGGCGGCTCCACTTTGCCACCCCACCCCGGGCACAGCCGGGGCTCCGCTGCTTCGCCACCCCCGCAGCATGGCCACTATGGCAACTGATACACAGCAACACAGTGCGGAAACAGCGCCGGGGATCATCTGAGGGTGTGGGGCAAAGTTGCATATTAATGAGCTGCCATTCAACGCAGAAGTGGGGCTTCATGGAACCCAATTATGACTGCAGGTCCACGACATAGGAGACCCGACTGTACTTTTAACTCACTTTCAACCTAAGTCTCATAGTGACAGATGGAGAGAGACCATATTAACAAAAGTAATGATAAATAGTCTGCATATAGGTATTGTTTGTCAAGGCTGAGGCCTAACAAACATTTCTCAGATCTTAGTGTGGACTGTATGGGGGTGGGTATGCACCACCACAATTGTGGTGAAATTGTCCTTTGAGGGTTTTTTAGATACATTTCTACAAGTTTGACAAAGAGAAGAATGTTAAAAGGACAGTATCTCTTGAAAGACTTGATAGGTAGACTGTCAATATGTCGATATTTATGGGATGATAGTTCTTATTTCAATAAATGGTAAATAAGTAAAAAAAGACAGCAATATTGATGTACTTGGAAGATTTCAAGAGCAGGAAAAGAAAAAGAGATGTTAGCTCAATAAAAAATGTATAACAACAGAAAATAATGAGACAAAAGAAATTCAAACCTTTTTACTAATTCTGAGATTGTTGCTGGAAATTAATAGCTTACTCGCATATAAAATAATTGGAAACAGCCCTCACAGGGAGGAAACCAAAGAGATAACCCACTTCCACATTTGTTGATTCTGTGAAAAAGGGATTAACTGTTGACAGTAAAAACAACGGGGTTTGTTCATTGTTTTGTTTTTAATATGATAAAGCTTAAATTGTTAAAACTCAGTGAACATGAAAGTATATAAACCTCCCTTAAACTGCGAAGCAGCTCCTCATGTCCACATCAACATTTACTCAAGAATTAAAATATTACAAATGTGGCAAAAGGAGAACTGCTAGCTTCCAGGATGTGGCTTGATGTCAGTGTAGGCATAGACTATGTCTGAACCAGATCCAAAGTACAAATTACATTAACTTGTTTATCAAGGCTAGACTACTGTTTTTGCCTTCTGGTTCCATTTCTTTAGAGAATAAAAAGCTGCAACGTTTTATTTGAAATATTTATAGTGGGTTTAAATATGGTAGTGTTGTATTAGAATAGTGTAATTTTCAGAATATGTAGTTCTATCATGCCTTTTGAGATTAAATTCTTGACTGATTATCTCATAACTATCATTCACCTTAAAAATTCTGATTTGACTTGACTAAACTTCCAGCAATTATGAATTTGACTAATACTAGTCCATCGTAACTTGTTTTTGATATTTTTCACCTCTGAAAAAGTGAGTGAAGCTGTGTGTCAAAAGCTCTGAAGATGTGTAGACCTGTGCTGTTCCTGTGCCTTTACTCTCATGTGTGACTAAAGACACTGAAGAGGATTAAACCTTCTTTAGGCCTGATGTCAAATACTTGGGATCAGAGTATTTTAAAACTGTCTGCTGGTTTTCTGGTTAAGCCAAGATTATGATATCTTCAGTAAAAGTCATCTATTCTATTATTGCTAATAGTATTTTTTTAAGCTGGATTTTTTAGAGCTCCTTGAATACTCTGAGAGCTTTCATATAAAAAACTGCATGAAGTAACATGGAATCCAGGACATTTATGTATTTTCAAAAGGCCCTAAAACTTTTTCTTTTTTTAAGTAGAATTTCAGATGAGACTATATTTTTTATTTTCTTTTTCTGAAAATTCATTCTCATCAAGTTTTCAGTGGTTAGGATTCTCAGCTTGCATATTAATGCTTTCTACCTTTACTTAGTTTGCCTTGTTCTGGTTAGAAATAATACTTTATACCAGACAAATATGACTTGTCTACTCTTTTTGTCCTTTCTCCCATTTCCCTTTCAATTGCCTAGTCAAATATATTTCCAATAATTCTAATCACTTCAATAAGAAAAGTTAATTTTGTTTCAGTCTTCCTTCTTTCCCTTTATTTTATTTTCTATTTTTCTAAATTTTCCCAAAGGTTTTGTGTTGTTCCTAATGAGAAACAGATGCATTTCTAAAATGTCTCTTCCTCTCATCACTTCTACAAAAATGCCTTTTTAAAAGGAAGTAAATGGGTGGCTTTTTTTGTGTAAAACTAAATTTTTCCCTAAAAACAGTATGATGCACTTCTGCTCCAAGAAATTTTTTTAAAGAAGCCATCTTCCAGGACTTAGGACTCAACCAACTTATCCTAACAACTTTACCAGAACAAGACATGCAGGTTCAGACCTTATGATTTATTCATAAGTTGCTATTGTGTTGGCGTTTCTTTCTAAATTTGATTGGAATTAGAGTCCTTACTGATAGCAAAAGAAAAAAACTAATTTATTTTAAGCTAGCTTCAAACTAGGCTTTTAATTAAATGATTACTTTTTCTCACCATTACTGGTTATCTCAGGTAAAAAGCTCTGGGTACCCAGATTAGAGATAATGAAACATACTTTTAAAACAAATCTGACCATCATTTAAATTTTACCTCAGACTCCTAGTCGGATTCCAGACTTCAGGATTCTATATAGCCCTGAGTGAAATCTCTAAATCTGAAAGTCTCTATTCTTTGTCATAGGCTACTACCATCAAGTGAAGCTAAAAGTAATTATTATACATAAATGAACTGATAGAAGTTGATTTACCACAGGCTTTAATATCACAACATTTATTAGAAGTATCAAAGAATTGCTTGTAAAGCACTGTCTGGGAATTAAAAAAAAACCCCAAACAAAAAGCAGAGCAGAAAATTCCATTTTCAGATCCAGCCAAAGCTTAATTATTCATGCAGAATCTAGAATTACACAAATATATATTAGAAACATGTAATAGAAGTTAACTGACTCTTGTAAGTCTTAAAGACCATCTCCTTTGAAACATTTGAGGTTGTTGTACTGTACTGGTTTTAAAGTCCCTCCTTCCCTCAGTGAACACATAAATTAAGGCAACAAGCAAGTATTTAAAATATTTGTTATCAGCTGTGCATGCTTGATACTATTTATTGCCTTCAGAAACTTCTGAAACAATAATTATCACTTAATTAAAATAGAATTTTGCTTTTTAATACCCTGTGTATACATAATCACTGTGCAATATGCATTAAGCTTTCTGAAAGGAAACATCTCATTGGCACATACAAGTAAAAACTTGTGAGGATTAAATAAAACAGAACTGTTGGCTTAAATTAACTCAGTGGGATCATTACTGAGCTATGAAATTACTGAATTAAAGGAAATTTAAATATAGTGCGATGCCTATGCATGTCTTTATTTGGCTAGTCAGTCATGTGAGTGATGATCAGAAGCCATCATTAGAAAATTTTCTTTCCAGAAGAAGCAATCGCTGTTATTTGGTTTATGTACATCACAATTCCTCCACAGCTGAATAATTAGGCTTGGGAAAGTGTGTGCCAGAGTGTTATGTGTGAACATTTAGACTGTTAGACAGGAAGAAGCAAAAGGGGATGTGAAAAGGAAACTGCAATTGGGAGCACACTCAAGAGTCAGGATTCAAACATAATGAAAATATAGGTGCTTTGTATGGACCCTGTGGAGATAGTATTTCTTGCAACCCCAAATGCTATTGGAAGTTTCTGGACTGAGATTAAGTTTGGAGCATCCTGCAAGGTCATACTGGGTTTGAGGGATGTATGTGTTCCCAAAGTATTTTATTTTGATCTGCCAATTGATCAGAAACTCGCCGTGTTTAGAAGGCTTTTCTGTCTGGTGTTCATTTTGACATGTTCTCCTTAAGAAAAATAGCAGACAGACTCCTCTCAAGGCTTTGGCTGGATTTAGGTCCTGCCACAAAGTACTTAACTTTTTTTCCAGGACATCATTTACCCTAATTTCAGATAAATCCCTTCTGAGAGCCATAAATCATAGTTCCACAATTTCAGTCCTGAATACTTCAACCCACACATCTTAAAATACATGCTGGTCATTGATTTTTCAAATTAGAGGTCTCCTTAAAAATTTCTAATGTTCTGTTCCTTCTTTCTTACAGTCTTTGCAACTGTAAAGCACAATTAAAGTACTATTGAAGGTTAAGTAAAAGTAAGGTCAATAATGTCTACTTCTATAAAAGAGTAAAAAATTGTTTCTGCTGAGTGCTCAGGCACTGCAATGAACTGTAGGGAAGAAATACTTAGTTCTTTAAATGAGCTTTGGGAGTACTGAAGTATTAGCTGTTAGGAACTGAATTTACCTTAAACATAGCTTAACCCATCAATGTAGATTCAGATCAGGAAAGCTAAAACCTGTAGACCTTAAAGTGGGAAATGATCACTTATCCTTCTCATTGTCGGCCTGTGTCTCTCTTTTCACAGGCAGGCAGAACTATTGTTAGACTCATGAGGGCCGACGCATAGAGCAGTAGGAGCTGAAATCTCTCATCTTTTATTTAGCTGCTAGATAACAGGCATTGCTGTCTAACATAGGGTGATGATTGCTACGCCTCCTCTCAGCAATTGCCAGAGTTTTAGGAAGCTGTAACATTTTAAAACTAGACTGTTAGAGGGAACTGTGGTTAGTCCCTACTCTTTTGAGGAGTATATTTTCATATGGTCAGAAATTTGAAATTCTTTTGACTTTTTATGATAGACTCTCCACTCTCCTGTTCTGGATAGGCGGTACATGGGAAGTGCTCCTGTGCTTTTCTACATTTGTACCCATGCAGAAAAAAGACATAATTTACCACTAGACACTGCCACATTCAGTCTTGATCTGCAGTGAGACTACAGAGTTTTGGCTGACCTACATAAGAGTTGCACACCATACAGGCAGAACTCTCTTCTGTCTGTGTAATGTCAAAGAAATTAAGTTTAGTCAAAACTTTCTTGTGTCTCTAGTAAATCCTGAGTGTTTTCAAACTAAATCTTTACGAACATTTATAGGCATCTGACATATTTTCAATTGGGTAGATGTGATGTAGGATGCAGCAAGTTAAAGTGCTTTCTGCTTTAATACGTATTATGATATGGCCATGTTGCATTGTAGTGTTTGTTTTAAGGGAAAAAATGCCTTCATCTTAATAGTTATTTGGTTTGTATTCCACAACTATCTTTGCCAGCTGCAATACATTTATACCTCCTCCATCGCGAGGAAAGGGACAGGCCAAAGGCCTCACAAAATATTATTCTCGCAAAGAACTGCAGGTCGTTAATATGCATGCAGGCCATGCCCATTGCTCCATTCCCCGGTACTCCGAAGCACTGCGGACAATTCTTTGCTCCTTCCCGTAGTCTGTCTTGGCACAGGGGAGCAAAGGGAACCATTTCTGAGTGGCTGCTGTGACCATAGCCCAAACCCTGCGCTGCTCCCCCCTCAGGCCCCCGGCCCAGCCTGACCCCGGTGCTAACGCTGACCCCGGGGGACTCGCGCCAGCCCGCGTGTGCTTGCCCCGCCTCCGCGGCGGGTAAAAGGCTCTCTTCAGCACTCTTGGAGCCTGGAAAAACCNAACGCTGACCCCGGGGGACTCGCGCCAGCCCGCGTGTGCTTGCCCCGCCTCCGCGGCGGGTAAAAGGCTCTCTTCAGCATTCTTGGAGCCTGGAAAAACCTTAACTTTACAACACTGCAACACCCCGTGCACTTATGGCGGCGGGGAGGCAGGGGCAGGGACGGGGCAGGGACCGAGTCAGGGCTCTAAACGCCACTGCGAGCTGCGGTAAATCGCACGCACTAGGGGAGCCTGCCGCTGGTGCGTGCTGGAGCCGCCCACCGGCATGGGACTGCTGCCCTCCCAGCACACAGCTTGTCTCACTTTCATGAGGCAGGCTCCCCGTTCAGGGACCGGGGGTATGGTCCCGCAGGGCGGGGTGAGTCCCGCCCCACAGGCACCGTGTCACCGCCTCTCGACAGAGCAGAGTCAAACTGCGCATGCGTCAGGCAGCTGGGCTGGCAGACGGCTAAATCATATTTGCGAAAAAATTGCTTCGCAAATAGGCGAGGTCGTGAAGGAGAAGTCGCGATACAGAGAGGATTCACTGTATTCTTAAATCTATCATCACCCGAAGAAGGGAAGATACTTCATTTTTCCCCTAATGAGAGCTAAGAAAGGAAAAAGAAATAAAAGAAAGTGTTCTGAAAAGCCATAAAATAGTGTTCTGAAACAGCAATTTTAACTAACAAAATAAAAAAAAAAAGGAAGAATTCAGTAACAAGTTAGCTCTAAACAATCATTTAATGATCAGACTCCAAGAACCTAAATTTAACTCTGCCTACCTTGACCCGGACTGGTGAAAGGCTACTGTACTCTTTGAGGGGTCAGGGTGTTTAAAGAAATAAACATATTGAACTAAGCTTTGTTTATTACTAAACTTTATAGTCTAATCCTAAACATTAGATTTTTCTAGTGTTTAAAAAAGAGAAACTAATGATATTATAGGATACAGATGCTCCTAGAAGTTTCATTAAGTTAAAAAACAATAAATCACTGTTCATTTTATATGGCACCTTTTTTGAAGCAGTTATTGGAATATTTTTTCTCAGTAATCTAATTTTCAAGATACTTTGCATGATTTTTAAGTACAGCTAGGAATTAAAGTACAACCCTCCCCAATTTAAAAAGAAATTTTAATTGATCTTTACACGTTTATGTGGATGATCAAACTATTTGTTATATTCCTGAGAATTAGCTTGATCTTGTATTCACTGTTTGAACATAATTTGAAAGTATTTGATTCTTCTCTTGTTGAAAGCATCTGCTGCTGCTGTTGCTGCTGTTGCAACAGGCATGATTTAAATTTACTGTTGTTGTAACCAAACATACTTTGATATGTTAATTTTAATGCTGTATGTGGGCACACTAAAAATGTCTTCATTCTTGTGTCTCTAAACATAAAATTTGATTTATGCTAACAAGATTACTTTAATAAAAAATTTTATGTTCCAGTGCTCTGTAGGATGTTTTAGTACCTAATTTAAACACTTCTTAGTCATTTGACAACCAGAAGCTTTTGTCTGACATTATGGCCTGCAAGAAAAATGGGTGATATCTTGGTTCTGTAATACAGTCAAGTCTCCTATGTTGTGGACTCACGGTCTTAATCGGGTTCCATGAAGCCCTACTTCTGCGTTGAATGGCAGCTCATTAATATGCAACTTTGTCCCGCACCCTCAGATGATCCCTGGCACTGTTTCAGCACTGTGTTGCTGTGTATCAGTTGCCATTGGTGGCCATGCTGGGGGCGTGGCGAAGCAGCGGAGCCCCGGCACTGTTTTGGCACTGTGTTGCTGTGTATCAGTGTTTGCGTTGGCCCTTCCCAGCACCCGCAGGCACCCCACGCTGGGAAAAAACCCTTTTCAGCTCAGCCAGGGACATGGGTGCGGGGACCTGCCTGTGCCATGGTCCCGGTGTCTCTCCATACTTGGGGTCATCTCTCCATACTTGGGGTAAACGAGTATCTCCTGGAGAGTCACTCAAGAAAGTCTCAGACACCTGAGAGTGTATAAATCTTTCACAACTGCACAGCAGTGGCTCCAGGGGAGCAGCCCCACCGCTGCCAGGGGGGTAGCAGGGGAGGAGAGGCCCTGCAGCTGCTGTAGTAGGAAAGGAGCGGCCCTGCCACTGCCACACTGGGGCAAGTGGTGGGGCCACCACGTGCCGGGGCCAGGGCAAGTGGTGGGGCGGCTGCGTTCTGGGGCAAGCGGTGGGGCCACCGCGTTCTGGGGCCAGGGCAAATGGTAGGACCGAGGCAAGTGGTGGTGCTGCTGCCGACGCTGCCATTCCAGGGCCAGGAGGAAGCGGTAGTGCTGCCATGGTGGCTGTGTGGCATATTCATGACTGCCTAATTGACTATTCATGCATGCCAGGTCGTGCATGCGCAGTTGTGAAAAGGGTCCTCCTTCATTGCTAAAAAATCATGCCACTAAGATGTGAAGCCGCAATATGGGGGGTGCGAAGTGCAAGAGGGCCAACTGTACTTCTGAATTAGTCAAATAAAGATATTTTTCTTGAATACACATAATTATAATATGTAGGCATCATTGCAAAAGAGAAGTTTTAGTGCATCAGAATTTGTAACTAGTACTTTTAATTTTTTGCTTTACCAGAGTAAAAGAAGGGTACAAAAAAAAAAAATAAACTGCCATAGTCATATACACAGTGGGCCAAAAGAGAAATGCTTTAAAAATATCAATAACAACCTTGCACATTATTGCAGTTAAAAACTGAGAGAATTGATAGTACAGCTATTGTTGCAGTGCATCTGCCCTGTTCGGCTTTACCTTCTGTTGTATACAGTGAAGTCCTGTTGAAAACCTAGTCAACAGTAAACATTTTTTAACCTGCCTGTGATGTTGAACTTCAATAAAGCAGCATATTTTCTCTAGAATTAGCATGAGTTTCTTTACAATGCAATACAGATCAAATCTCAGTAGTATTCACATAAATTTGCTCCTTCTTGGTTTGATTATGAAACAGTTCAGGTGGATATGAAAGATGTGAGAAAAATGGAAATAAAACACGTTGTGTAAGTAATTGTAAAGAAGGTTGCTGCAGAATTTTTCTCTGCTCACTAACAGTTCTTCTAATGCCAAAATGTTTCTAAAGGACTAACGGATTCCCACAGATAATATGGAAAATTTCAGCCTTTTCTTTCCTTGCCGTGGCAGCAAAATACGATTATTTACTAAAACTTTTAAAAGTATGGTGTATCAAGACAATCTCTCTCTATTATATGAAACAAAAAACTACATGGAATGACTCTGCAAGATTGCTTCTTCAAGCAATGGTTAATAACTTGATTAACAGCAGCCAAAGTATTTTTATTTATTTTTTATTTTACAATTTTATTTATATACTGCAGAATGTTTATTCTGCAGCTGAAGTGCAAGCAAAAATGCAATCTTGTATCCTGAATCTGGAGAGCTTCTTGTATCAGCTGGAGGTTGTATCAAAATACACTACTTGTGGTTTCCATTTTGGTATGGAATGTGCTTTGTCCAGTAAATACTCAGGTATTCAAAAATATGCCGACAAAAGCAGTTTGCACACACAGAGATATCACTCTTGGAGGAAATGCTTTGCATCCAGAAAAACAGCTGAATTAGCATATCTGCATGACAGGGAGAAGTGACAGATTGCTTTCTATAAAGCAATTGTACAACTCGCACTGGCAACTGTTTGGTATGCTACAGCAATATTGATCCAGGAGCCATGTCACAATCAATCAGACTCTCAGAGGACTGTGAAAGAATTGCAAATGCTTAAGTTAACTAAGCACACAGTAAAAAGTTTTATTGAAATAAAAAGTGACTGTTTTCAGCTGCAAACACCTACCGCCTATTTTTCACCTTAGATTGCTTGAGAAAGTAATTATGTGAGCTTAATAACACTTCCAAAATACTGAGATCATAAACCAGCCACTAAGGGTGCTCTTCTCTGATACTAGTAACATCAAATCACATCAGAGTAAGAAAATGTGCCAAAACAAATCTCATAAACCATTATTTAATTCTAAGCTTTCCTCAGAATAATAAAACTCTTATACATCACTTTCACACTGAAAATCAAGGTGCAAAACCATTGGCTACTAATGCAGGTCAGCAATAGATATGCATATGTGTCTAGTCACCTAGCTCTGTATTAGTGTTTGTTGTGTTGACAGCACCTTTATTAGTAGTGAGACTTTTTTCACAAGAAGAACCCCATGATGATGTTGCTGGAATTCCCTAGGAATGGCTGACATTTTCTCTGTCTCTGCCTGGTGTCGTCAGTGTGGACTGACTGTCCTTTTCAATCCATCATTTCTTGTTTTACTCCACCAAGAGGAGGCTTGGGCACATGCCTCAGGCTGTGAAATGTCCTGGCTCCACATGGTAATCCGAGAAGGACATTTCAGTCTTTTGTAAGTCCATATACATCTTCCTCTATTTTTCTCCATATTGGGTCTGATTTTTGTCAAGTGTGAGTTGCAGGTCATAGGAAGATATTTTGGTATTAATCCTTCCACACCTGCCTATTCCCATGTGTCTTCTCTATTACAACTTGCAAGGCAATTTGTAGTGAAAATTGGATATTTTTGTTTAATACCTTTAATGAAAGTCTTACATTTCAGCTGCACATTTATAAGGAAGCAAAGCTCTGCTCTAGGTGATACATATTCCAGATGGTAAGGAACTAAAATTCCAGCTGCTCTTTCTAGAGGAAAGTTCTATATCTCGTCTATAGGCTGCCGCTCAAAAAATATTAGGCAAAATCCTTTCTTGGGTATTTTTAAAACTAAAAATTGCCTGATATGTTGCTGTAAACTACTTTCAAAAGTCCTCTAGAAGGAAACGGTCTATGATTTGATTCACCTTAGGAGGTTTGTAACATCGTCAAAGGTTTCTCCATACTTTCTCTCAAAAGCAGGTCTGCATTTTAACTTTACCCAATACAGTGATGCCCCGTTACTCGCAGGCTGTTGGGTCTGGTCCTCCTCACGCGACTTGCGGAATCCACAAAGATAGAACCCCCTACGTAGTCAAGTATGCCATGCCCATAGCCACTCCCCCTCCCCTAATAAGGTCTGGAGGAGGGTCCTGAGAGCAGGGCTTGTTTCAGATATCTGGCTGTGCTCTGCCAAGGCGGGCGAGCACCGGGGAGGGGGGGGCAATCGCCGAGGACGGGATCGGTGCAGTGTGGGGGGGTGAGCGCTGGCGCAGCGCGCCACGGCAAGCAGGGGACGGGGATGGGATTGGGGCAGGGGGGCGAGTGCTGACGCGGCGTGCCGCGCCATGGCAAGTGAGCAATGGGGACGGGATCGGGGCAGGGGGGAGGGGGATGGGACTGGCTGTGCAAGCCATGCGAGCGGGGAGGCAGGGGGGGCAGGGCCGGCGCCGTGAGCTGTGCGAATTGCAGGGCTGGGGGCCGATCAGACTGAGGTCACGGTAGGTTCTGTGCATGCGCCAGGTCCCGCAACTCGATGGAAAATCAACAGCGAGTATGGGATCCCACAAATTACGGACCACGACTATGTGGAGGATCACTGTAGTATGAAATTATTTCAAAGACTTACCAGAAATAATGTGAACTAAAATTCAAAGCCTCAGAAACTGCTGCATGCAGCAGTAAATTTTCATTAAATGAACATTAATTACAGTAGTAACACAGCTTCTGTGAAATATGATAGTATATTTTCCATAAACAGGTGTAAACTGAATAAAATCAAAATGCTATTAATGTGTGTCTGAATGCTTAAAATATTCACTGGCAGAATTACACTTGCCTTTGAATATATGACTGAATATAATCTAATGTGTGATAATTTTTTGTTAAAATGCATTGTTAAGTACATTTTTACATAGATAGATATATACACAATGCCATTAACAAGAGCTACACTCCCACATGCAATTTTTTTTGAGATCTTAACCTAACTCTGATTTAAATAACCACAATATTTTACTCTCTGAAAACTAACATGGAAGAGGTGCAGAACACATTTTAAGAAGATGGAAATTTCATAACCTGAGGGCTATATAGTGATCCAGAGGATAAGAAATGAAAGTTTCCTTCATGCCTCTAAGGTGTCTTACTCAAATTTGGGTTTAGGTTTGTGACTCCCAGAAGCTTTAGCCATATCCCCATTTATTGAGCCTGTATTACCTTCCTGCATATCAGATCATTCCACCTTCTCTAAAGACTTTAAGGTATAGCATGATTCATTAAGTTCCTTGGATGGGAATAACCAAGATATACTAAACAGAAAAACTCCACATTTAATTTATTGTAAACATAAAGAGGAGTGGCAGGAAGAGGGAGGGTGGAATTGGAGGGTGGCAGGGTGTACAGCTGAATCATGGTGAACTTTTGTGAGGTCAGTTGTTTTCCTTATGTAGCTCTAACTAGGTTACATGGAAAAGAATATAAAGAAATCCTGGGGAAAAAAAATGAAAAAACAACCCAGCAAAACTAGGACTTTGGGGCAATATTCCTGATTTAAAAATAACAAACCTGAAACAAAATAATGTCAATGTTCATAGTGAGGATGAAATCGTGATGGGGTACAGAGGATCAATCTTTTAGATGGTGCATAGGGATATGACATAGCATGTCACAACATCTGCTGTATTTCTCATTCATCTAAAAAGTCCTGCTATGTTTTGTCTTACAAGTGTGGTTTTTCCCGTTTGAAATGCAGATTTGTTGCTCAGAACCACAGGAATATTGTTTGACCCACGGTGTAAACTAAACAGACAAACTAAAAAATGTGCATTGAACCTGTGTTAAAGGAAGTTTAAAATCAAGCTGTAACATTTTTGTTTTATGTTTTATGTCCTATGTATTAAAGATGACAATACACCTGTTTCAGATCAGCTCCCCTGTGATCTTGCTAACACTTAAAAGAGAAATTAAGGATAAAGCTTTGCCTGCAGATGTTCAAAACTTGGTCATTGCCTTTCCCCAAGAAAGCATAAATGCTCAGCTTCAACTCTCATTGTATGATTTTTCCCTGTGTAAGCCAGCAGATTAATTTTCTTAAATGGCTCTCCTCCATTGATCTTATTCACGTTTCTAAAATCTCTTATTTTCTATTTTAAAAATACAGTTTTGCCTGCAAATGGCTGTGACTAACAAATTTACTACAGGACTGAAGGGGAGAAAAAATGGAGATAGAGAAAAAACCTGCAGATCAAACATGTTTGTACTAAGTCTTATCAGCCTTGCCCTCAGGGCCACTTCACACATTTACTGTGTGTCTGCAACAGAGGAAATCGCTCTTGAAAATGACCTTTTTGAATCTGTGGCATATCTGAAATGTGTAGCAGTGCATAGCATTTCTCACCAGTAACCTTTTTACTTAATCACAAATGATTCCTTTCATTGCTTTCATCCCGGGGGTTTACCTAGCACTTCCATTCTCTCTGCCTCTCTCTCACATATACACAAACACTCATACACACACACCCTCTCACAGCCAGCTTCTGCAGACTTGAAGGCCATATTCTAACTTGGAATTAATAAGTAAATACTGGAAATCTTTGTTCCCTAGTGAGTTCTTGGCACTTTTTGGACTTCTGTATCTCTGAAAAGTTAGAACTCTTTCAGGAGGCTTGAAGGAGCTAATCTATCCATTCTGGAGAGAGACCTCTACAGTGATAGTGGCACTGAGCAGTTTTCCTTGTGCGCTGTGGCAGTGCCTCAAGCGTTGAGCAAATATGCATGCTTAAGAAACAAACAGAACCTAACTCTCTGGGTAAATGAAAAAATATTTGTAACAGAAATGTTTTAAAATTAGATATTATGACTAAAGTGTCCCCGTGCTTTTCTGTGATCTAGATGGAAAACCAACAGACCTGATCTTTGTCCTCATCATCCCCAGAGGCAGGCTGGAGCACACTGCCTGGAGGATATCTGACTGTGCCAGGGTACACCCTGCAGTGCACTGTTCAGTGTTCATTCCCCCATGGCCTCATGCCCTGCCAGGTGCTCTGTGTCCCTCCGTGCCAACATCCCTTCAAAACGTGGTACTTCTTTCTTTTATCTTCCTCACATCTGTTTGTGTACAGTACCCTAACCACAGTAATCAACTGTCTGGACTTCCATATCTTGGTATTAATAAAGAAAGGATGAGACAGATGTTTGCTTGTCACCTATTCTTTAAGCAAAATGGTGTTACTCTGACTATATTTACCTCAAAAAAACCCAACTTTTCTTCAAATCTGACAAGCAGAAAAAGACAAATGTATCCTTTTCATAAATCTGGCCAGAGTTTTAATTTTCAAGAGACCTGAAAGCATTTAGCAGCAGTCTTGAATTTTAAACTCCCTTTGCCATTGCAGCAGTTTGATCTCTGTGTTTAGCGGTGTTTGTTTATGGAAGTCTTAGTTCCATAAAAGACTTCTCATTCCTCATCCTCCAAGTTGCAATGACATAAACAGGATTGACATCTAGTGTGAAATTCAGCTCTTATGTTTCACAGAATCTGGAAATCAGTAGTAGAGTCATGTACCAAATAGCATGGAGATGTCAAAACCGTGCAGACAGTACCACCACTTTAGCTGGGCCAGGCTTCTTGATCCTGCATACTGCCAACCTGCTGGCTGGCAGCTAAACTCAGCTTGACAGAGCAGCTGACTCAACAGGTTAAGAAAACCTGGACAGCTCATATTCACGTCATGTCTCTACTGATAGTATGGCTGCAGCTGAGTATGGACGCTTACCTTTATGACCTTGAGTATGAAAACAAGCAGTTACCACAGAGGATACAGATTAAGCAATACATATGGTAGGAGGCAAAGGATCACATTATCAATGAATTTCTGATTTGAACATGTATATCAATTGTTTTATGCCCATCTCTAATACATTGTTGATAAGCAGCTGTTACTTTTACCAGCATGAGAATGTCAAACTATGCCAGAAGTGTCAGTGCTTGCCAGTGTAGATTTGACAACAGATCAGAATTTTATTTTACCTCTGCGTGTTGCTTTTTGTCAATGTCTATGAAACTATCAGATCTACAGGGGAGGAAGGCAGATCAAATACACAGCAACACTGGGTAATTTCCTCTAGAGAAAACTGATAAAAGGGAGCAGACTGTTGCAACAAACAATTGGCATTTTGATGGATATGGAGTGTAATGCAGGCTTCAAATATGTAAATACACTAATAAAGACTTCTACAGCATCAAATGGAATATTAAAGCTGAAATTTAGAAACAGATACAAAGTGCTTTAAGTAAAATATGCAAATACCTACTCACAAACTCTGATTTTACCTTACTAGGCAAATACAATTACTTTAATTCATCTTACAGAAAAACTCCAAATAATTTGGAGGCTGATTTTAATGATACTATGTTGTCATCAGAGCCTGGACAATCACAATAACCAGTTTCTTTTAAAGGAATGGGAAGAAAAGCTACAGACAAATATTTTTGTGTTATTTTTTATGAGTGGAGAGCTCGTGTTTTGGAAAAAGGCTGAATAGAAACATTCTAAAATAAATAAATACATTTGGAATAGAATTGGAAGGAATCTAATTTAGATTGAATACAGACTAAAAATGGATAAAACAGAGCATGTTGTGCAGTCAGAGAAGAAGAAACACTGTAAATAATATTAATGATTTCTTAAAATGGACTGGGAATTAGGGCTTCATTCAATACAGTGTTTTGAAGCTTTGGTGTCTGCAGAGGACTGGAAGAACCATGGCTTGAGGGAGCAGTCTCAGCCTTTTACCTAAAATGTCTTGAAAAGCTGGTGTGGCTGGGTTGGAGAAAAAACATCAAAAGCAAAAATTGAAATCTCACTTCCTCATATCTGTGTAACATAAGGACCTGAGACACAACAGTACGTGGTCTCACTTTGCCCAAGAGCTGAGTACAGTACAAGCTGGCTGACCCTGGTGGGCCATGCCATGAATCAGCGGTGGACAGGGGAGTGATAACAGAAACTTCTGGAAAGATACACCGTCCATTTTACTTGGGGCTGCTCTCTTTGGTGTCTGACACTGACAAGTGGATATGGAAGTCCTCCAGCGTGAAGCTGATGGTGCATGTGTGAGTGGACATGTGTGTGTGTGTTTTTCCTGACACAGCTGATCTTTTGCTTGGACCATTGTTGAAATCAAGCTTTGTGGTGTTGATGATTTCTATGATTCTTTCCTATCATTCCTGGTATATAGAAGAATTTCCTGGCATTGAGTCACTGCCTTCAGAGATAATAAGACATTTTATCAGCATCTCCATGAGGCCAAAATTTAATCTCTGGTATCTAACTAGCCATTCCTGTACTGTAATTATGGAGAAAAAAGTGGTAAGTCTGGTGGCTATGTGTTTTGTGTTTAGAATTTAAAATTAAATCCCACATGCAAAGATACAGAAAATACACAGAAATGTCAGCTACTGGTTTTGATGATTGGAATTTTGATAGAGTTGACTATTTTTCCAGAGGTAAAAATACACTGAAAGGTAACACTGTTTTGATACAACATAGCACAATTTGAGTCTTCATTATGACGAAAAGACCCTATTTTGCAATTAGTCTGTTCTGTTGAATAACTACAAATGAATAAAATTGTGTAAATCATTAAACAACTGTAAATTGTACGTATCATTTTCACAGAAAGTGCCTGGATAGCATCTCTTTCTCCTGTTGTGTAAGTTGTGCCTCTCATCTCAACATGGTATCATCTGCAAACTTGCTGATGAATTTCCACATTTAAAAATAACTGAAAATTTATTTATGACTCAGTAGCAAACATCTAACATATACGAGATGAGTGCAGAAGCAAACTCATTTTCAAATATAAGTATATAATTCTACAGTACTATCCTCAGCATTATTTAACATTGCTTTTATCAAGGTGGAATCCTCCCTGTCACTCCCCCACCTCCCCCACTAGCTCACCTGCATGGCTATTTACCCACTTCACCAGGGAAACAGGAGGAATCTGTGCATGACCCCTCTGCCCCGGTGCTGCTGTGATTTAATGCTGATTCTGACAAGATCTAGGAAGCAGAAGATGTGATTTCATAGTTTCTTTGCAATCCTGTTATCTCCTGGATATTAGACACTTTCCTATCTGGTTTGGCCTCAAGGTTTCTGGTCCTGGGAGGGAGGAACCCTCCTCTCCCACAGCACGTTTCCATTCCCTTTCTGGTCACTCCTGCTCCTGATTTCAGGGAAACAGTAAACAGACAGATTGGTCCTAATCCTCTGTGAGTGTAAACTTGTGCTTGTTTTTCCTTAGTTGTTTTGGTATAGTTTGAACACACAGAGGCTAGAATAGGGACACATGCAGATATTTACCATCATTAATTGCAGTTCCATATTTGATTTCATTTGCCATCTGTAACAGAAATACTCCAGAGAAAACATGGTAGTTAAAAAGAAAAGATATTAAAAAGGATCCTTGTATCTGTCCTATGGTGACTCAATGTGTATATATATTCCATATTTTTGTGCTTCGGCTTCGGTCTGTGAGAGAATTTTGTTGTGACAGTATTTTATACCAGGAGTCTCTATTTCTTTCTATTTTTCTTTCTACCACTGCCTATCATCACTCTAATCATGCACAAAACCTAAAGGCTGGTAAAAAATTCTGTTTCAATGTGGTGATGAAACTAACATATTGCTGTACTTTTTCAGTAAAACAAACCCTACTATTCTGTTAGAATGTAGAAATGTTCACATTTATAAAAATAAATATTTTTCTGTTGGCTTGGCTCATTCAGAAGAGATGGAATGCAGAGGAATAAGGCAACTGAACAGTAGTTTAAAGAGAAAATATAAAAGCAAGTCGTGAAGTGTGACACGTAATAGAATACTATTAATTATGCAAAAGATTAATTAGGTATTTTGCTGTTTTATTTGAATAGTGGCAGAACAGTTAAGAAAAAAATGAGAAACAAAGAAAGGTAGCCATATGGGAATATTAAACAATATACTTAAGTGCTCTTCTTACAGTTCCAACTGTAGAACTTCATGAGAATCCCTATGAAGGAATTTTCTTTGTCTACTTTTCCTACAAATATGTGAAAAGAGACAGAGAGAAACAGGACTTGTGCTGACTGGTCATTCCTTATAAACAAAATTTGTCATGTTGTAGTTTAATTTCCTGTGTTTCTGAGACTTGATGGAGGAATCTATTTTTGTTCCAAACACCACTTAAATATATGACCAACCTCCCACTGATTTCAGCTCACCCTGATTAACAGCTGATATTTATCTCAAGTTAAAATCACCCATCTTAAGAGGCAGATGCAAGTATAGAATTAATTTTTTTTCTGAATCAAGGCTAGAACCACAGAAAAATAGTTTAGGCTGGTACTCCAGGGTTCATCGAGTTGAATTCTCTGATCAAAATGGATCTCATTAGTTCAAGGCCATCACACATTTACAGTAAAAACCAAGCAAGCAAGCAAACAAACCACCTAATATTTGATTAGAATTTCACATACTCTAAATTGTGCCAATTATCCTATTCCCATGCAACTCTAAGAATCTCCTCTGATCAAAGAAATACTTTACAAAGCAGTAGGTCCCAAATTATTCCTTATTCTCCAACCTAATTAGGAAGTATGTACAGTCAGCCCTCTTGCACTTTGTGCCCCCCATATTACAGCTTCAGATCTTAGTGGCATGATTTTTTTAGCGATGGAGACCCCTTTGCGCAACTGCGTATGCTCAACCTGTTGGGGGAGCGGGGGTGGCAGTGGCGCAGGCGCCATGCTGATCCGGTGGCGGTGGCTCTGCTTCGCTGTCGCCCCCCCAGGCTTCGCCTCTTCCCCACCCCCCCTGGGCACAGCTGGGGCTCTGACGCTTTGCCACCACCCTGGAACAGCCACCATGGCCAACTGATACACAGCAACACAATGCCAAAGCAGCACCAGGGATCGTCTGAGGGTGAGGGGCAAAGTTGCATATTAATGAGCTGCCATTCAACATGGCATTCCCCCCCCCCAAAATCCCCAAAACCCAGCTATTGTTTGGAGACTGGCTGTGTAACAGTCTGCCTAAGGGTGGTGCTGACAGATTTGCATTGCTTTGCTTTCTTGCTTTTTACTTTCGTTCTCCTATTAACCTGTCTTTGTCTATACTGATGTCTAAACTTTCAATGTTTTTATTTTCTCACATGTCCCGCTGTGGGATGGGAACTGGGAGGTGAGCAAGCACCTGTACAGATGCGTGGCTGCTGGCTTGGGTCCACCCACCACATCCATCCCAGGTGCAACTTGCTCTTGTGCAACTTCACAAGGAAATTCATGAGGCCCATTTCTGTCAAGGTCTCTCTAAGCCACAGTTCTGTCCAGCAGCTATAGGGCTCTCTGATCCTGGACAACTAATTCTAGAACTGAGGTTAAAATGGATTCGTATGGTCAAACTTGTTATTAAAAACCTTTTGCAAATAAATAATTCAGAAAGATCAATACATTCACTGAGAGGCACATAAAATGTGTCCAGTGAGGCAAAAACATAGAAGCATCTGAAGTAAATGTTGTACAGGTGAGATATATACTGTAGTTTAAAAAAATAATGAGAATAATACCTTCCAGTTAATGAACAAATCAATTTTCTCAAGACTATAAATTCTTGAGGTTAACCTCTTTAAGACAATACCTACAGATGTTCCCTGAAATCAGATTAAATAGAAAATAAACCTATATGTTTAATTATTTTAGAGTTGTTTTCCAAATGAGTCACTTTTTATTTATAAGGTTTTCTGAGAATTACTCTTCATTTAAACCACGGTGTTAAATGATTTGATATCCATAGTAGATGTGACTTGGATTGATGTTTTCCATCCTACATTAATGGGTAAGAAAACAGGCACACAAAACGTTGAAGGAATTAAAAATTTGTTTTGCTATGTGCAGTTAATTGCTTGTGCTAAAAGGAAATTCATAAGTTGGTTATTCCTCAAAATCCTTGTCTCTAGCGGGTGACATGGTGGTTTGAAGAACATTCTCACCCAACAAGCTGAAACGTGCTGCAGCTTGAGACGGCTGTTTTAATAAAAATTCTTCCTTTAGTTTTCTATTAATATAATTGCTGCTTTTCATTAACTATTCTGTAACAGAAGAAAGTCTTAATGATTTCACAAAAAACAATATAGCGCAAATTGCAAAGCAGCCCCCATACAATGGGAAATCTAATGCTTAACTTTTAAATAATTTTTGCTTTTCTGGTTAATAAGAAAAAATTCTGCATGCACTACACACACCTCCAGGATCAGAAATAAGCCTCTACAGGTCAGGCTTACCAGCTTGGAACAGGAGTGTCTGAAGGAAAAAAGGAGTGCAGTGTATGAAAAATTAAGCTGATGTTTATTTCAGGACTGCTGGAGGCTGTTTTGCCTGGTTTAGAGAATATTAAAAATCTAGTAGTTCCTGGCTATTAAACCAGCTCTTAAATGTGACCTGTCAAGCTGTACTGCCTGCTGCCTCTTTCACAGAAGGTGCTACAGTGCTCATGTTAATGATTCTCTTTCTCCACCCAGTGTTTTTGTCTGCTGTAGAAAACCTCTCCATCATGCTGCACAAAATTTCTCCAGCTTGTTGCACATAGAGAGGATGGCTGAAATTTTATTTGTACCTGTTATCAAAGCAAAGTATGATAAAGCTGACTGGAATACAGATAAATCTGCTCTTCCCACATCTTCTACTGCCATGTAGATATACCCTCTAGATATGAATTTTTCAAAGCACTACTATAACTTGTAAGAAAAATTTAATTACAACCACAGGCTATTTTTTGTTTACTTGTACATGACAATAATTTTTAACACAAGCTATAAAGGTTTGTGATTGGTTCAAATACCAACAAGATAGTGATTTGCTAAAAATATTATCCACATCTTTTGTATCTCAAAAGGGGAATGCAAGCACAGCTATCTATTGCTACAGGTTAAGGTGATCATTGCTCTGGAAAAATCTTCTGAAAATAGAAATGCTTTATCACCTCACTCTTCATAGAGAAGTTTAGGGTCTGAAGGTTCAGTCACCAGTGTTATCAATGAAGTGTGTTTGAGTTAAGTAGGTACACAGCTATGATGCAGACATCAGGTGGCCTTCAACATACTGGAAAACACACAACCCATAAGAAACTACATTCATCAATATACAGTTGGCCCTCTTGCACTTCACGCCCCTCATATTGTGGCTTCAGATCTTAGGGGCATGATTTTTTAGTGATGAAGGAAGCCTCTTTTCGCAACTGCGTATGTGCAACCTGCTGCCACGGCGGCACGAGCAGTGGCAACGGCGCAGCCACCATTCAATGCAGAAGTAGGGCTTTGCGGAGCCCGATTAAGACTGTGGGTCCACGATATAGGAGACCCGACTGTATTTTGATCTATTTAGGACTTAGACTAAGTCCCTTACTTTCTATACATTGTTGGTGTTTTAGCTGAAGCTCTGGTTGCTGCAGCTCTGAGCAACAATGAGTCACCTCAGATGCTTATACACATCTATACATGTGTACTTGGAACAAATTAAATTTAGTTCAGAGATAAGTGCAGGCCTGACTAGATTCCTTTATGTTATTTATACTCTACTTACAGAACTAAGATGATTTTGCAGGCTTATAGAAGCATATCTGTTAAAAGCTTATTCAGACATGATGAAGAAGAACAAGTGAAACTCAAAGTTTTTTAGCTTATTTTACTTGTTTTACTGAAATGGGATTATTAATTTAAATATTTATGGTTCCATTTACTTTTCTAGTTGTTAAGGTTAGGGAAGACCCTATTATATATTTAGCTTCCTTGTAAAAAATCTTAGCAGTATAGTTTAAGGGTTTTTCTATGAAAATAGGGTATTGCCTTATGACTCTACAAGACTAGAAATGTTTTCAGTTAAAAAGTAATGAAGTGGTTGTGAAACACAGTTCAAGTTTTTAGTTACATTGAAGAAGCTCTCAATTTAAAGATCTTAAGAACAAATGTTAAGATTTGCAAGATAACATAGAGAATTAATCATTGCTAGTCTTTATTAAATTTCAGTAGAATTCCATGACAATTTCTGTAGGAGTATAACCTGATATGTTCCTTTTCAGTTTGGATGTCTGTTGGATGCTTTTATTTGGGCTAAGTTTATAAGATAGCATTCTGATTTTAGATATTTTCGCTCTATAAATGATCCAGTGTAAGCTTCAAAGAATTCTCAATCTTCCTACACATTGAAGGAATTTCTTTCATCTTTTTCTTCTATACTTGAATATACCATCTCCTTTTCAAATTCTATTTCATTATGCTTAGCTTTAAAAGCCATAAAATCTATCAGTTGTTCTCAATTTCCCTCTGTATTTAAGAATACAAATGCTAATAATTTTTCCCTTTATTGCAACCTTACAGACTTCCTAGACCATTTGACTATTACCTTTCCTGTGAAACTATACAATACGTAAAACATCAAATTAAATAATTCTTTATGATCTGCATTATATCAGAACCTTCTAGCAGGTCTGGTATTAAATCTCTGGCTTCTATTTTGTTTGGTTTTGCAGGAGTAGGTCAACGCTTCACAGTCTCCTTAATTAGTACATGATCTAACTACATTATTACCTCATCAGCCTGTATATTCTTCTCAGATCAATGTTACTCATAGATAGATGTTGTTCATAGATAGATGATCCTAGAAGATAACAATTAGTCTTTCTAGAATGCACTAGGTAAAGAGAGAACATAGTATCTCAAAAGGCTGGTGTTTTGAGCTGTTATCTATTCTTTTGTGCCTCTGAAAAGAGTCCTTGAGGAATTATTTGAATCATTAATTCAAGATGACAATCTGTATTGCAGGTGAAGACTGGGATGCTCATGTAAAGAAAGTTACAGAGCAGCATATTGATTAGCTGAAGGTACATTTGTTATCTGGTACCGCAGCGTGCATAGTGGGCCTGCTAATTAAAACCTCTCACCCATCCGTGCTTTTCTGTCCGAAATGAAGCCAAGATGGAAATTAGTTTAGCAAGTCCACTTAGTTTTAAATGAGAAAAGCATAATGCCTATTTTACATATCCCTCAGTAGTTTACTGCTGTTATGGAATGATTACTTCCCAGTATGTGCAGAGGCTGTTAGAGGCTGGAATAGAGTGGAAAAGTACAAAACCTCCGTCATGTCACTTCCATACATTCTTCCCCCAGAGATACGTATGCAGATGTAAGTGTGGACTCAGTAGGAGGGACCAGTTTGCAGAGGACTAGAACTATCTTGTGTACAGAGAGGCAGATGACACTAAAATGGTACCATGTGTCACCAACAGTGATTTCAATGCTGTGCAAAGAAACAAAGCTGTGAGATTCTGTGAAGAAAAAAACCCCACGAGATTCTGCAGACTGCTGGATGGCTTAATTAGATAAGAAATAACAGTGGAACACTTCAGACATGAGAAAGAAGAAGAATTTCTGTTGACACATTATAAACATCCATGATGTAGACTAGGGGATTCCTTGAACAGCCACTGCAAGGACAATACTTCAAATCTGAAGTTCATGTCTTGTTATTGAAGATGGCATGGATCAGAGGAACTTTACTTTAGGTTTTTGCAATTTTTATATCTTCGTTTGAGACAGTGGGAGTGGTTACTTATCAACACTGGTCAAGAGAATTGTTAGAATAACAGAATCACAGAATATTCTGTGTTGGAAGGGACCCACAAGGATCATCGAGTCCAACTCCCAAGTGAATGCCCGTACAGGGATCGTACCCATAACCCTGGTGCCATGAGCACCATGTTTTATCTATCTGAGATAATCTCAGGGTCAGGTTAACTTTTTTTTTTTTTTTTTAATAACTAACTCCCCATCCCATTATCTAGATCATGTCAATGAGTTCCTCACCCAGTCTTTTCTTAAACACCTCCAGGGATGGTGACTCCACCACCTCCCTGGGCAGCTCATTCCACTGAGGGATCATTCTCTCTGTGAAAAAGCTCTTCCTAACATCCAGTCTAAACCTTCCCTTGAGCAGCTTAAGAGATGTAACAAGATTTATTCCAAATATAAATAAAAATGTATGTACAGTCAACCTTCTCTACTTCGTGGTTCCTCGTTTGCTGATTCACTTCATTGCAGTCATTCTGACCTTGTAAGCTTTTTTTTAGTTAAGTAAAAACTTAGAAAAACAAAATATGTCTAAAAATGTCAACTGATAAAGAAAAATGAACTATCAAAGCAGAATATTCTAACATGACAAAATACAGTCTTAGGTGTACAATAAAAAATGAAATACTGAAATGAACAAAAGCTGGTATTAGAGAAATAAAAGCCAACAAACACAAAAGGTAAAAAAATATAAAACTAAGAAACCTGCCTTTTTGGGGTATGCCTCAGTTCAGTGATTGTCCTGGATGCTCAAGAGATGCTTAGCATTCATGCATAACACTGGGTGAGCTCTGTCTAACACAAAATATCCTAATATTCTCTTATTATCATGTGTTTTGGTGATTCCTAAGACTAAAAAACCAATTATATGTAAGTTGATTAGGATAATGTGTCAGCCTGAAGTTATAATAGAGAAGGAGAAATACATGGGAGAAGAAAACAATGAAGATAATTATATTTCGTATTAGTTAGACAGAAAATAGCTGGAGGGGAGACATTAATAGTAAGGATCTAGAGTCACACTCTGATGTTGGGTAAGAGTAGAACAATGAAGTCAATAGTCTGTTTTTATTCTGATGGGATAGAGATTCAGAGTTGAGTTTAACACTGGATTTCCATGGCCAGTTTTTGGTAGTGGGGGGCCTGCAGGGGTGACTTCTATGAGAAGCTGCTAGAAGATTCCCCTGTGTATGACAGAGCCAATGTTAGCTGGCCCCAAGTGGGGCCTGCCACTGGCCGAGGACAAGTCCATCAGCTACAGTTTTAGTACCTCTGGAATAGCAGATTTAAGAAGGCTAAAGGGTCTGTAAAACCACAGTGGGAGAGAGGATTGAGGACATGTGAGAGAAACAGCCTTAAAGACACCAAGGTTAGTGTAGAAGGAGGGTGTTGGAGGTGTTCCAGGTGCCAGAGCTAAGGTTTCCCTGCAGCCCATAGTGAAGACCATGGTGAGGCAGGCTGTCTTCCTGCAGCCCGTGGGGGACCAGATATACACTGGCAATCTGTGGAGTACCCCACACTGCAGCAGGTGGATGCCTGGAAGAAGCTGTGACTCCTCCTGGGAAGCCTACACTGGAGCAGACTCCTGTCAGCATGTGTGGATGACACATGGAGAGAGCCCACACTGGAGAAGGTTTGCTGACAGGATTTGTGATACCATGGGGGACCCACACTGGAGCAGGTTTTTTCCTGAAGGACTACACTTCATGGAAAAGAGTCATGCTGGGGCGGTTCATGAAGAACTGCAGCCCATGGGAAGGACTTGCATTGGAGAAGTTCATGGAAAACTGTCCACTGTGGGAGAGACCCCATGTTGGAGCAAGGGAAGAGTGTGAGGAGTCCTCCACTTGAGGAAGAAGAACCAGCAGAAACGTGTGATGAACTGACCTCAGCCTCCATTCCCCAGGAGCCTGAATCCCCAGCAATGAGGAGGTAGAGAAAATCAGGAGTGAAGTTAAACCTAGGAAGAAGGGAGGAGTGAGGGGAACATGTTTTAAGATTAGGTTATCCTATTCTAATTTGATTGGCAATAAAACAAACTAATTTATTTGTGTCAAGTCTGTTTTGCCCATGATGGTAGTTAGTGAGTGATTTCTCCCTGCCTGTATCCCTACTCACAAGCCTTTTGTTCTATTTTCTCTCCCCTGTCCATCTGAGGAGAGGAGTGACAAAGCAGCTTTGGTGAGCACCTAGTGTTCAGACAGGGTCAACCCACCATATCTTGATTAAGACATAGCATATAAAATCAGGATGGCTTTACAGAAGGTACCAGAGTTCATGTATTGAAAATTACACATATCTTAGGCTGTGATCACTAGCTGTAAGAATCCCATCATTCCCTCTGAAAGGAAAAAATTGCCCAGGTTTTCATAACTATGCCAGAACTGCAGATATTTTCAGATGTTTCTGAAAATTGTTGCTACCAAAAGTTCCCTCCAGACTGATTCTCATTTCAGTTTAAATCTGTGCTGCTGTTATCTGGACATTAGGTATAGGGATATCAATTCAATAAATTGTTTCTGAGTAAAAGTAAAATACTTATTTCAAAATTTTCATAACATGTATTTGATTCAGATTTATTGCAGTTACATTTTCTTGCAAGTTTTAAGCCTTTACATGATTCCAAGATAAAACTGAATATAAAACTGAAATTAGATCAGTTTAAAAATTCTACTTGTTGGACCTCTTGTATCATTTATAATAATCAAGGCAGACCTGCTCTTTATAGAGTCTCACCTAAGTTGGGTGAATAGGTATAATTTCTTTTAAAGGAGTAATGTGTCAAACTCACCAATGGACCACCTTTGCACAACAGAAAATGGAGGTGGATATTTCCTTTAGCAAAAACCTATTAGATTGTCCAGGCTGTAAAGCGCAACTCTTAATGGCTGAAAATAAATTCATCAAAAATAATGAAAACGAAATCTTAGCCATGTCAAATAAGAAGTCTAGCCCTCTCTCAGTGAAGTTTTGCCAAGGTTATAATGAGAAATAAATCCATGCTTTTCAATTTATGAAGCCTTGCTGTGAAGCAGCTGCAGATTGCCAATCTCTCATGTAAGGAGGAAAACACCTTCAATGAGATGAGTAATGTTTCTTGCAGGGTAGTATGTATTTACTGAATTAACTTCAATAAAAGAATATTTACATTAAGTCATGCTAATTTCAACAAAGTATTTAACATTTTTGCTTTTTCTGAATCCATCTGACAAAAATAAATTAATGAAATGTAATGAAAATGTGTGTTGAAGTTGCTACTCACCCTTGGTAGTTGACAGAGGTGATGCATCCAAACTGTATGGCAGGAGAGTTTAGTGGTGTTCCCTGGGCTTCTGTTTTTTGCCTTTTTTCATTATAGGTAACCTTTCAGAGGGCATCTCCTGCAGCATACTTGTGTTCATCCCCAAAAAATTAAGTCAGTGGAAAAACGCAGGAGAAAAGTGAAAAAACTTTGAAGGAAGGTTGGTACACTCCTAGGTCTAATCTCAACATTTAATCAGGATGCGTCTGGTGTTTATTTCCAGGACTGTAGGCTGGGAAGTGTTTTCAAGTTTACTGGTTACCTTCTGCACCAAATTTTTCTCTGTCCTTCCTAAGCTACCAGATAATTCCTCTTCTTTACATAGGCACTATTATAACAATGTGTGCTGGACAAACAATGGAACTACCCAGTTCCAACATCTGTCCTTGGTTCTCCAGGGAGGAAACAGACGATAAATAAAAGCCAAATATCAAAGGCAATTGCTAATCATGTTCTAAACAGAGCCTCATCTCTATTTTTACTGAATACTCAGGAATTAAAAATTCCTCAGCAGCGAGACTCTTTCTTTCTAGTCTGTCTTCTGTTTTGAATTTTGAATCCTCATTTCCACCTCAGTGATATCCCAGAATTTCAAGTGCTTTTCAGAAATACATTCTCTTTGATGAAGAAATACTACATCTAGTCAGTCTACTAAAAAGACAGAATAAATCCAGTTTCACTGACCTAAAGAAATGATATTTCAATAAAGTACTTACATGTTTTTCACTGTTTCTGCAACCAAAAAATTTCCACTAACAATTGCAAAATAATGCACAAGAGGACATTCTCATGAGTTTAACAATATTATTAATGTTAGCAAAATTAACACACTAAAACTTCTGCATGTGGTATAACCTATGAAGTTACTATACACTATTTTGCAATATATCAATAAGGGAGTTAGAGTAGATGATCCTTGTGGATCCCTTCCAACTGGGAATATCCTGTGAATAGTCTTCACAGATGGCAAAGAAAAAGGGACAGGCATAAATGGCCAAGTGCCATGCCTACTAAAGGAAATATCTTGTAATGTCTATAATAATTGAATTTTGTTTTAAAATTATGATGGTAACAACAAAAATTTGGTATAACATTGATGACTATTCTGATAAATTTTATTGAATTTAAATATCTATGTTTGAAATGAAGGCATTGAAACTGAAAATAGCAATTCTGTGTTCTGGGGTGCTATCTTGTTTTTACTAGGTCATCTGCTTAGTGTACTATTCTGTAGGTAACTATGTGTATATATAAAAATAGTATTAATGCAATTTTAGCAATACAGAAATCCATGCAAATACTAAGAAATGGTAATAATGACATCAGGGTGTAAAAGAAGTATGTGTTCATATTTCATTTTATGGTTGTGATGAATTTGATATATTCATCAACATAAATTTCAGTGTCTGCCATGAAATACAAAGAATTTGCAACAAATAAAGAGGTATAATTGTTTTATTTCCATTTGCAAGGGAAGATTATTATGGTTTTATACTCAGGATGCTTTCTTGACATGAAATACAAGTACAAACTTTTGAATCATTTTACTCTTTAAGTAGTAGACTGTTCAAAATGCGGGTGATTTGGGAAGTGTTAAGTTTCATGCACCTTTAAATACCTCTGTGCTAGATCTTTAGCTTTCAATTTTTCACTTAGTATATCCAGGACAGTTGCAAAGACAGTAATTAAAAACTGGCAGAAGCTGCTGTAGGAAGGAGGGAACTGGCAAAAATGTTTTCAAAAAGAACCACTGCTTACTTTAGTTCCCAGATATATACAGTGAACCCTTGAATTTCGCGGGCATTCAGTTATTCCCTAACTCCTGTGAAGCCCATGATCCGTGAAGACATGCAACTCATGAATATGCAAATAAGTACCATCCATTGCCCCCTCCCCCCTCAGACCCGGAGCACTGCGATATGTTCCCAGAACTGCCCCAGGGCCTGTGACAGCACAGGAGAGCAAAGGCAATTGCTTCTGACCCCTCCCAGGAGAATTCCTGGGGTAGCCATGATGCCACATAACTCACTCTCATGGCTGGCTGAGGGGTTGCAAGCCCCCCACGGCAACAATGCACTGGGATGTGGCAACAGTGTCTGAGCTGCTGACAGAATGGTGCTTCTCTGTCACAACCTGGCTGGGAAAGGATGAGGTGGCAGTGGGCTGTGCTGAGTGGCCACAAACCCCAAATTAACATGCTCCCGCTTCCCACTGGGGCTGGGCCACAAAAAAGGCATCTGGAGAAGTGTCCAGGCTGCCTGGAGAAGCAGGAGAACCCTAACCCTAACTCTAACCTGCAGCCATTTTCCTGAAGTGCTGGCACAGCCCCGCCACTTGGGATGTGACACGGAACTGGGGAAGTGAGGGAGAGGGGCTGGCTGTGCCTACCAAGGTCCTGCCACAGCCCATCACCATGGGAATGGTGCTACCGTGGGCACAATGGCTAAGCAGGCACTCTGAGGGTCCCATGTAAAATTCCTGGAGAATCCCTGGGGTGGCCATGGTGTCCAGGTTCTGCCACAGTGTTATCTGCCCTGGAAACTGCTGCTTGCTGTCCTGCGCTATGGGACGGCAACAGGCGCCGCTCCTGGCTGAAGGAGGGCGGCAGGCACTGCTCCTGGCCCCANAAGACATGCAACTCATGAATATGCAAATAAGTACCATCCATTGCCCCCTCCCCCCTCAGACCCGGAGCACTGCGATATGTTCCCAGAACTGCCCCAGGGCCTGTGACAGCACAGGAGAGCAAAGGCAATTGCTTCTGACCCCTCCCAGGAGAATTCCTGGGGTAGCCATGATGCCACATAACTCACTCTCATGGCTGGCTGAGGGGTTGCAAGCCCCCCACGGCAACAATGCACTGGGATGTGGCAACAGTGTCTGAGCTGCTGACAGAATGGTGCTTCTCTGTCACAACCTGGCTGGGAAAGGATGAGGTGGCAGTGGGCTGTGCTGAGTGGCCACAAACCCCAAATTAACATGCTCCCGCTTCCCACTGGGGCTGGGCCACAAAAAAGGCATCTGGAGAAGTGTCCAGGCTGCCTGGAGAAGCAGGAGAACCCTAACCCTAACTCTAACCTGCAGCCATTTTCCTGAAGTGCTGGCACAGCCCCGCCACTTGGGATGTGACACGGAACTGGGGAAGTGAGGGAGAGGGGCTGGCTGTGCCTACCAAGGTCCTGCCACAGCCCATCACCATGGGAATGGTGCTACCGTGGGCACAATGGCTAAGCAGGCACTCTGAGGGTCCCATCTAAAATTCCTGGAGAATCCCTGGGGTGGCCAAGGTGTCCAGGTTCTGCCACAGTGTTATCTGCCCTGGAAACTGCTGCTTGCTGTCCTGCGCTATGGGACGGCAACAGGTGCCGCTCCTGGCTGAAGGAGGGTGGCAGGCACTGCTCCTGGCCCCGGCACAGTGGCAGGGGGGTGGCAGCTGCCGTTTCTGGGCATGGGGAGCAAATGCTGGGCAGTCCCCATGTGAGCGAGAGGCACTGTCCCCCCTGCCTCGCAGGGTGTGGCTGTCCCACCCCACGGGAAGAATCAGTGCTCCCCGTCAGCGGTGGCAGACATTCTGTGCATATGCAGATGTGAAAATGTCATGAAGAATGGCGCCATCTTTGCAGAAAAAAACGCCATGATGTACTGAATTTGGGAGATAAGAACCACAAAGCACTGAGGGCTTACTGTAATGGAGCATTACTAACTAGTGGATAAATTAGCAACTATTCAATAAAGTGTGATCTGAACAGTTCCCTTGTGTCCATTTCCCTTCTTGATTCATCTGTATAAATATTTAGCTGAAATCATAAAGTATTACCATCTGACAAGACTATTTTCTTCTTCTTGCAATCAGTTTTAAACACCATCCAGATATTATAATTCAAATAACTCAATATGTACAGTGCCAAGAATAGAAATTCAAAAGCTAAATAACTTTATAGGTTGGCTTCCTCCTGACATGTGCCTAAAGTCCCCTCAGCCTCAGTTCCCATGGGCTTAATGCTCCTTCCCAAACTGCAGCCACAAAAGAAAAATTCAGTTCCCTGGAAAACACTGAAAAAATTTAAAAGTTTTCAGATAAGTCATTGTTACAAACTGAAATTTTCATAGAGGAAACCCAATTATTAACCTATCTCTCAGATGATGAACAATCCATAGAAATCATACATTATATACCTGTACATATCTTCATATACTTTTACAGAAAACCATTTGTAGGTTCAGATCATAAAGCTGGGTACTGTGTAAAACAAAAGGCAGACTTTGACATAACAGCTCATTAGTGCACAGCACATTAGGATGGCAACAGGTTAGGTTAGGCTAGGTAACAGGTTTGACTAGATTAGATTAGGTAATAGGGGATAGGTTGGACTTGATGATCTCTAAGGTTTTTTCCAACCTTACTGATTTTGTGATTCTGTGATTCTGTAACATTCCTGAACAAGGTTATTACAGGGGTTTTATTGATATTTTTGGAGTTTTTTGCCATTATAATACAGGGTGGGGAGGGGAGTGAAATGAAGTGTATTTAGAATAATAGTCATAGAATAGTTTGGTTTGGAAAGGACCTTAAGGATCACCTAGTTCAAATCTCCCTGCCATGAGTGGGGACATCTTCCACTACACCAAGTTGCTCAAAGATCCATCCAACCTGGATTTAACAACTCCAGGTATGAGGCATCCACAACTTCTCTGGGAAACCTGTGTGTCTCACTACCCTCGCAGTAAAGAATGTCTTCCTATCTTCTAATCTAGGACTGTCTTTGTTCTGTTTAAAACAATTCCCTCTTGTCCAATCTAGCATATATAGAAGAACATAGTTTCTCCAGGAAGGATCAGGACGAAAATACAGTTCCTATTTTTTAGCAAATTTTATAGTGATTTTAAAATTACCAAAATTAAATATTGGAGACTGTACTGTGAATGTATATTTGTTATAACTGACCAATATCTAGAGAATTTTTCCTGCTTCTCCCTTATATAGATGTGACTCCATTAAATTGTTCCCTAATGTTTGAAGAATTCAATCTTCTTTGTCTCTTGGGGTAGGTTTTTTAAAAACACTCATAAATCATCCTGTGCCTTCAGTGACACAAGATTTGTGGTCCAAAGCTCTAATATTAATTCTTTTATAAAGGATGAATTCACAGATATTTTATGTATATTCGTTTTAGAACGGGTTGAGAAGACGCAAAGTGTTCTCGAGTAAATATAATACAGATTAAAAAACTAATGGAACCTACTATGTCTTAACAATATGTTTATTGTCAAATAGGAGAAGTTATCTAGATAAATTTATGAAAGGAAGAAAACAGAATAAAGAAAACAAGGCAAAAAAGGGAAGATTAGAGGGCAGTGATGAAAGAAGAGTCTTAGAGAAATAGTTTATTTGACAAATTAAACATTTGCACTGATATGGAGCAGATTGTAGAACTGAAAATGATGAAATTGAGATGAACATTAAATAGCTGCATCACACAGTACATTAAGAATTAGTTCCATTGAGTCCCAAAGAGAGATGTCACAAACAAATGAATACAGTACTTCCCTTAAAATGGAAATACAGTCATAGCTCAGTGCATTATGACTTCTCCATCGCGACTTCACTGGATCACGAAAATTTTCCCCGTGAATTTGCCTCAGTGATTGTTGGAGTGATTCGCAGAGCTTCCTGGTCAACGCATGTGCAGTGTCTCTGCTATGCCAAGGGATGGCGCTGGCGCTCTGCGTGGGGTGGGACTGGCCCAGCCCTGCATGGAGGGCGTGCGGTGCCTCCTGCTTGCCATAGTGTTTATAGTCCTGCAGTGCCGTGCCGCAGTTCCTGCCCTGCTCTTTTGTGTCTCCATGCCCACTCTACCACACAAGGCTTACCTTCCCTTATCAGTGCTGCGAAGGTTCCGTGGCGTTTATAGTCCCATAGTGTCATGCCGCAGTCCCTGGCTGGCACCTGTGTGTCTCCATGCCCAGTCCCTACTGTGGAAGGCTTATGCCGTGGCATAGTTCAGTGTTCGTGGGGCGTTTTAGTCCCGTGCAGGGAAGCATCAGTGCCACCTGTCTGTGCTATGCCCTGGGTGGCTGCTGAGACCCAGCGCAGCACAGCCACAAGTCACGCCATCCCCTGTTACTCTCAGCCCAGC
>WEKX01003533.1:100552-113687 GCA_013390025.1 Pitta sordida | reverse complement strand
GGAGCAAATGACTTCGAACCACCAATCCCAAGACCCCCTCGGGGTTCCACCGGTTAAACCGGTTCAGCAGGTAGGGGGATTTCCGGGAACTCGGGAAGCAAGGAGGGGGGCAGGGTGAAAGAAAAAAGGATTAAACTTTTGCTTTGTAGACACATAAAACAAAACCTTCTAAAAACTAACCTATGACAGCCATTATAATACAGGGTGGGGAGGGGAGTGAAATGAAGTGTATTTAGAATAATAGTCATAGAATAGTTTGGTTTGGAAAGGACCTTAAGGATCACCTAGTTCAAATCTCCCTGCCATGAGTGGGGACATCTTCCACTACACCAAGTTGCTCAAAGATCCATCCAACCTGGATTTAACAACTCCAGGTATGAGGCATCCACAACTTCTCTGGGAAACCTGTGTGTCTCACTACCCTCGCAGTAAAGAATGTCTTCCTATCTTCTAATCTAGGACTGTCTTTGTTCTGTTTAAAACAATTCCCTCTTGTCCAATCTAGCATATATAGAAGAACATAGTTTCTCCAGGAAGGATCAGGACGAAAATACAGTTCCTATTTTTTAGCAAATTTTATAGTGATTTTAAAATTACCAAAATTAAATATTGGAGACTGTACTGTGAATGTATATTTGTTATAACTGACCAATATCTAGAGAATTTTNTTCTAATCTAGGACTGTCTTTGTTCTGTTTAAAACAATTCCCTCTTGTCCAATCTAGCATATATAGAAGAACATAGTTTCTCCAGGAAGGATCAGGACGAAAATACAGTTCCTATTTTTTAGCAAATTTTATAATGATTTTAAAATTACCAAAATTAAATATTGGAGACTGTACTGTGAATGTATATTTGTTATAACTGACCAATATCTAGAGAACTTTTCCTGCTTCTCCTTTATATAGATGTGACTCCATTAAATTGTTCCCTAATGTTTGAAGAATTAAATCTTCTTTGTCTCTTGGGGTAGGTTTTTTAAAAACACTCATAAATCATCCTGTGCCTTCAGTGACACAAGATTTGTGGTCCAAAGCTCTAATATTAATTCTTTTATAAAGGATGAATTCACAGATATTTTATGTATATTCGTTTTAGAACGGGTTGAGAAGACGCAAAGTGTTCTCGAGTAAATATAATACAGATTAAAAAACTAATGGAACCTACTATGTCTTAACAATATGTTTATTGTCAAATAGGAGAAGGTATCTAGATAAATTTATGAAAGGGAGAAAATAGAATAAAGAAAACAAGGCAAAAAAAGGAAGATTAGAGGACAGTGATGAAAGAAGAGTCTCAGAGAAATAGTTTATTTGACAAATTAAACATTTGCACTGATATGGAGCAGATTGTAGAACTGAAAATGATGAAATTGAGATGAACATTAAATAGCTGCATCACACAGTACATTAAGAATTAGTTCCATTGAGTCCCAAAGAGAGATGTCACAAACAAATGAATACAGTACTTCCCTTAAAATGGAAATACAGTCATAGCTCAGTGCATTATGACTTCTCCATCGCGACTTCACTGGATCACGAAAATTTTCCCCGTGAATTTGCCTCAGTGATTGTTGGAGTGATTCGCAGAGCTTCCTGGTCAACGCATGTGCAGTGTCTCTGCTATGCCAAGGGATGGCGCTGGCGCTCTGCGTGGGGTGGGACTGGCCCAGCCCTGCATGGAGGGCGTGCGGTGCCTCCTGCTTGCCATAGTGTTTATAGTCCTGCAGTGCCGTGCCGCAGTTCCTGCCCTGCTCTTTTGTGTCTCCATGCCCACTCTACCACACAAGGCTTACCTTCCCTTATCAGTGCTGCGAAGGTTCCGTGGCGTTTATAGTCCCATAGTGTCATGCCGCAGTCCCTGGCTGGCACCTGTGTGTCTCCATGCCCAGTCCCTACAGCGGAAAGCTTATGCCGTGGCATAGTTCAGTGTTTGTGGGGCATTTTAGTCCCGCGCAGGGAAGCATCAGTGCCACCGGTCTGTGCTATGCCCTGGGTGGCCGCTGAGACCCAGCGCAGCACAGCCACAAGTCACGCCATCCCCTGTTACTCTCAGCCCAGCTAGGGGACTAACCCCCGCTGGGTGCATGGCCACTGTGAGCATTCTAGAGGCACTAACAGCGGTTTGATATGTCACATTAAACCATTGAGAAAGTCTGTATAAAAGCTTCCACAACTGCCCACAGATGGGCGCAGCACTTATTGTCCTCCCCAGGGACTGCGACGGGACCATAACGTCCGCTTTCCCCCTCTACCCTGCCCACCAGTGTGTATGGAGTGCCTGCAAACTGCGAGCAGGCAGTGCCTGTGTGCGTGCATCTATATCTTGCACCTAGTGATGACGTAACCCCAGGAAAAGTGCCCTGTGAAAGCGNTGTGAGCAGGCAGTGCCTGTGTGCGTGCATCTATATGTTGCTGTTTCCATGGCTACAGGCGGGGAAGGCAATGCAGTTTCTGTGCAGGGACTGCATGCCCGGCACACCTAGTGATGACGTAACCCCAGGAAAAGTGCCCAGTGAAAG
Organism: Pitta sordida; assembly: GCA_013390025.1. Taxonomy (NCBI): domain Eukaryota; kingdom Metazoa; phylum Chordata; class Aves; order Passeriformes; family Pittidae; genus Pitta; species Pitta sordida. The sequence goes on along the minus strand of WEKX01003533.1, from coordinate 111,166 downwards.
TGGGGCTGGGCTGGCCGAGGCAGTGGTGGGGTAAGTGCTGTGTGCTGGGATGAAGCAGCAGCAGGACATGCCCATGCTGCCGCCGCAGCTGATGCTCCAGCAGGAGCCTGCTGTTGCCCCATGCCCTCCACCCGCCACAGCAGGGGGAAGCAATGTTCTGCTGGGTCCATATGGTCAGTGCTCCTGCTCTCGGGACCGGCCGATGTTAAAGGGAAAGAAACTTCGAGATCAATGCCAGCCCCCACGTTAAGGGGCCCCGACTGTTGCAGTGTTGCAAAGTTAAGGTTTTCCAGGCTCCAAGAGTGCTGACCAGAGCCCAGGGACACCCCTTCCCCACGGCGGCCCCAGATCTTCTCCACCATGGAGGCAGTGCAAGCATGCACGGTGGCAGCAGCCTGGTGGCAGCTGCGGAAGCAGCAGCATGACTGAAGAGAAGCCCAGGGATTCTATGGGAGTCTCCCCAGGCAGAGAGGGTTCAAAAACTGTTCCCTTTTCTCTCCTATACTTTGAGAGCCTGTGGGGAGAAGCTGAAAACACTCCCCAGTGCTCTGGAGAGGAGGAGGGTGTGGAGCAATGGGTGTAGCCTGTATGCATATTAATGACCCACAACTCTTTGCGAATTAGATGGTTCATGAGACCACCAGGAGACTCGTTCCTCGAAAATTCGGAGGTATGACTGTACAATAAACCCCTTCATATTTCTATCCATATATTCACATATTAAATTAATTTGGGATTATTTTTCTCTGAGTTGTGTGTCAGCACACATCCACAGATGCCGTGAGTCCATACCACAACCTCACTCAACTCATGAATAGGTAATGAGATCATGAATATGTAAATTGACCCCTGCCCTCTGGAGTTTCTGTTCACCCTCCATTTTGACTGTTTAAGGGGAAGGAGAACCACCATCCATCCCCTTGAAGCTGGGAGGGCTGCTGGGTGGTCAGTGCGAAGGCAAACGGACTGTGCCAGCGCTTCTAGGCATCACACTGTGGCAGTGATGTGCCAGGCGATGGATCTGGGAACTGGAGGGTGGCCAGGGACCATAGCCACCACATTTGATGACCCAGGGGTGGCAGGGGACAGGAGGTTTAATCCCAAAGTGCTCCCAGATGGCACAGCCTCTGACAGCCACACTGTGCAGCCCTGGTACGACCCAGGCAGGGCTGGCACCACTAGTCCTGTGCTCTTTGACCTTTTGTTGGGGCCAATGTACTGGCTTGTCTTTGTTCCCTGCTGTATCACTGTAGGAGGAGGAGGGGCTGCCATCATAGAGGGAGCTCTCCCTGCTTTGCCATGAAGGCAGTGGGTGTCGATTGCCCCCGCAAAGCCACCTAGCTGGCAGAGACCAGCGCCCCACTCGCTCACCACAGCTGCTCGCAGAGCAGCGAAGCAAAAGAAAAAGGAAGTGAATCATGTAACACTGCACTACTCCTGCCTGTGCAGCAGGGATGGAAGGATGGAAGGATGGATATGCTAGGCAGTGGTGTAGCAGACATGGTGCAGTGTGCTTATGTCACAGCTCATGTGACTGTGTGCTGAGGATCTCGTTGCATTCCTGGAAAAAAACCCTAGCTAAACAAAACAACTCCTCTGGACCCCATGGGCATGGGCAGCGCATAGTGGCAAGCTAGAGTGCAGGGCAGGGGCAGTGGCAGATGTGTGTGCTCTTTTGTGCAGAAAACACTGCAGATACGGGGTACCCTGCGCGCTGTCCACTGCTCAGGAAATGGAGGGAGCATGAGCATTGAATCAGCTCGGCTCTGGCTCCAAGAGCAGCGCAGGTGCAGTGTGCTTCAGTTTACAAATGAAATCAGGCTTTTTTTCTTTTTGAGCAGAGAAGTGGGGTGAGGGGGGAGGGAAGGAGAATTCTGTTCCCTCGTCTGTTCCTATGGAAACAGGCTCCCCTGAAACACGCACCTCCCCACCCCATCCTGTCTCTGCCAAGGTGTGCATGTCATCAGGAGCTGCTTTTTTTCCCTTTTCTGGTGATGCAAACCTCATCCAATCACAGCCCGCCCAGCTTGTCCAACACTCTGGAGTAGTGACTGAGGAGTGGCCCTGGCCCTGCCAGCCCATTCCGAGCAGGTCGTTGTGCCCTCCCCTTTACTCCTGGGCCTCTAAAGAAAGAGGGAGCCTGGCCTAGGCCTTCCTGGGGTCCCCTCCACCCCCCACCACCACTGGGGCCCCCAGACCCCAGCCTGTGCCCCAATGAGTAGTTTGGGCTCGGTTGATGTGGGTACCCCAGGGGATAGGGTTACAGTGGAGGGGGGTACATACCGTGGGGTGTGTGTAGCCTGGAACCACACTAGAGGAAGAGGAACATTGGAGTACTGCACTGCAGGAGCAGCCGTGGAGCAGTGGGTCCCATGTTGCCAACCCTGGGCTGCTGCTAGCATCGGCCACACCCCCTGGGGGACTTGTGGGGCACCCTTGGTCTGGGAACAAGGGGGAATTTGCTCCTAGGGCTGTGGGGGACTCCCAGCTTCGCAGCGGCTCGGCCACCATGCCCGAGCTGACCCCATGGGGCCTGGTGTGTGCATGCCAGCCCATGCGTCCCGGCTCTTGCCAGATTTCAAAGCTCAGAAAAGAGAAAAAAATAGGATTCTGCAGCAGGTAATGGGCACAAGGTACTTCTATCAGTTTGCTAAGGCTCAACAGAGTGGGAAGTGCTCCATGGACCACTCTCTAGAGCTCATTATTGCAGGGGGTGTGGCTATGGGCAGGGTCTAATTGAATATTCATGAGTTTGGTATCTTAATAGATTTTTTTTACTCACATGACCTGTCCAGACCTGTTCCCCCAAGAATTCTGGGGGTTTTCTGTAGAAGAAAAATGCAGATGAGACAACTTTGTTTTTAATAATGTCACTGACTTTAATAAAGTTAATGAGGTTATGAATTTAAGCCCTGGAGATCTATTTAAGTCATATCTGAAGAAGAGTTAAGTATCTCTAAAAAATACTTAGGTACCTTGAAAGTGAGGGCTGGCAAAGGAGGTAGCAGTTGTTGTTGAACAAGTTAAAACAACAGAAACAGAAGAAAAAATCCATAAAGCCTCATATGAAGAGTGATATTAGGAAAGAAATTAGGAGGTTGTATTTTGCTGCAGTAACTCTGACATGAAGTTTTATACTTGTACTGACTTTTTTCTGAGTTACTCTGCAACATGATTCTCCTTCCAGACCAGTGAAAAACAAACCTACAAATTGCTTTCTAAAATATCTACTTTTGGTTTTTTCTATACCTTTTCTAAGTGCCCTGCAGCTAGAAATCTGTTCGTCTTTTTTTCAATGTAACTGCTTACTATTTCCATTTCTACCAGCAGTGATGCTGTCAATGGAGTTGGATACTCCCTGAGGCTCTACTGTTTCCTTCAGTGGGATCCACAATGCCCTGTATGCTGGAGAGGTGCATGGCAACAGGAAAGGTACGTTCCTCCCTGCTCCTAGGTGCTCACAGCCAGCACTGACCTCTCATCCCTGTGAGAAGACACCCGTGGGTGGGTGTGCCTCAAAGCAGAAATCTCTGCCTGGCAGCAGCTGCTGCTTGCTTTAAGGCAGGTGAGGGGAGCTGGAGAGTTTTTGGACATGCTGGTGGTCTCTGGAGAGGGCACGGTGGTGTGGGAAACCTTGCCCAGCTATTGTGGACGCCTGTGTACACTTAGGTTTGGTGGCAGTTTGGCACAGTGCGTGGGGCTGGGCAGGACCTGAGAGAAGGTGTCCAGGGACTTATTTGGACAGGAGTGTGCCTTGCAGCTCAATATTGTTATTGACACTTGTATTCATAAAGGAACTTACTGGAATGGATGTTTTTGTAAAGATTTGTGATGAGATTTGCCTCTCTTACTTGCTTTTCTAAACTTGTGTTTTGGAGATTTTTAGGCATCAAGATGTGTGAGGTTCATGGGAGTGTGTGAACTGCGCTTTTATTTAGCACTGTGCTCAGAGGACAAGATGACAGAGATGGAAAGGTGAGAGAGGCACGAATCACCATGCTGAGCTGAGATTCCACAGCTCATACTTAAACAAATAATGCAGTGAGGAGCAGAAAGACACATTTCAACAGTGACTCAGATCTTCCCAGGGGCCAGAGGATACTGCAGTTCACTGCAACTCAAAAAATTGCTGAGTTGCTGGAAGCAAAAACTCACCTTTGAGCATACAGTGAGGAAAAGATTTGTGGATAAGAACTTGTAATTCTACTCTGTCTTACCTATTTTTCTGAGCCAATTTTCTTTGAGAGTTTATTTTCTGGACTATTAGGCTTGCTTAGTTTCGGTTTCGTTTTGTTTTTTTTTAATGTTTGAGAACCTTTTTGGGAAGATTATAGAGAGGAAGAAGTCTAGCTACAATCACTCTAAAACTGAGGTTGTTTCAGTGTCCTGCCCCCCAAAACTCAGCTGTCCAGCATGAGAAGGCTCTGCATTTTGAAAGCAAGTTAGTACTGTGGATGTCAACAAAAAGAATCTTGTGCAAAACTGCAGCTGGCTTCAGTGAAAGAGATAATAAGAACTTATTGAAGCTTTCCACCCTACAGAAAATGTGATGCGTAAGGCAAGAGCTGATCATATTGTGGTTTTCTAAGTTGTTTGGGATTCCAATTTTCATATGCTATATAGGTATCCTTCAACTCTGACATCAATTACAACTGTGAAGAGGAAAATAAAATATTGTATTTTCCATGTAGTATGCATTTAAAAACTTTTACTCAGCATGTTTTTGTGTTCAGAGCAATGAGGGATGGTGATGATAAAACAAGTAAGAATATTCCTTTTCCAGAAGAATTTTTTTTGTTTCTGGGTCTCTGTTATCATGTCAATGGGAATGTGAACGAGAACCGAAATCTCTGTTTTATGCAAGACACTACTATAATTTTCTATAATTTTTTTTAATTTTAGAACCCTGACATTTTTATAATGAAGCAATATTCCAAGCTTGCTACATAAAGATTTGTAAGTTTATTCCATACCAATTAAAACTATTTCATACCATTTCTCTATTGGTCCCTATCACCATGGATGGCCCAGACTGGAAAAGTGTTGAGGCAGCAATGTTTTGGCCAGTTATGATCCTCTCAACATGCCTTTTCCAGAACCAGTGTTTCTAGAGCTGTAGGCTCTGTGGCTCTGTGAACCCTAACCTTGCCCTTAATTCAACCCTAAACCTAAGCCTAAGGACTGATGATGCTGTGGCAGAGGTGCCCATTTCAACGGGTGGGCCTGTTTGGAAAAGTGTGGATGTGGACTCATTAGTTGCCTCCAGTGATGCCCATGGCATGCCTTTTGCAGCCCCAGTATCCTTTGCACTCTGGGCTTTCTGGCTTTCAGAACCTTAAGCTTGAGCAGAAGAGCATCTTGATGTTGGCCCTAAGGTCCCCATCACCATGGATGGCCCAGACTGGAAAAGTGTTGAGGCAGCAATGTTGTGGCCTTCTGTGATCCTCTTGGCCTGCCTTTACCAGATTCAGTGTCCCTGGAGCTGTAGGCTCTGTTGCTCTCTGAACCCTAACCCTACCCCTAATTCAACCCTAAGCTTAACCCAATACTTAAGTTGATGCTGTTTCTCTAGTTGAGTTCTCAATCTCATGGACGCCCCAGCTTCACAAGCTGTTGAGGCAGCCACATTGATGCTCTGTAATGATGTAATAGGCATACATTTTCCAACCCCACGGGCCCTGTGACTCTGCACTTTTTGTCTGCCTGAACCCTAATATTTACCAGCAATTAATTCTGCCATAGAATACAGAAGAGATGAGCAATATTTTCTTAACATCATGAAGTGTCTATACAAAGAAACAGCACATTGTAACACCTGGATATAGAACTTTCTTTATCATTCATCAGCTGCATGATGATGCATGGGTAAATATGTTTTATCTTGGGTTTTATATGGGTGAGGAAGTGTTATCACTTTCCTAGCCCAAAGCAAACACCAAATTTTATCTTTATGCATTGTTACATCCCCTAGTTTTTCATTTGGAAAGTGTATTCTCTGCTATGTTTCTAGGTTTAACTGTCCTAGTGAAATATCTGCTCTGGATGTCTTAACTCTGCTGATAAAATGATCAAGAAAAGCTAGCACAATATATATTTCTACACTAGGAGACTATCTTTTATCTCCTTTGAAATGGCAAAGCATAATTACTTACAAAGAAGAAAATACTTTCATACTCATTAGTCTTTCTCCTTCTCCCTGTCCCTGCAAACACGTAGACAGAAAATATAAGCAGTCAGTTCAGCGTCATTCTTCCTGAGGTGTCACTATTTGCATTTTCTCACAAGAAGTGGTAAATGTATTTATGGGATTATTATCCTTATTTACAAGATTCAGATTGTTTAGACATAATAAAAAGCAAAAGAAAGGAAATACTTTGAGTTAAAAAGTTGTCTTGATGCAGGTGTATCGTATAAAACTTCTGCTTTAAATAGAGAAGAAATTTGATGTGAGCATGAAGCTTCCTCCTCTAACAATTTACTAAATATCAGCCTAGAATTATTTGATGTTTGTTAGGACTTTATTAAATACTTTATTACGTGTATTTCTCAGCCATATTCACTAAATCTATTGTGGGGTTTTGAGAGAACGTTTTTTATGCTGCGAGGAAGTATTTTTTGTGTTTTGAAATTCAATATTTATGCAATAAATCTGGGATCAGAGACTAAAACGCTGTCTCTTTCTGCCACAATAACTGTAGTATATTTGTGCTTTTTGATTCTTACAGGAATATTCTTGTATAATATGTTTAATCTTATAACCTTTGATTTTCACTTTAAAATTAATTTCAGTAGTTAAATGCAAATGTCATTTCAGTGTAGATTTTCACATGGCAGTAGTGGTTCACATATTGCTATGTCCACTGGCAACATCTATACCTGCTCTTTACTGATATCTTTTTTTGTTATTTTATTGTTTTTATTTAGTTGTTTGTTTGGGTTTTTTTCTTTGTTTTTTGACTAGTACTAGAGCTAGTGCTGTAGACACTGTCTCCACAGTTGACATGTGTTGGTTTCTTCCAAACCTTCTGGTAGTGTCTTTGTGGGAGACAGTTTTAGGAAGATACTGGACCTAGGGACAGTTTTGGTATGACAGAGTAAAATCTATCATATCAAAAGAATGTACACAGAAGAGCAAAGGCATAGCTTACCTTGTTCTTGCTCTTTTCCTAGTGAATTTTGGGAATTGGAGCTGGAAAACATTAATAGGTATACTATGTAGGAGAAGGTGATCCAGAAAGAGGCAGAAGACATTTATTTCTTTGCATAAGCAAATCTTAGTACTTCACAGGAGAAATTTATTCTATTTGTTCCTGTTTGCCACGGAAAAAATAAGGCACAGAGGTTAAAAATGCTAATTTTGATTAAAGAAGGCAGATCTTCACAGATTTCTAGTCTCAGTGGAAAAACTGCTTCCTAAAGTCTAAGCAAAAGCAATTGAAGCTCAGACCCTTAGAGCTGTCTAGGAAGGTGAACTCTATATGCAGAGTACGGCCAAAAGATCCCCCCACAAGATAAAGACAGTCTTTATAAGTATCACTTTCAATGTTTACTTACATGTTGTTCACCTCACAGAGCTATGGAGAGACAGAAGTGCAGATCACGAAACAACCTTCAGTCTGTACCAAAGCCTTAATAATAACTCTGAAGTTGTGGTTGCTAGCATGCCTGCCATTCATGATAAACTTTGTGCTAGCTGTGGTGGTAGGATGCCAATACCCGTGTCCTCCTCAGTTACACACAGCTACTCAGGCTGATGTGTATTTGAATGGATTGTCCATTTACTTGGATGTAGATCTGATTTTAAGCCAAGGAAAAAGACGTAAGAGAGTACTATCTTCCAATGAAGTGGTTTTACTGGATGGGAGAACAAAACACTCTGGAAGCTCTTGTTTATGAAGACACATTCTTATCTGCTGAATAAAATAAGAAAAAACCCAGCAAAAACTCCAGTGAAGCTTTTGGATATTTTCTCTGTTTGTTTGAGGTTTTTTTTTTCTCAAACTACGCAGCAATTAATCTTTCAAAATATAATCCTAATGAAACCTCGTGTAACAAAATGCCTTACAGTAATTTGGTAGATGATAATATTTCTCAAGCATAACAAAGTAGTGGAAAAAATAATCTTAAATTTGTTTTGGGTTAATAGTTTTACAAAGCAAATAAATGATTGGACAATAAAACGAGATTAGCTGAATATGAAGTTCAAGAGAGTAATTTTTTTCTGACTTCTCAAATTAAAATCTTCCTTAATTTCTGTAACATTTCAACTGCTGTGGTAGACACAGCAGCTTAATGCTTTATAGTTACAGTGATAAAATGGTCTCTGCTCTTCATTCACATTATACATGACCACCCATGTTTTATGTGATCTGATAGAGAATAAATTTGATTGTCTCAATTTTCTTTGCAGGCAAGTGTTTATGAAGTTAAAGTCACTATGCAAACTGACTATGTAGAGTAAGTAAAAGTACCTGCCTTTGCTTAAAACTGTATCAATATTTTATTGGTTTTTTTTAAAGACTGTATTCTGAAAGATGGAAAACAACTATTCATCACTGAATTTCTCCATACTACATGAAGTTACTTTGTGATAAACCCCCCTCTCTGTCTCTTAGCTAGGATATCCTGCTTTGTTTCAGTACTTCTATTATGGGAGACATTTCAAACATATAATAATCTTTGTTGCTAATTCTGATAATTTACAATTCTTTCTAGGAATGAGTGGTATCAGAAATGCAGACTCCATTTGAAATATTGCTATGTATTTATTTATTCAGGTTGTTCTCAGAAGGAAATCATAGAATAATTGAATGGGTTGGAAGCAACCTTAAAGATCAACTAATTCCAACCTCTCTACCAATGAGCAGGGAAGCCTTCCACTAGATCAGGTTACTCTGCTCAACAGCCTGCCTGGGCTTCAACACTTCCAGGAATGGGGCATCCATAAAGTCTCTGGGCAACCTCTCCCCTTAAAAAACCCACAAACTTACCCGGTTGACAAAAAAACCCCAGAGGTATGGATTCACACAGAGAACTTCTGGTCATCTTTAGGTATATCAGTAGCTCTTTCCCAGGCTGTTAGTATTGCATATCATCAGATCAGTCTGTCATACCTGACCTGCTTGCTTTGCATTACAATATTGGTGAAAGAATTTTAGCTGGAAGTGGGCAGGAGTAGGGGCTTCTTTTCTCAAGTCAGTATTAATTTATCCAGATGTTAATTCTTCCTAGGCTTGTATTTTCTTTTAATCCACTTATAATCTCTCTTAAATTTTCTTGAAGAGTCTTTAATGTCTTAAAAGTAACACCTTTTAAGAAACTAGTATGTATTCCTCCAAACAGTCCATGATGTTTCACACCAGTCTTATAAAGGATGAATTATATTTTGCTTTTAAGCTTTAAAAAGTCATCCTTAGCAATCTTAGTATTGCCAAAAGTCACTTAGTTTATCAGGATCTCAACCATTTTCTATAAAACTGAACAGTAAAATGAAGAGGGAGTCAGTGTCCTAAAGAAATTCTTCTTTCAAGTTGTAGGTAGGTGTCTGGTTTTAGAGAAACCTAAGACTAGAACAATAGTTTTTTGTTTTGTACGTAGCAATCTGTGGTTTAAATATTATATGTATAATCCCTTTTTTTGCAAGCTAGAAGTTAAGCAGATAAATGTATACATAAACACGATGCCAATTCATCCAGATTTTTCCAATGTACATCATTATATATAATATACATCAGGCAAATGTATCAATTTGAGAAGCAGGATAGCAGCAGAAGTTTTTTTAGAGGACAGCCTGAAGCTCTTCAAGCAGTTAAGGACAGAGTATTCAGCTAAGCTGTTGTTTAAAAAACTTTAGTATAATGTTTTTCTAAATGTGGACACAAAACTTTTGCTACAATGTTAGTGTATTGTCAACTCTAAATGATTATCTCTTCTCAGTACAGGAAGAGAGAAAGTTCCCTATGAGTGAAATTGTCTTAGATAATGTGAAGATACTGGTCCTCATGAAAGGAGCAAATAAGTGTTCCTAGGGAATCCCACGTGTTACATACATGACTCTTATTAGAGAAATGAGACAGTTGCCTAAAGCAGCTGGGAAGACAAGACCCATATATAGTTGTTGTAGGTCCTGTGATGTAAATAGTTGTCTGATAAAATTTTATCTTGCTGTTTGCCCCTCTGATTTCTCATTAACCTTTCTTAAAAGCCAAGGTGTGTTAGATTGCTTTATGATTAAAATACCCTTGTAGCTTTTTCTTTAATAACTTATTTTGTGGGATTAATAAAATAATAGGAAATGGTCTTATTTAAATATATTTTAATTAAAGGTGGTATTTTTTAACAAGTATCTATGTGCCATGTTGGTGAGAATAGTTAGCAGCTGCTTAAGCACCTAACTTAAATTCAATGTTCTAAAGCTTTTGGATATATGCTAGGCTTCTTGAGTTCCAAAATAGTCTAAGAAATCTCAAGCTTTTATTAAAGCACAAAACTTTATTTCCATAGCAATTCACAGGTTCACAGGTTATTCTGAGTTGGAAGGGACCCACAGGATCATCTAGTCCAACTCCCAAGCAAACGTCCACCCAGAGATCAGGCCCACAAGCGTGGAACCAC
>WEKX01003533.1:79661-92008 GCA_013390025.1 Pitta sordida | reverse complement strand
CAGCAGCGGGATGCCTGGAAGAACATCTCTACCCCTTCTCTTGTGGGCCTGGGGGCCTTCAAAACCCTCAGCCTCCCGACGCAGGTTCTGAGCTGGCACGCTACATCTTACTACTGAACTTTTTTTTCTTCTCTCCCAAGTATGTTATTCTGCAGAGACGCCTTTATCTCTACTCTGTAACCTTGAAGGCCCTGGCAGCGCGGAGAGAGCCTAGACAAGAACGGAGCTGTTAACCCCCTCGCTACCAGAGCAGCAGAAAACCCCCTAAACCATAACACTGTCCAAAGTATTCTTCATACTCAGTAGAGAAAAGTAAGCAAATGGATCACTTAAGATTGGTTCATCCTTGGTTAGGAGTCTGAAGTGAAAAAGGACAGTCGTCTGCTTCTCTTTACTGAGTGTTAGAGACTGAGATGACTCACTCAAGCTTTGGTGTTTAATTCCTAGGTGTATAGAGCACAGCCATCATGCACAGCTTTAGATACTGTATTTTCCTAATATTTAGTATGTGATAACAATTCCAGCTTGCTCAACAAAGCATTTTCTTTCCATTTCTCTTACAAATTCTATCCCCAAAAACATAACCTAATAAATGGAAAACTTAAAAAAAAATACTGCATGAAGAAACTTGCCTCTTTTTGAAATCTTTAAGTTTAATGGGATAGAGAAAAGACACATTCTCAGCTGGGCTTTGGGTACAGAATGGAAAATCTTATAGAACAGCAGAGGAGATTGATCACTGTGAAACAAACACTGAAGATGTCTTTTGTTTTTCCAAAGAAGAGGTGTCAAAGGCTAGAAATCCATGTCAGCATAGCCATAGTTGGTTGGTAGGGCTTCTTTCAGCATTGCTCCTTGAAACAGTCTTACATACACATCTTACCTGGAAGCAAAATAGAGCCTGATATAACAGTAATACGTTATTAATTTCTATTCATCAAAAGCAGGACCCAGCTCTTTTTTAACACCTTTTAGTTTTTGCTTCGACACGTGAAATGTGGACTAGCAAATCATGATAGTGCTTAAAACACTAGCTTTCTTTCCTGTGGCTACTTGCAGGCTATTACTTTTGCCTACAAGCAGTTTTAGAATAGGCTTTGCCTGTGCTTGTTTAATGGAATTTGAGAAATACTGTAATAATGTGTTAGCCACCTGCCTTCCATTTGAATAATGGTTCTTACTGCTTGTAAATGGTTTGCAAACTCATGAGACAGCAAACCCAAGACAAATACATGCTAACTGCCCACACTGTTACCATTTCTCCTCCTCTGCAGCAAGGAAGATCTTCAGCATGTGAAGAAAACTAAAAAGTAAAAGAAAAGTAGCTGTAATGACACTAAGCTTGAAAATAATGAGAAACTACTTCTTCATGGACTTGAACACTTTATGCCTGTAGAGGAAGTGCCCAGAGAAGATGGAAGTATTTCTTTAAAGGTACATAATGCGGAAGTGATGAAGATTAGCTGACACACTATTTCATGCACAGGGAATCTAGAAAATTACTGTAAGAGCTTAATAATTGGGTATCATGTATATCCTAATCTTCACAGAAAATAAAAAGAAGCTATCTCCTCTGTCTGTGGTAGAGTACTTGTATACTAAATTATTTTCTAGACACGCTGCTAGGTTTGCATAAGGTAAATCAAATAGAGTTTTCTTCCAGAATCTTTGTGCATGGTGTGAACCATAGCTTAGGTTTGCCTGTTTAGCTTTTAGAGATCTACGTTAGTGAGATAAATCACACCAGGAGAGGCCAGAGGTCTACCACTGAAAGCACTGCCCTTTGTGATGCCTGAAGCCTCACCGGATTTCCACAGGGCTTACATTTTCTTCTTGCCAGTTAATTTCTACAATGATCACAAGTTCTGAGAATTATAACCATTTCGTGGACTAAATTCAAAGTGCCTGTGCAGAGATTTGGATGAAACAAGAGTTTGTTATCTTCTAAGATAAATTTATTTATAGATGAGCAGACATCCTCAAGGTATTCTGTCAAACACAGACTAATTATGAATCTCTTTGACTTAGAGCACTGATCTCTACATTGTTTGCAAGATATACTTCTGGGATACTTTTGGGATACTTTTGTGGAGAGTAAGGACATTTTGTGATTAAAGCACAGAATTGGGAAATATGAATTATCATCTGTTCAGTCCTAGCTTTCCTGTGTGATCTTGAGCAAGGTGCTTGAAATATACTTCTCTTCTGAAAAATATTTATATTTAAACCTAGCATCTTGTTGTTCACGAAAATGAAAGCCTTTGGGTATTCAAAGTGTTATGTGCTGACTCTACTACACTACTTCCCCCCTGCAAAAAAACCCCAACACCTCCCTTTCCCAACCCAAACCCTCAAAAGTTGCTTTTTTATGTTTATTTCTGTTCACCCTGTGGAGCTACTTCTCAGGAAAAGAAGCTGGTATTCTGTCCACAGGGCCCCCCTGCCTTCTGGTGTACATTCAGCCTCAACTTAAAATGCTATCCTACTATTTTTCAATTATGCGTGCACAGAAAAGGTCTCCCATTTTTATCCATGTTTTTTGACTTCTTTCTGGCCTTCAATAAGATTATGTAGTTTTAGTGGCCTGCTTCTAATGAGTAAGGGGTGAGCCCAATTAAAGACATTCCCAGCTTGCTCAGCAAAGGAATACTTCAAGAAAACAATGCTGTATGCATTTTTAAATAGCAGATTACTGTAAAACTTAAATAAGCCATCCAACATAGAAGCTTGAATGGTGACAGATTCATAGGATTTAAAAGCATGCAATGTTCTGAGCTGAAAAATTACTAAGAATGTCAGAAAAAGTGTGGCTCACTTGCTTGAGCAGTTCCAGCACTGACTTTGATTAATTTTTTTGCACTAAAAGTTGAATTGTAGAAGTCTGAATTTTATTACTGACAGAAAGACTTATTTGTTTGTATTCATCTTTTCTAACAAGGTATTATTAATAATTATTAAGGTGAAGAACATCTTGCCAATCTGTGAAGAGGGGTTTATACCAAAGTCTTCAGGCATGAGGGGAACATCATGCTATCAGACTCCTGCTAGTCTGATGCCAGTGCTATCAAGAAATGCCCAGAGCCTGGAGAGGGATCACAGATCAGCGAGGTAGCACCTGAAGAACACCACAAAGGAATTTCAACCACTCCAGACAGTAAGTCATCTTCATCAGGGACCCAGCTTAAATGCCTCTGTATGAACACTACATGTACCCTGGGTAGTAACCAACAGGAGTGAGAGGTGTGCATATGCTTACAGTGCTAGGATCTTACTGGCATAATGGAGATGTGATGGGATGACTCCTGTGACTGGAGTGTTGGAATGGAAGGATACCGACTTTTTAGGAAGGACAGGCAAGGGAGATGAAGTAGACTGCCACACTCTATGTCAGTGACCAGAGCAGAGCTCTACCTTGGAATGGATGAGGAGCAGACTGAGAATTTATGGGTCAGGATGAAAGGCAGGGCAGGAATGGGTGACAGTATAGTGGTAGTTTGTTGCAGACTGTCCAACCAGAAGAACTAAGTGGATAAGGCCCTCTACAGACATATAGAAGCAGGCTTACATTCAGAAACTTTGGTCCTCATTCAACCACTGGGATATCTGTTGGAGGGACAACATATAAGGGCATAAGTGATCCAGGATGTTCCTGGATGTCGTGGTTTGACCCTGGCTGGATGCCAGAGATTCACCCACACCCTCTCCTGGAGGAAAAAACTGGAAAATAAAACTCGTCACAGGCAAAAGCAAGGCAAACTACAAATGAAGAATATAAAAGATTTATTTATTAACTAACAAGATCAGAACTTGATGTGAGAAGCATCATTTTAAAGGCAACCTTTTCCCCCCACCTCTCCTTCTCTTACTACAGATCTCATATTCCCTTTTCCGACCAGGAGACAAAGGGGGAACAGGGGTAGGGATAAGCCAGGCAGGTTGGTATTTCTGACCAGATCCAGGGTAGGAACCATCTCTCTGCCCTTCCATAAAGTTCTCTCTCTCTCACGAGAGGAAAAATCTTTCATGACCCTTTCCCAAGTGAGATCTCGACCCTTTTGGACGACAAGTCTTCCATTCGTTGTCCGAGAGTCACAGCACAGGATGCGGCTTTTTGCTGCATCATAACGAGCCCACCCCAAAGTACACTGTAGGGACCAGGCATGGAGACACACAAGAGCGAGGCAGGGACCGGGCCATGGTGCCACGGGACTGAGAGGCACCCCATGCCCTTCCTGCAGNCTGTGAAGAGGGGTTTATACCAAAGTCTTCAGGCATGAGGGGAACATCATGCTATCAGACTCCTGCTAGTCTGATGCCAGTGCTATCAAGAAATGCCCAGAGCCTGGAGAGGGATCACAGATCAGCGAGGTAGCACCTGAAGAACACCACAAAGGAATTTCAACCACTCCAGACAGTAAGTCATCTTCATCAGGGACCCAGCTTAAATGCCTCTGTATGAACACTACATGTACCCTGGGTAGTAACCAACAGGAGTGAGAGGTGTGCATATGCTTACAGTGCTAGGATCTTACTGGCATAATGGAGATGTGATGGGATGACTCCTGTGACTGGAGCGTTGGAATGGAAGGATACCGACTTTTTAGGAAGGACAGGCAAGGGAGATGAAGTAGACTGCCACACTCTATGTCAGTGACCAGAGCAGAGCTCTACCTTGGAATGGATGAGGAGCAGACTGAGAATTTATGGGTCAGGATGAAAGGCAGGGCAGGAATGGGTGACAGTATAGTGGTAGTTTGTTGCAGACTGTCCAACCAGAAGAACTAAGTGGATAAGGCCCTCTACAGACATATAGAAGCAGGCTTACATTCAGAAACTTTGGTCCTCATTCAACCACTGGGATATCTGTTGGAGGGACAACATATAAGGGCATAAGTGATCCAGGATGTTCCTGGATGTCGTGGTTTGACCCTGGCTGGATGCCAGAGATTCACCCACACCCTCTCCTGGAGGAAAAAACTGGAAAATAAAACTCGTCACAGGCAAAAGCAAGGCAAACTACAAATGAAGAATATAAAAGATTTATTTATTAACTAACAAGATCAGAACTTGATGTGAGAAGCATCATTTTAAAGGCAACCTTTTCCCCCCACCTCTCCTTCTCTTACTACAGATCTCATATTCCCTTTTCCGACCAGGAGACAAAGGGGGAACAGGGGTAGGGATAAGCCAGGCAGGTTGGTATTTCTGACCAGATCCAGGGTAGGAACCGTCTCTCTGCCCTTCCATAAAGTTCTCTCTCACGAGAGGAAAAATCTTTCATGACCCTTTCCCAAGTGAGATCTCGACCCTTTTGGACGACAAGTCTTCCATTCTCTGTTGTCCGAGAGTCACAGCACAGGATGCGGCTTTTTGCTGCATCATAACGAGCCCACCCCAAAGTACACTGTAGGGACCAGGCATGGAGACACACAAGAGCGAGGCAGGGACCGGGCCATGGTGCCACGGGACTGAGAGGCACCCCATGCCCTTCCTGCAGGGCCTGACCAGTCCCACCCCACAGGGAACACTGGTGCTGCCCCTCAGTGAAGCAGAGGCACTGCACATGTGTCAGCCAGGAAGCTTCATGAATCACTGAGGCAGGTCTGTGAGAAAAATTTCTCTCAAATCAGTGAAGTTGCAATGGAGAAGTGGCAATGCAGCGAGGTATTGCCGTATTCTACAGACCTGGGATTGGTTGTTTCTCTTATCTACAGAACTAAATGAAATAAAGAAACAGCAGTGATTATAACATATAATCAGAAAAATGATTTATTGCTTTGGATGTAGCCAAGAATAAATCAGGAAGGTTTTAATGACAATAGCTCTTAAAGGAACAATGCCATCAGGTGTTTTCCTAAAGGTGTGATATATATCCAGCCAAACTATGACACTATTCAAAATTCATACACTGCAGGTAGGATATTTAAATGAGTCCAGAATTTTTAAGAGGTTTATTATCTCCAATCTTTCTCAGTATTTCCAGGAATTGGATTTTGAATAACATGGCTTCCGTAGCTTAATTTCATCGTACAGGAGACTGGCATTTTTATTCCTGCCAGGGAGGCAGTGGTGCCGCTTAAGAGTTGGACTCGATGATCCTTGTGGGTCCCTTCCAACTCAGAATATTCTGTGATTCTGTGTGATTCTGTGATTATACAAAAAATTGATTTTCCTATGTTACTTGTTGAATAAATGTCTAAACTTCTGGCAGTTAATCAAATATATTAACTAAAGCAGTGGTAAGTGCTTGAACTCGTTCAGTCTTATATCTTCCAACAAGAACAAAAACACTTTGTGGAAAAGTAGAATTTTACTTTGGAACATAACAGTGTTCTGATATAGGCAATTCCATCTTAGCTGCTTTGGATTCTATCTTGATTTCTGTCTGTTTATTTTTGAACAAAAATGTGAGGGTAGATGAATGCTTAAATATATGTTGATTTAAGGATTGGAACCTCAATGTACCTGCAAAACTGAATGAGGAGCTCTATGTGCTCTAGTTCGTTTTGTTATTTACACTAATCAACTGGAAGGCATAAACAAACACCAAAAGACAACCAAGATTTATGTAATAAGAAAAAATATACTGTAAGAATGCACAAAATAGATCAGGCTAAAAGGAAACAGGAAACTTTCCGGCAGCCATTTCAAAGCAAGTAATAGAGACCTTAGTCTTAAAATCTTGTGCTGATTTATTACCTTGTGTTACTGAAAAACAAGAGTAATAGTATGTATATGTACATATCCTTTGTACATTAATCAGAAAAAGTGCTTAAGTGTTTCAAGGCTTTTTCTTTTTTTTGGAATATTTAATGCTTCTGCTTCTTACCCAGATGAATGCTGCACATCTTATTCTTTCTGATATAATATAAAAAACAGAATCAGAACATCAAGCACAAAAGAACAAAGAAATAAATTGGAAAGCATCTAGCAGTTTTAGACTTTTCTGCCTGAATTCACTTGCACAAACGTCTGATCCTTCTGGTAAAGAGGTAGAACCTTTTTTGGATGGGAAATAGTACCTCTATACATATAAAAGTTGATTTTCTAGCAAGGTGATAAGTACTTAAGGAAAATACTGCTCTATTGGAA
Source organism: Pitta sordida (assembly GCA_013390025.1). Lineage (NCBI taxonomy): Eukaryota > Metazoa > Chordata > Aves > Passeriformes > Pittidae > Pitta > Pitta sordida. The sequence goes on along the minus strand of WEKX01003533.1, from coordinate 84,916 downwards.
GTGTTTCAACTTATTGGAATATCTAAGCTTAAAATAATTCACAAAATTCCAGCTCCTGAGATGCCAATTAAGATGCGCATTGAAATTACATACATCCCATATATTCTTTAATGGAATGTTCCAAAGCACTATGAGCAGACTGTCCTAAAATGCAATTGTAGCCTACATAATTTGTATCCCTAGAGTTTCTAAGTCAGCAAATCTTAGAAGTTTTTATCTACTAGGATGCTTTCAGCCCAAGCCATTCTATGACTCTGTGATTCTGTGATGTCTATCTTCCATCCTTCAAACAGTACTCTGTAACATTACTCTAGGCCACAATTAAATTGAACCCATTTACCATTTATTTAATCTTTCTTCCAAGAAATATTATCCACATTCAATTATTGCCTTTTCTCATTACTGTGGTGCAACTCAAGGAAGAAAAACAATGCAAATATTTTTGAAATAATTATTTATCCTTTTATTGCTTATTTTAGAAAGGGGCTTTTTTTTTTACCAACTTAGATATAAAAATACATTGAAATTTTGTATATTTTGTCCTAGTTGTAATATTTTTACCATAAATATTGGATTGGTGAATGTTCAGGGACTTGTTCATAAATAACTATTTCATAGATTTAACTAGGAGCTCTTACTTGAACTAAACTGTCTATTGAAAAAGGAAGAAGGACGCTAAATGGAAGCCTGGATAGTTTTCTGATTTGCCAACATGTATCAAAACATAGCTGTCTATATCTGAATTGAAACAAAATTATTGTGATTTGATAGTGCACACTAAAAATGTACAAAACTATCTTTAAACTGTAATTCTGCAAACAATATGACATTGTCGCCTACTTTTCTCAAATGGAGTTGTTCATACATATTAAAGTGCATTCATTCAAAGTTTTTGCAAGATCAGGGTCACAAAAAGCACAGTAATAGTTTCAGTAGGTCAGTTTCTGAGAATTTTTAATGTGTAGTGTATTAGAACCAGTTTAAATGAATTTGTTTTTCTTGTGTTTTAAAGCAAACATAAGATAAAGACTTAAAATTATTTACACATAGCACTGTAATTTAATAAATGTGACATCCTTTTGAATTTAATGAGATTCTCTATGGCTACAGTTATTAATACAAGGGGTTTTTTTTTTGTTGTTGTATTGGATTTTATGGAGTAAAATGGTTGTATAAAGTACTAATGTGACCATGTATTTAGACTGTTAATGTAAAAATGCAGAGGGTAACTCAACTTTGTTGCTGGAAATTAGCTTGTCACCTTGAGGCACTATCTCTCTTTCAAGAATCAGTGCCCTTATAGATCTGTTTTTTCCTTGAGTTTTAGGGGCGGAATAACTTAGCTAGGGTCATGCAACATTTTTAGTGGTCCAGATGCAGTTGCAAAGTGTATTAATTGTACTAGTTTTTATGTACTGTTGTCATATACATCCAGTATTCTTCTCAGGAGTATTTGGCCTTAGGCAGAGCCTAGCTATTCTGATCTAATTTCAGTCCTCTTCCTTTGATGTGATATTCCTGATTTAGCACATGATGCAAAAGGTATTATGTTATTAAATAGTAGTCATATAGGGTTTTCCTTTTTTTTTTTTTTAAATTGTATCAAAGGAGCTAATGTACATAACTAGTATTTCCATGCAATACCCAAACTACAGGAAAAGCCAGGCATACAGCTTTTGTGAGAGTATGCGGAAGGGTTCAAGTTTGGTAACCTAATTTTCTGCCATTGTTAAGCTTTTGTTTTAGCATGGGGTTTGTAAAGACTGCTCTGGATGGAAGGCAGAGAAATGCCAAGTTAAAAATAGTACCAATTCTTCGTCACTGTAGTGGAACTGTTCTCTCTTTGTCTCACACTTTCAAAAGAAAATTTACTATTCCTCATTAGCAGTGAATTTTGAAACAAGATGATGTGTTCCTCACCCAGTCTTTTCTTAAACACCTCCAGGGATGGTGACTCCACCACCTCCCTGGGCAGACCATTCCACTGAGGGATCACTCTCTCTATGAAAAAGTTCTTCCTAACATCCAGCCTAAACCTCCCCTGGTGCAGCTTAAGGCCATGTCCTCTTGTTCTGGTGCTGGCAGCCTGAGAGAAGAGGCCTGGATGGGTGGAGTGTGGTGCCCATGGCTCCAGTGTTGTGGGTTTGATCCTTGGGTGGGTGTTCACTTGGGAGTTGGACTTAGATGATCCTTGTGGGTCTCTTCCAACTCAGAATAACCTGTGAACCTGTGATGTATTCGTTGTTAAGGTTGATTTTTATTTTGCTGTCTCCTTTTAGCTACTGGAAATTGTTGTATACATGTTTACAGGCAGAATTTATATATAAATAAAAATAAAATGGTACCTTGGCAGAATGTAACACTCCTGACAGGAAACCAATATCTTGAACAAGGTGGTCATTTCCGGTTTGGTTGCAGAAGCCTCCATTGCAAGAATCCTTGCAGCAGTGTGTTCATCTGGATTAGTTTAGACTATCTATGACACTACTTCACTTATTTCCTGTAACAGAGTTGGTCTGCAGTCCTGCATGACCATTCCAACATCTGGAACATCTGTTTATAATGATACACAAAACATCAGCTACTTAATAAAAGACTGCTTTATATGACCATATCTGTATCTGCACAAAAACTTTTTACTGGCTGTTTACAACTATTTGTGTTGTTTGGTCAGTCTTGCATCAGGAACTGCCTGGAGGAGTTAATAAGCCTGCCAGATCCTTTATCCAAGGTAGATGCATTTTTAATAAATGCATATTAATAAATTATGCATGGATAGCATATGCATTGAGGCATACAGTTAGTGCCTATCAAAAAGTCTAGACACAGCAGGGGCTGCTTAGGAAAATTTCAGAGCTGTCTGTAATTCCCACCTGGAGAGCTCCTGCAACAGTTTGATTTTTTGTTTTGAAGCTGGAAAAAGGCTTAGTCATTGACTTTATTTTAAGTATGTTGTCTCCTTTATGCAGAGACTACTTGGGAAGTTCTTGCACCATTCAGGAATTCACTGACAGAAGGTGCTGGATGTGCATGCAGCCACAGCACTCATATCCAGCCGTGCCACTGTTTAAATTATTGGATGAGCTTGAATTTTATACTTATATTCCTATTGCAATTTTAATTCTACACCATTTACCACAAAACCAATTGCATCCTGTTGGAATTCTCGATGGCTGAAGCATATATTCATATCTAAATTGAATTTTGTCTAAGGTCTTTTACCGGAATATGTTAAAAAAGTAAGAAAGAGTTTTGTAGCTTGGGGTTTTTTGTTCTTCTAACAATGTGATTAAAAAAGAGAAAAAGAACAAAAGAAAAAGTCCTATTTTAGAAGTACAGCTGGATCAAATGCATAAAGATATTAGGTTTGTTCAGTGACATCAACAGTGTTTTGCCCTTTGTGATACCGAAATAAGCACTCACAGACTGATAGAAAAGGTAAATGAAAAAACCAACAGGGCAAGTCAATAGACTTTTAAAGAAAGCAGTTTTCACTGTTCAGTTGTACATATGAAGGATGAAATTTATTTTACGAAATGTATGTAGGATGTAGCACTTTAATTCAGGCAGAGTTACCAAATTGTAACTGATTGTAACATGAAATATTGTTCCATAATTCATCTTCTAAAAATATTTTTGATTGGCTAACTCATTAATCTGCAGGAAATTTTGCAGCTGATCATAACAAGTAATTCTAGGTACTTAACATTTTAGGAATTTTTCTGTTGTAATTATATGAAATTTATCATCTGACTCAACATATATATGATTATTTAGAAAAAATATTGTCAATGCCTTAAGAACTTACCCATTAGATTATAAATAGACTAGACTAGACTAGAATAGCAGACTAGACTAGAAAATTTATTTGGAAGGGACCCACAACACTCGTCATCACTATTCACCTCTACACTGAAATTTGCACACCGTTTAGAGGAGAATCTTATAATCTGTATTTGTGACACAGTCACTAAAGGGCCAAAATATGTTATATGAATTTTGCAAAATTTTAGCATCTATAGTTACCTGTTCCAAATGGCAACTGTGCATGGAAAATATTTTATGTGATTTCACTGCATACCTTGTTTGAATGCGTAAGATTGTTATTTAAGTGTAATCATCATGTACACATTTATTTCTGTAGAAAATACCAAGAAAAACACTGTTTTATTGAAAGTTTTATTGAAAGTATATTTAGTCTTATATACTGCTGACATCAGGATTAATAAATTATATGATTAAATTTTCTACATAGCACCTTCAATATGTTCAATAGCTCAGTTCTCATGAAAACCAAAATGAAAGATATAGGACACCTTGAATAAAAATATCTTTAAAAATTAAAATTATTTATTTGATCTGAATCTCCATATCTGCATTCCCACATGTCTGCATTTCTCTCAAGGTAAGAGGCAAAAAATATTATCACACTACTTATAATTGTTGCATGTTTACTGTGGCACACTATATCTCACTACTTCCTGTATTTCATATCAAAAGAAATGGTAATATATGAGTCGACAAGTGGATGTTAATGAAAGAAGAAACTTGTATGTACTGTTACGTAAATGCATTTTGTGTAAGTAGACAATAGAACAAGATTAAGAGCGAATATCCTAGAAAATATATCCTAGATCTAAAGAGTAGAATCTTTATTTATGGCTGATTAAGCATAACCCCCCTGTATGTTATTGAACTACTGTACATCTCACTTATTTTTCTTATACAACTTAAGGCTGTACTATAGAACTTCCAAGAAAATGCCGCAAGAACCTATGAACTTGCTGCTGAGAACCTATAATCAAATTCTTTTTTTCCTCTCAAGTGTTGAAATGCTTTCAGTTTCTATGCAGTTATTGTAAGGCAATAGGTGTTCTGGTTACTCATCATTAAATTAAAATGTCCCAGTAGAAAATACTATAAGTTGCATTACATTTATCAAGGAGATAATATGAATCCAGTTTTGTTCTGTAAGTTTAAAAGGTATGGCCTCTTGGTCTTTATTATCATTATTTGCTAGAAAATATTTTCTTAGTTGATTGTGAATACATTAGAGGTAATAGAATTATTTTAAAGAATTCTCAACATGTAAGTCAAAACCCCAAACTTAATAAAAGATTATAATTAGTTTCTGTTAATATTTTTTGCCAAACTGGTATCTTTTATCAATATACATGTTGTACTATATTTTAAAGAAACTCTATGCTACAAATAAATCCCTTTGCTGCACGGAGTGAAGCAAAGGCATGTGTGCT